>QEOT01003669.1:3447-131713 GCA_003123785.1 Pterocarya stenoptera | reverse complement strand
TGGTTCCGCCACTGCAGCTCATGATGCTGTTGTCAAAACCTAGTAGTTCCACGTTGATTAGCTTTGCTTCATTAATTAATTCCACATAATAATTTAATAATTTCATGAATTAGAATGTCCATGCATTCGGCATCATAGGTGACCCCAAAAGTAAACCCCACCTGATCTAATGACATTGAACTATAACCATAAAAAAACCCTAATTACGAAGTAAAAAATTAAAACAAAACCCTATGTATACGCGTTGTGGATAGGAGCAGATGATGATGCTACGTAATCATCATTAATTACTCGTTTATGGATTACTCTGAAGTCCATAAGATTCTCTGGCATTGCTGTTCCCCTTTTATTATCATCGTTTTCTTTCTTTCTTGAGTGAAAAAATGTTGGGAAGAAAATTGAGAAACAAATGTGCTATTCCGAGGGGAAAGTGACAGAACAAAGTGTTTGTTGAAATCAATATTACATTCCTAAAAACTTATCTCCAAAAACTCATAAACTTCATCTCAAAACTTTTTTCTTTTTATTAAAAAAAAAGTGTTTTAAGTTATTCTCTATTTTTTAACATCCAAAAGAGAACAAAATTGTTGTGCCAGCTTAAACATATGCTTTTGGGTGATGCTAGGTTGCCTTTAATTGTGCCCTCAAAAAATATTCTTAGTACATTTTATTACGTTTTTAAACATTAAAAAAAAAGAGAGTATTGAATAGATTATTACATTTTTAATTGTAGTCATTTATATCTATTTTACAATAAAACTAACTTTACAATTTGACGTAAAACATCATTACATATCAATTTGTAGGATTATTTTTTATGTAATTTATTTATGTATAATGTATTTTCAATAACAAAAAAAATACAACAAAGTGGACAACCAAGTATTTTCCTATGACTTTTAAGAGTAATTCAACTTATCATCTAAATACATTATAGACCACATTTATTTTAAAATTTTTCCTATAATAAATATGTTGTTTATATATAATAAGTAAAACAATTGAATTAGTTTAATAAAAGTAAAATAAAATATTATTATTATTAAATAATATTAAAATATAAGATGACGAGTAACTTTCCCATTTTTAAGGGCCTCGTACCAGCTGCATTCAGATTCCTGTACGTCCTCCTGCACGGGCTGCAAGAACAACACGTACATGTCTGCAATCAGAACATTAGAAGATTGCATTTGCACGGCATATTTCATAGGGTCGAGCTACTATGCCGCCCAGCAGAACGTGCCCTTACGGCAATTTTGTTTTTTTTTTTTTTTTTTAAAATAAAAAATATATATCAATACATTAAAAATTATTTATTTAATCATTAAATAAATAAAAGTAAAATTTTTTTTTTTGCTGAGTAATACACTTGAGGGGACAAACTAGTATTTTCTTATTTCATAACATTTAAGATTCTCAGCACTCTGGAAGTATACTTTTGTGAGAGGTGCTACTTTGTCGTTTAAATAGCACCACTCTATTTGACTGTTAGATTATTTTGATATTTTTATCTTTTAATTCTTTTTTTTATATTTTTTAATATATTTAATATTTTAAAAAAATCAATATGATAAAATATATATATTTGACCAGAGGTCAAATGTAACGGTCACTTTGAGACAGCACGATAGCTTTAGGGCTAGTTTGGGTACCGAGAGTACCTGAGGTACTCTCAAACACTCTCACTACTATTCTTTACTTTATTATTACTTTTTACCTACTTTTTCTACTATTCATTACTTTTCACCTACTTTTTATTACTATTCAATATTCTATTATTACTTTTTCATTACTATTCACAAACATTCTCAGATACTTTCACTATCCAAACCAACCCTTATTCTACTTTTGTTTCTTTTTCTGTGATTCCTCTGGGCTTTCTGTTTAATTCTAAAATGTGTTGCAGGGTTTCCAATTTTAGATCTCTCCAAGACTCGCCGACTGAAATGAGAATCATTGTGCATAACTTTTATGGGTGTCTTTTAACTCTAGACTTGGTTTGGATAGTGAAAATGTTTGAAAATGTTTGTGAATAGTAGTGAAAAAGTAATAATAGAATATTAATAGTAGTAAAAAATAGATGAAAAGTAATGAATAGTAGAAAAAATAAGTGAAAAGTAATAATAAAGTAAAGAATAGTAGTGAGAGTGTTTGAGAGTAGCGGAGGTACTCTTGATATCCAAACTAGGCTTAAACCCATATCAACATTGATTGCATTTTCATGCAAGAAGCCAAAGCTGGAAGTGTACTGACAATTATTATTTTTAGATATCATAATATTCAAGAAATTTGATAACGTTTGTTTTTATAATACATGTCATCTTATTTCATTATTATAATTTTTTTAAATTTTTATATAAAATAAAATAAACAAATCAATTTTTTCAAATCTCAAAATAATAATAATATTAAAAAAAATATTATAACTATATTTTATTTAATTTTTCACTTTTATGTCAACTCATTTCATTTCATCTATAAAAACAAACGAGGTTAAAAGAAATTTGATTTGTTGTAAGATTTTTTATTATTTTCAACTTAATTTTGTGGTGACGGTCATCTTGTCTTGGGTAAAGAATATTTCTTGGTTCACCATTTCCTCTTGGCACTACTTTACTATAGGTCACCTAAAAATATTTGAGATGAGTTGAGTTGAATTTTGAATAGTAATATTTTCTTAATCATATTGAAATGATTTTAACTTTTTTAAGTTGAAAAGAGTTTAAATCTTTAGATTGAATTGTTTGAAGTAGGTTGAGATGTATTTAACCTTTTATAATAAATAAAAAAGTGATAAGTTCTATCAATGATTGGTTTGAGATAAATTGAATTGAGTTTATCTTCCAAACACATATTAGAGCATTGGCAGCGGAGTCGCTAAAATGAAGGAATATCTAAAGTTTGATGAATTTGAGATTTAAAACGTTGGCATTGGATTGGCTAAAGGTAAGAATTGAAGCTTTGACCTACAGTAAATTTATTTTCATCTTCAAATATGAAGACTCACTGTATAAAGTCTATCGGATTATTTTATTACACAAATCACTTCTTCCAACTGATCTATCTCCTTTTGCCCGTAGTTCCGTTTCTTTCCCCAGACATTTCTCTCATTTCTTTCTTCCCTTTCTTCCTCTCCCGTCCCTTTCTCCCATTCCTTTCGCCCACGAATCTGAAAAAAATTTCATTTCTCCCTTTCAATTTCTTCTCTCCATTTTCTCTCTTCCCTTTCTCTTTCTCTCTCTTTCTCACTTCCCTCTACAGCCCGACACTCCCACTCTCCCCTTCTCTCCAGTTTTTATTTAAGTTTTGCAAAACCCAACCTCATAAACTCAACCTTCCCCATCTAAATCGCACTTGAGGAGCACGAGGAAACCTTAGGGGAATTAGGGTCTGGGAAGCAAAGGAATGGGAGCTGGTCTTCACAAGGTGGGGAGGATGGTCGGTAGCTCACGACGAAGATCTCGGCAAGTTCGATTCCAGACAGTCTTACCAGGGAAGATCCTACTACTAAGTATGAATTGCTCAATGAGCTTGGTGGGTTTTCAAAATTTTGATTTTCGATTATTTTGCACCTTCACTGCTTATTGGATGAGAATTTTTGCTTACCTTTTTTGTTTGTGATATTTTGCACCTTTACTGCTTATTTGATATTCTTTGGTAGCGTTTTTTGGATCTTTGTGTAGGCTTAGCTATGTATAGACGGATGTTCAATTTGTCGGTGGTTTGCTATTGCTTTCATTTCTTTTAAATGTTGTTTTTAATCATGCGTTTCTGTTTCTAGACTAAATTTTAGGAAGTAAAGAAGAAAAATTCTTGAATCTAGACGAAAATGATGGGGATTTGGCTGTCCATGGAGAAAAATGAAATGAACCAAAGTAGAATAAAAATTAATAATGAAAATCATTTTTGTGCTTTAACAGGATGCTTACATTGACGTATTCTCTGCCGATCGTTATTAAAAGATTGGAATCAATTAAAATTCCAAAGAGTACAAGCAGGGTCGTGGTATGCATCTCATGTTTCTTAATATTTCAATCTTTTGCTGATAGTAATGGAAATCGACTGGTTCCATTTGGTTGCTAAGATGAGATAGCGACATGGGAACTGGAAATTTGATGATTAGGGGAGGGTGCTACCTGTATTTATGTTTTATACGTGTATGTTTCATGAAGAATAAAGGGAGAATAAATCTTTCGTCTCTGTCGTAGTTATTTATTGGCAATCAAACTGAAGCTTACTCCAATGATCTTTTTTCTCTCCAAAAAAATGTTTAAAAAAATGAGGTATGTGCTTCAAAAGGCCCAAGACCAACATATCCTCAAGTGTGGAAAACAAGAAAGAGAATTGGAACCATTTCCAAGTCATAATTTTTTAGTCATTTGCATAATTTTTTCAGGAGATATTTGACAAAACAAATTCAAGTTCAAATGAGTCTAAGGGTGTGAAGGAGTCGAGTTCAAGTGAGTAATGGATAGTTAAGATTTGTTCATTTAACTTTTGTTTGAATACTGAGTCTAGCTGGAGCTCGAGTTTATCAATGAGTCTAACTAGAGCTCAAGTTTACCAAATCATCACCTAAGGAACATGATTTCCGAGCCCTGTTTATATTGAAATGCAAGGGGATTAAGTTCATGAGCCCTGTTTATCTTCTTTGCAGTAAAAATTATTAGAAGATGATTCTTTCCCCAGTAGGGACCCTGCTTTTTAAAAAGAGATTCTTAACAGAATGCAATGATGAGTTTGCTTGAATTAATCACTTAATGATTTCCCTAAATATAGTTTGTTATACTTATTAAGCCTAGCACAATGTATGTTCTTCTCAGATTTTAAGAAACTTATGTTCCATCTACAACAATATTTCTTCTTTCAAATCCAAATGTGAATTTCTGTGGCAGTTTGTTGACATTGGGGTTTTTAGATATTACTTTAGACTTTATATCTTGGTTGAATATTGTCATTCTGGGAATGAATTACCTCTGCAAGTCATCAGTATGAATTTCCTCTCCTGTTTAATGAACTTGCTGTATCAACCTCATAAGAATTAGTAGTTGTTTGTTATATTGGTTCTTATTTTACTCTTTTTATTTTTTTTATCAAACCATGTTTTGGTCCTTTTTTTTATCCTTGTTAATAAGTTTATTATTTGATCCTTGTTTTGGTTAGCTAGTGCTTCCTTTCTTGTTAACAACTTGTTAATTCATCTTGGTTTCCTTTCTTGGTTTAGGTTGTCTAGAGATCACGTTTTCTTCTCTGAATTTGAAGGAGCTTTTATTTTAATTTCTATACAATATCACAACATTTTCTCTAAATTTGTGTTTGACAGTTTGCAAATATTTACATGTTCTTTTCCTGCAATTACTATGGTTATTTTATTTAATATATTGCTATTATAATTGTAAAATATGAAAAAATAATATTAAAAAAATAATATTATATTATTATTTTGATGAATCTAATGGCTAATTCAATGTGGGATTATAGATAAGGAGGTTTTACATTTATGAAAAATATGTACTTTTCATCAAATTTTGAAGATAAATTTGATGAATCCAATACTAGTGCTCTTAGCCTTGTAAAGTGGTCATGAATGATGAAGCAATTAATATATATAACCCCACCATTCCCAACTGCTGTCGATCTATGCATGTCATGAATCTGTCACTGTTTTGGGAAATATAGTAGAAAGTTCCATTGGCCAATGATGAATATAAAATTAAAAATAAGTGATACATATATGAAAAGGAAAAAATTTACATTAAGAAACTTATAAATTGACTTGATTTTATGTGATCCGTTATATCTATTTTATAATATAAATAATTTTATAGTGTAATGAACCTTATAAAGTCATGTCAATTTGTAGTTAAAATATTTCTGTAAATAAAATATTATCCAAATTTATAAAAAAACCACTAACAAAGATATGGCATCCCAAATTGTCAAAACACGCTTAATTTCTTTTGCTATATTATCAATTTTCTAACAAATTTAAAAGGAAGAAAAAACGTGAATTTAATAATTTAATTTATTATTTAACGTTTAGTAACGAGTAATTTAAACTCTCTTAATAAATTAATTCAACATGTAGAATAATTGGGAGAAAAAGAAATTGATGCGTAAAATTAAAGCTCAGATAGCATAAACATCATAGAAAATTAATTTACCACAAAATTTCCTTTCCGCGCAAAAATATTTGTGGCTCAATTATTTTTAAATCGAGCATATGCAATTTTTTGACGGATAATGCTTATTGAACCGTTGAAGTATAGATGGTTTTGACCGATTCTATTATTATTTTTTAATAATTAAGAAAATGAATATTATTAAATTTATGAATTTTTGTAAAAAAATATTATAAATATTCTAAAACTATTTTTAAAAAAAGAAAAAAAAATTGTATTGGTTCTAAAGTTTTAAACTCCGTTCCGGTTGAGGTATTGAAACATAATATTTTGGTATTAATGCGTTTTGTTGTACCGTTTCGGAATAAACGTTATATGAATAATTTTATGTATAATAACTATATTCCACAATAAAACCAATACAAATCTTAAAAGCATACATACCAGATAAATTTAATAATATTTTTCAAAAGTTTAATAATATTTCTCAATAGTCAATACAAGTCTTAAACACACATAATTGTAAAATTTAATAAAATATCGTAAGTTCTCAATGAAATAGATAAAAGAAATAATCATTCATCTTCCTCAATAAGACAATAATAATCAACCTTTGAAACGGTATTCAAAATATTTTCTCCAATATAGCAAAAAAAAAAAAAAAAAGAATATCTTGTGATTAGTGAAAAAGCCCCCTCCCTCTCGCCACTCTCTAGGAAAACCCCTCACCTCTTATCGACGAACGGTGCTGGGAGCTTCGGCTCCTCCCCCCCTCCCCTTTCTCTTCTGTCCATCTACATTTCCGTTGTAATTTTTTTTTTTTTTTAGGTCAAATAAGGGAGATTACCGTTCGGGTTTTTCCAGCCGTTGCTTCCATGCACGCACCCCACCGGGAGGATGCTCATCCATCGATTTTCAAGACTACCAATTCTGGCGTCCATCAGAGTGGCACGTAGCCCGCACGCGCAGGACGAAACTTCAGGACCTTGTCCCCCACCGGGAGGATGCTCATCCACCGATCTTCAAGACTACCAATTCTTGCGTCCATCAGAGTGGCGAGTAGCCTGCAAGCGCTGGACGAAACTTCAGGACCTTGTCGGCGCGTGGTCACCACGCGCTACCGTGGAGACCGCTGTCGACACCACGCTTGGCCTCTCTGGGCTCTCTGACTCCAGGGCTCCCAAGATTAATCATCGGTTTTCCTCCCCTAGAAACCAGTGCCCTACACATGCCACTACCTACCAACCGAGCACTGTTCACCCGTTTTGATTTTATGTTTCCTGTTTATTCCGACTCAGTTTTTTGTTGGTGTTTATTTTTCTGTTTATCTGTTCTTTTGTAGATCTGAGTAAGGGATTAAGCCTTCGGATTGGACGCAATATGGGGCAAAAGCTATTCGGGAGTGATGGGCGATGTCATGGCTAGTAACCGTACGACCAGTGCTCAAGCGTAGGCGTTGCCTGCGTAGTGGAGGCTGATGTGTCCGTGCGTTAGTTGGGTGCTTGTGTCGTTAGGACTCGAGATGCCAATGCTTGCAGTGGGCGTGATGTCCGGGGGTCACACCAGTGCTTGTGGTTATGTTAGTTGAGTTTGTTAGTGAGTATTTTGTTTAGTTATTAATGGGTTTTATTTGTAATTTTATGTTTATCTTAGGTTTTAATAAAATAGAAATAGACTATTGGATTTAGTGTTCATAGCAGTATCCCATATTCTTCCTCCTAGGGAGGATAGAGGGGGACCTTGAAGTTTTGTTTTACAGAACGCTTTCTCTAGAAGAAGAGAGTTTGTTAAGAAGTTAAGACAATATCCACCACAAAGAAATTTATATATAGGGAAACTCGTGAGCTTAGGCGTAGTTTGGCTTATAGTCTGGATTAGTCTATATATTGATAAATCACAGCTGTTATTTCGGATCATTTAATGAAACGAGTCTGTTTTCCTAAAAAAAAAATATATTTTCTCCAATAATAAAATACGTAACTAACGCACGCTCCTTTATAAAAAGTAAATAAATATGAAACTTATATAAAGAAGTTAATTTTTTAATAATGAACTTTGCATAACCAATGACTATATCTAGCAATATTACTTATTAAGTGAATATAATTTTCATGTTTACTTCTTTTTTACTCAAATAACCTTTAAAGTTTAAGCTTTAACATGATCCGAAATATTAGTTAAAATAGTTAATTTTAATATTTGGAATGCGATGTGACAAAATAAGCAATGGAATAATGAAATAGAAATGGGTGATTCGGGAAAACGCTATTGGGCTCCAGCTTCAACAAATAGCGTTACTTCACTTTTTTTCGAACTTCATGTGGCCGTTTCTGAGTTCACAACTTGTCCATGTCCAACCCAAACTTTACAGAGGCCCGAAGTTGGGCCTTATTGTTCGATTGCAGATCATTGAATTAAAATGTCCTTGCGACTCGAAATCTGATTGTTGCCATGCCGCGATCTCCCTCACGTTATTTTATGAATTTATTTTTATTATATATATTTTATTTAATTTGATGATTATATATCTCCAGAATATACTTTTCAAAAAAATATATTTGGTAATTTGTTTTATACAAATCTATTAATTTTGTGTAAATACGTGCAATTAAAAACAAAAAAGTTGACTACATATCTCCATTAACATTTTTCTTACAATTTTTACAAACGGGTGGACAATGAAATTTCGTGCTAAATTTGTGCTTGTCGTGTGAATTAAACTTACTAAACATATTAAATTATGGAAAAAATTTATTCATCGTCTAGTTTTTTATTATTCACTCATCATCCCATGATATAGCATTAGATGATAAGTTTACAAGTGAAATATAATAAATAGTCTCAAATCATCTAATATCTTATTATAGGATGATGAGAATTGAGATGATGAGTAGCATTACTCTATATTATAATACGACTATTCTCGAGTGGATTAGATTGTCTTTTAATTTAGGACATTGCTTTTACATGTTAAATTATTACTTGTTATAAAAACTTGCAAGATAAAATGAGTTAAATTTGCTTATTTAGTTATTATTTTGTATTCAAATTTTTATCTTATTCTTTTAAATTCATTTAAATATTTTAATTTAAACCACAGCAGCAAAATACTATATAAGTTTTTATAAGGGAGCGGTGCTACTCTGCCGTCTAAGTAGCACCACTCATTGTTACCGCTAGTTATTTTTATAATTTTTTTTTTCATTCTTTTATTTAAATTTTTTTAATATATTTTGAAAAAACACAATACACTTAAAATTACTTTCTTAATTATTAAATAAAAAAAATAACTTTTTACCGAGTGATCAACTAGAGCGGTAACAATTAGTGGATAAAATAGTTTTTTTCTTTTATAAAATTACATTTGCAATAATATCGTACGGATAAAGTAATTATTTTTGGGTTTTTGTCCTCTGAATCGCGTGACGTGTGAAGGCTGAGTCATCTTGCAAACATCAGCAGCCCACGCGTATTCGAGAATGTCAAAAAGTCATTGCGGCGGTGACAAACGGCAAAGTTAGTTTGATATTACTTTACAAAGATCTTCCCATGTCCCCCACAATCCAATTCTATCCCACGTAGGACAATGGTGGCCGGGAGCTCCGCCGGCTCATGTGTCTTTTTTTTATATATATATTTTTTAAGTTATTTTTGACATAAGTTTTTTTAATATTTTTTAAAAATAAAAAAATTCAAAATATTATCAAAAAGTATTTTTTAATCATAAAGCAAAAAATAATTTTTTAATCACGAAATAAATTAAAAAATAATAAAATCCCAACAGGAAGACTAATCTTTTTTATGATTTTTTATTTTACAAATAAATTATTTTTTAATGATGTTGTACATTTTTTTTAAATATTTGAAAATTATTAAAAAAATCTATATAAAGAAATAACTAAAAAAAAAACATATAAGAAAACACATACTAAAATCCAGCAAGAGCTTTAGTCGGTAGCTCTAGCAATATTCATCCCACGTATCCATCCTGCACAGTTTTTTTAGTTTTATATTTTTATCATTTTAAAAAAAAAAAATCTATTTTATCGGCCATTTCGTATATTTGACCATTTTGTCAGCTAGATTTCGTCAATATATATAAATAAATATTTATATATATCGATGGTCATGTCACGTGACACCCGAAAGCTATACGACCTCATGAATTAATGGGCGTTGCATATATGCCCAACAAATCAATAAAGTATAAAATATAATTTAAAATCCTAAATCACAGCTAATTAAGATAATTAAAAGTCAAGAAAAATCAAAAGACAAAAAAAGAAGAGGAAACAAATCCAAAAAGTCGTAAAAAAGAAAGAGAGAGAACCTAAAAAATAAGCCCTTGTTATTGAAGAGCGTGGTAGTTTATGTTAGGTCTATTAAATATTTGAAGACTTTATCATTATTCTTTTGTAATTAATCACGATTTAATGTTATTAGAATAAAAATTAAGGGGTTGGAATTTCCAACAAATTTCTCAAAATAATTTTCTCAAAAATTAGAAAACATATATACTTGGAAATAGACTAAATGCCTCAGGTCATGAACTCTGGAAGCAAAAACTAAGGTTCTGTTTGGATAGATAGTTCAGATGAGATTAGTTGAGATGTTTTAAATAATAGTTAAATAAAATATTATTAGAATATATTTTTTAGTATTATTTTTATTTTAAGATTTGAAAAAATTGAATTGTTTATTAAATTTTTATATGAAAATTTGAAAAAATTGTAATAATTGAAATAAGATGAGATGGGAAGATTCTCTATATGTTTTTTTAAATGAGAAGCCACCCATTTAAAAAAAAATATATTAAGAATCTTACATTTGTCTATGCCCCTAAAATAAAGGTCGAATGTTTTTGTCTTTGAAAAAAACAGAAAAAAAGACCGAGCCTACCCATTTAAGTCCGGTAACTCAACTGTTTGGCTCTTTCTACTTTTAATTGGGAACACACTCTTGGGCAAGACCCACGGTCCAAAGTGCCTGCAGATTTCCCTTGCATGTCAGTGCATTTCGCATTTGAATTTCATCTTTAATTTGGTTCATGTATGTATATAATATCTTTAGCTTTTGTTTATTCAACCGTCCATTTAGGAGGGAATAAAGTCTTTATTCCAGTCGAGTTATCCTCTTGATAACACGTGCATACTCTTTTAATTAGGCAAGCTTGGGCTCCAAGTTTGGCCACATTGACATTGATTTGATTTTATCTCAAAACTACACGAGAAGATTGTTGTGGCCAATTACTTAATAAATAAAGAAATTAAGGTCCAAATAGTCCACGGCAAGTGGGAGAGTGGGTTGGTACATTATGTTTGGATGGAAGCAACAGCTGTGAGTCAAAGGAACCAAAACGTACGCAGACTAGATCATAAAGAAAAACAGAACTGGTAATTTTATTTTTATTTGTCTTAATTCTAGACACTTAGATTGATAGCGAAATTGTACTAAAATTATATATATATATATATACTATTTAGAGAAATGAACACGAGAGATGTCAGTTAATATGATGATTAACTGTTTGTTTTATGAAAAAATAAAAAAAAAATCTTATAAATAAGTAATTTGATGTCATATTAAAAAATAGGGTAGCACTATAATTATCGAGAGATTCTCTCAAAAAAATCTCCGGATGAATGCAATACTTGTTTTTTTCTCTTTTATTTTTAATATATTTTTTTAACTCTGTTTAATAATTTCTTTTTTAAAAAAATTTACAACATCATTAAAATATAATTTTTTTAATTATTATATAAAAATAATTTTTTTTATCGAAACCCACCATCAAAATCGGAAGATAAAGCATTTTCCTAAAAAATAAAATAAAAATAATTAAAAGAACACAATTTTCTATTTTTTCATTTAATTTTCTTTCCTTCTAGATGGAGGTTGAGGCCAAGGGCCCAAGAACTTGATCCAAGCATCTAGCAAGTTACGTGTAGTGAACCATTTGCGGACGTGAACGGTGGATCTACTAGCTTGAGATCTAGAAATTGTCACGAGGGCATCAGAGTAATTGTGTCTGTCAGATATTTTCCTCCGTTCCCGCCCAATTTGTCCGTGCAATTGTGTGCCTGTGTGGGACTTTCACGGTTACACCTTTCACCCTTTTTCTTTCCATCCGATCCAAAAACAATTTCGTTGGGATTATTATTTTTGTAGAGTCGCACGCATTTAATTTAATTATTTTTTTCATTTCAGAATTGGGGTAAATTAGCACGTGCGACGGACAACTGCTAGTGTGTCGAGTCGTAATCAATACAACCCCTTGGGCTCCAAGTTTCGTTGCCGCTGTTAAATCTCCCAAATCCCAATCATGTCAAGAAAACAGAGAGAAAGAAATGGCGATGAGGCAGCTGAACGAAGACGGGAAAGCGGTCGGGGACTCGGTGGTAAAGCTAAACCCAGATGGAGATGAAGCGGCCAGATCCGAGACGGAGCCGCGGTTCAAGCCTAAACCCGGAAGTGTCTTTCCGAAGGAGAAGAAGTTGGTCAAGCGTATGATGCTCGATTACATGATCCAATCGTGTGCCAACACTTGTCCTGCCCGTCGAGTAGCCGACGACGGCGGGTCCTGAATTGTGACTCTGTAATTTTCTGTATATTATAAAAGATGATGATCTGTGGTCTTACTTATATAGTTGTATGGTTTGGCCGGTTTTTGGGTTTTAGAAGGTAGAATAATCAGTTTTCATGGGTTTCAGCGAGACTCCATGTACTGTTTCAGAGCGAACCTGGATTTAAAGCCGGGACTTTTCTTTTTGTTTGTGTATACAGATTCCGAGTTGTTTATGAAAGTTTTGAGATTTGATATGAATCATTTGAAAGTATTCGGATCAAATTCCAAACCCATTTTGAGCAATTATCCGAACCAAATAAATTTCCTGTTCCGATTTTGTGTCCAGCGACCTGATAATGAAATACAAGAAGCGCACAGAGAGAGAGAGAGAGAGAGAGAGAGTTCAGAGGTGTGTCGTGTGGGGGTCATAATCACATGCTTTACACACGCAGATTCAGGCCAACGAGTGCCGACTCTGACTGTACACGCCGTTAGATTTGACTGCGTCAGTCAGATGGATAGATCCTTTTTCTTTGGATGATTGGATTGTACCAATAACTGCCACTTCTCCACTCACTTCTTGTTTTGTTCTCTCTATTATTGTGATATTACATTGTTAACTAAAGTTAAAGCAACTTTTTACTATGGTTTTGTTTCTCTATTTTCATTCGTTCTGATCTTCTTTAATCGATTTGTCTGGTTTTGCTTGCATACATGAATATTGATGTTAATCCGTGTGGTACTTAATAACAGGACATCATGACAACATGGTCCTATGTATAATGAACATGATCCAAATCAAAAGCACCATCTTCATATTATAAAAAAAAAAAATTATAAAATAAAAAACAGAGATAGCGTGGGGACAATATTTCATCATCATGCATGGTGGTCGATCGTACGACTTTAAAACTATTTGGTTTAATTAAGAAATTGACGGTGACATGAAAAATAGTTTTGTGGGAGTGAAAAAAAAAAGAAGCAAACAAACACTCAGGTTTAACTTTTTAGTACTCATGCAAGGCAATATGCATTAAAAAATATAGCCAAAAACAATATGAATGTTTTACTCATGTTATTATTAATCAAAAATATTATTTTAAGCGAAATGATAGTTACAGTTATGAGTATGTAAGCTTCACATAATCACTTTGAAAAAAGTAAATAAATACAATACCCACATGAAAAAATTAATATTTTGATACTTGGATACTTCATAACTGTATGTAACATTATTCTTTAATAATTCAACTCACGAGAAAGTTGTCTATCTGGAGAATTAAAAAATTACTAACATATGTACGTGTATTAACTTTTGTAGAACTCTTGTATAGACGAAGCAGTTCTCATAATATATTTTTTCACTGAGGGAAGCAGGTATGACCCACCAAACTACTTCAATCAATTCATTTTGGGACCCTTTTAGTTTTTAAAAACTATATAGTTAATTAGAAACCCACAATTTTTCGTCACCCTATTAATTGTATGTGGTACCAAGGAATTTTTGTTTACTAACAAGATTTGAAAGTGGCTATGTTCTCTGAACTTATCTATTTGTAACTAGTTATAAAATAATTGAATTATTTGCTAAAAAATAATTATTTTCATAGTAAATAACTTACAACATCCTTACACTTTTTTTTCTATTGTTTTACTAGTTTGGAGCATACAATATATTAATTAATCGTGTAACAACATCCTTACACTTTTTTTTTCTATTGTTTTACCATCCAACTGTTATTTTTTTTCTTTTACAATTTAAACCTGGATTAAGAATATCAAAATATGACTTTCTTACATAATCTAAAAGAAAATAAATTTAATCAACCAATATAATTATATAAATTAATTCAAAATAAATTTAATTTTATAAAAACTGACTCAAAGAGTAAAAGAAGGTCAAGTTTTATAAAATTGAATTGAATTTTAATTAAATTATATGATTATGTCATTAATTCATTTTCTTCTATATTCTGTAAGGTTGTGTTCTGTCCACATCTAAAGAGAGAGGGAAAAAAAAAACTAAACAATACAATAAAATTTTAAAAAAATGTACGGTTATCATTATTTTTTTTTGCAACCGGCCTTAAAGCACTCTTGTAAAATAGAGTTTTCTGTAAAATATAAAAAATAATGGTCAAAGGTACTTTCATTTTGTATTTTGTATCTTTTATTTTATATTTTACTACAGTAATTTTTTAGATGTAGAGAAACATGTTCACACCTTTAAAACATTTTTAATTATTTACTCTTGCACGTTTCCCCGCTGCTTTCTCTCTCCCATAAAGCTTATGGCATTTTGCAAAGTCTTCAGGGCCCGCTAGTGCAACCAGTGGCATCCCTGCTAGTGCATACAATCCACTGTTGAGAACCTTCCATAATTTTGAATTGCCCCCAACATCTTCTGCTTTGTCTCTCCAAACTAATTTTGGATTAATCTTGAAATATGACATAATTATATAATATTGTATATAGAGAAATATTATAAAGATCAAAATATAAGAAAATATTGTAAATTTAATATTAGTTAGAAGAAATATTTAAAATGAATAAAAAATATTAAAAAAATAATATTTAAATAATATAAAAAAATAGATAACTGATTAATGATATATTGTAAAAGTTAATATGAAAAATAAAATAATAAATTTTAAAAAATAAAATGAAGAATTTGATCGGAAATAATGTCTTTATTCGAGATATGGTAGTCTGTCAAAGATGACCCATCACACATGTATGGTTTTTCTGTCCTCTTGATGACACGTGTATACTCTTTTAATTAGACAACTTAGTGTCCAAGTTTGGCTTCACACGACTAGTTATAATTTGCTCTTGATTGATTCGATTTTATCTCAAATCTCAAAACAACACGTGAAGATTGTTGTACGTGGCCAAGACATTATAAGTAAATAAATTACGGTCAAAATAGATAAATCAATTCATTTTGACAAATTTCATTAGATTTTAATATTATTTTAATTGGTATATATATATATAGAAGTAGTGAATCAACTCGTCTGTACGTAGACAGATTGTATTAATAATGCTTCAAAAAATACGGTTTCTGTGGTTGTTATCGACATGTTTCGCACTCCTTCAATGGTTAGTTTAGCAACATATATCAAGAAAATAAGAGGAGTTAAATGTAGTGGGAGACACTTTCTATGCCTAAATTAAAATATAGTGTATAGAGTGCTTCAATTATTAGATTGTTTAGAAGTTACCTCTAACGTTTGTCTTTATCTTTATTTATACGAGCCAATTGCGTGACTAAAATAACTTATCTTAAGGTTTGACTAGGGGTGAAAATTTAAACTAAAAAATTGGAAAGCTGGCCTGAATCGAAGTGGACCAATTGGTCCGATTTTGAACTGGTCTAGTTCGGGACTAGTTCCTACATTTTTAAAATCGGTTAAATCCAGTCCAGCTTTGGTTCTTGGCTTTCTGAGACTGGACAGACGGAACCAATTTATAAAATATAGATATAAGGAATTTAATTTTTAATATCATATAAAATATTATATATTATTATATATGAAATTCTTATATATAATATATATAATTATATATGAAATAATTTTATATTATAATTTATAACATAAAATTTTAATATTAAATATAAACATTTGTTTGATCGTATGTTATTAATATAAAATATATATTAATTAATTTTTATGGTCTAATAAATTCTCAATATATTCTTTATGATAAATACATAATCCATTAGTATATTAATTATATTTTACTTTAATTAATTAGTATACAATAAAAAAATTACATTTTTTTTAATGACATTAGCACTTGATTAAAGTTAGAAAATTGAAAATACCAGTTTAAAAGGAAATCAATTCGGGATCAGTTTTTAGAAATAAAAAATTGGTATACCGATTCCATCCTAAAATTTATATAAAATCGAATTGAACCCATTATACCTCTAGTTTTGAAATTCTCTATTCCGTGCTGAAAGGAACACGTCATTAATGATGCACGAATTTCAATTTTTTTTGTTTTTTTTGTTTTTTTGAAATAGCACGAATTTCAATTTTGTATTAGTGTGCTTTGACGGTTGGAGCTCTAAATTGCTGAGCGGGCTCTGAATTTTGGGTTCATGGAAGTTTGACGCGTGGAGTCCGACCCGTTTCATTTAAAGAAATATTTGACCTAACAATCATCATAATTATTAATTAACAAGTATGAAAAAAGACAAACTAGAATTAAGAGATATATAGGCCAGGAAAATGTTCTTTTTTCTGGAAAAAGAAAAGTTTTTGAATTAAAGAAAATCGATGAGTCCACGGGTGTGAGAGTGGGTTGGACTTGGTCCATTATGTTTGTATGGAAGCAACATCTGGGAGTCAAAGGAACCAAAATGTCCGTAGACGAAATCATAAATAAAATAGTAATGTTATTTATAGTTGCGAGTGTATAAATTCTGTATGATTTGCGCTTCAGGCCAGATGGGTATCAAACGTGTCTTTCCACCGGTTAATAGGAATATATTATGTAGACATTTTATGGAAGAGTAAAATAAAGTGAAATGCACTAAATCTTATCTTATAGTCAGAATAATTGATTCTCTCATTCTCTCTCCCTTTCCCTCTCCCTCCCGCATCTGAGTTCATTTCGAATTTTCAGTTAAACACAAAATCACTTCTCTCTACCTCTCCCTCTCCCTCTTGAGAAACTTTTGCATAGATTGAAAAATAATAATAATTAAACTAAGAAAAATTTCACCATAATTTAAAATAAAACGCCCTTCATAAAAGCTTTATTCAAATTCTCTGAAAACAACCTTTCATTTTAACTTCCTTTCAAAAAACTATACAAAATACTGAGACTTTTAGCTGCCTAAAGATGGCTATATACGAGCCGATCATATGAACAGTTGGAGGAGGAAGCAATCCATTGCAACCAAAAACGATGGACGAGATTCGACGGCAATGTCGTCTACATCGTTGAGAAATGGTACAAGAAAGAAATAGGCTGTGTAGCAGCAATAAGCACAAAAAAATAAAAAAACAATTAGAAAGGAGTAGAAAACAAACACGAAAGAAGGCTGACTTCATTAGGCAAGTTCATTGTAGGAACACAAATTTTATTTACCTTTCAACCTCAAGATTATTTTTTGGAGCTTTTGGTGTGGTGGAGTGGAGCACATATAGGGCTCGTGAACGCTAGTTCCATCGCGCAGATGGATTTTGTCGTGTCGATGGGTTCCATCGAGAGAGGTCATTTTGTGTTTGGCACCCTAGATTCGGGAGGGAGAGGGAGAGAGAATGAGAGAGGTGATTTTGTCTTTGACTGAGAACTCGAAATGAACTCAGATTCAGGAGGGAGAGGGAGAGAGGAGAGAGGTAATTCTTCTAACTATAAGATAAGATTCAGTGCATTTCACTTCATATTACTCTCCCATGAAATGCCTACGTGACATATTCTTATTGACAAGTGGGAAGACACGTTTGACCCCCATCTGGCCTGAAGTTTTTTCCGTTCTGTATAGTCATTTTGAAAAAGAGTAGAGTTTACTATTAAAAAATTAATTTTTTTCTTGCGAGTTTTGTATTTATTCATTTTTTAAATGATTGCATAGTACTGGTACAGTCATAACTGCAACTATCATTTCTCTAAAAAAAAAGATGGAACCTAAATAATAAAAATAAAATAAAATATACTAGATTTCATTCACAAATTTTATGTAAGAAAGTTTGTTGATATAATTTAATATAATTTGTTAAATTATAAATATTTTAATATAACAAAATCTGACATATTTCAGTAAATTGTGTTAGTGTATACATTTTTTTGTGCAAAATTTATACGTAGAACTAACAATTTTCAGACTTTTATTATTATTTAACATAATTTATCCTCCTAGATAGCAAAATTGTACTATAATCATAATTATATATAATATTTATATATTTTAATATAGAGTACTGCTAAAAAAATTCCTTTACAATTTTTCTACACTCTTTGAAATAAAATAATATTTTTTGAAGTATATATTTTAATTTATATTTTGACTTGGTGCATTTAAATTTTGAAAATTATTAATTTACTAAGAAAAACAAAAATTTTCTTTTCTTGTAATTTGTTTCTTATCAATTTTCCAGAAAATTTTGTATCTACTAGACTACTAGCTTGAGATCTAGAAAAGTAATAACAAATTGCAATGAGGGTGTTAAAGTAATTGTATCTCTGTGGGACCGACGTGCCTCGCAATCACCCCTTCGGCTCTAAGTTTCGTTGCCATCGGCTCGGTTCCAATTGCCGCAGTTAAAAGCCGATGTTCCTAATCATGTGGCTAGAAAAGTAAAACGCAGAGAGAAAAGACACAGAGAGAGAAAAATGGCGATGAGGCAGATGAACCAAGACGGGAAAGCGGTCGGGAACGAGGTGCTGAAGAAGCAAGATGAGGGAGTAAAGCAAAACCCAGGTGGCGATCAAGCGGCCAATTCGGAGACGGAGCCGCGGTTCAAGCCAAAAGCCGGAAGCGTCTTTCCGAAGAAGAAGAAGTTGGTCAAGAGTATGATGCTCGATTACATGATCCCATCCTGTGCCAACTCTTGTCCTTCCGGCAGAGTCTCCGACGACGGCTAGTCCTGAGTACTTGTGAGTCTGTAATTTTCTCTATTTATAAAAGATCATGATGTGAGCTTGCTTATATACTCATCTGGTTTTGGCCGGTTTTTGGGTCTTAGAGATCACTAGAATAATCAGTCTTCATGGGTTTCGACGAGATTCCATGTACTGTTTTAGAGCGACCCTCGACAAAAGCCGGGATTTTTCTTTTTGTTTTGTGTGAACAGATTCCGAGTTGTTTATGAAAGTCTTGAGATTTGATATGAATAACAATCCGAACCAACTAAATTTCCAGTTCCGTTTTTGTGTTCAGAGAGAGAGAGAGAGAGAAAGAGAGAGAGAGAGAGAGAGTCGAGAGAGGTGGTCATGTCTGCTCCGGCTCGGACCCTGTGGGGATTCCAACTTCCACACTGAGATTCAGGCTAGCACGTGCTCATGAGTGACTGACTCTTGACTGTACATGCTGTTAGATTTGACTGAGTCACCCAGATGGATAGATCCTTTTTCTTTGGATGATTTTTTTGTAACTCCAACTTTCTCCCCAGTTTTTGTTTTGTTCTTTCTATTATTGTATTACATTTATTAACTAAGTTAAAGCAACTTTTTACCATGGTTTTGCTTCTCGATTTTCATTGATTCTGATCTTCTTTAGATCGATTTGTCTGGTTTTACTTGCGTACTTCCGCGAATAAATGTTAATCCTTTTGGTACTTAATAACAGGACATCATGACAACATGGTCCTATAATGAACAAGATCCAAATCAAAACCATCATCTTCATATGTATTATAAAACAAAATAATTATAAAATAAAATACGGACAATATTTCAAAATCATGCATGGTGGTCGATTGTAGGAGTTTTAGATTCGGAATGTATTAAAGTGGTCATAGAAGTGTGATTTACGGCACTCATTTTTGTCATGCATGAAAGCCATTTTCTATCTATTGTCAGCGTCAATCATTTTCCTTTTTTTTGTCAAATTTATCATAAAGTGAAGGAAGAATACGGACCCATAATTAAGAAATTAGGTAAGGATATTCCATCTCATGATGTTGTTGTCAAAACCTAGCTAGTTCTACGTTGATTAGCTTTGCTTTATTAATGAATTCCACGTGCGTAATAATTTAATAATTTCTTGAATTAGAAGGTCCATGCATTCGGCATCGTAGGTGACTCAAAAAGTAAGCCTCACCTGATCTAATGACATTGAATTATAACCCCATAATAAAACCCTAATTTCAAAGTTAAAAAAGAAGAAGAAAGAAACCCTATACGCGTTGTGGATTAGGTGCACATGATGATGATGCTACGTAGTCACCATTAATTACGCATTTATGGATTTATTTGAAGTCCATAAGATTCTCTGCCATTGCGCGCTGTTCCTCTTTGATAAACAAACGTGCTATTCCGATCGAGGGCCGGGAAAGTGACAGAAAAAAGTGTTCGGTGAAATCAATATTACATTCCGAAAAACTTATAGTTCATTAATTATCTCTTTAATGAAACTCATAACTTTCTCGAGAAAGTCATAAAACTTCATCTCAAAGATATTTTTTCAAAAAATAAAAACAAAAAGTGTTAAAATTTTCTAGCATCCAAAGGAGCACAAAATTGTTGTGTTTGTCTCGTTGTATTTTAGTGGCAGCTGAGACATGTGCTTTTTAATGGCCTCGTAGCAGCTGCATTCAGATAAATTATAATTTGCTGTACGTCATTTCCTGCACGGGGTGCAAGAAACCACACGTACTTACATGTCATGTCTGCAACGAGAACCTGAGAAGATTGCTTTTGCAGGGCATCTAAAATGTGTTTTGCAGAGTTTCTTATAAAAAAATAAAAAAATGTGTTGCCGAGTTTCCCATTTTAGATCTCGCCAAGACCAGACGACTGAAATGAAAATAATTGTATATTCATTACAATTATGGGTGTCTAATCATACAATTTTTTCATCTCATTTAATAATTATAATATTTTAAAATTTTTATACAAAATAAAATAAATAATTTAATTTTTTTAAATATCAATATAAAAATAATATTAAAACAATATATTCTAATAATATTTTATTTAAATTTCAACTTTAATCTTAAATTATCTCAATTCATCTCTAAAAACAAACGATACCTTAATTAATTCTTAAATCCATATCAAAATGGAAAATGATTTATATAAAATATTTTTTACAATACATTTCACAATAATATGTTAAATGACGGGCGTTTTTATAAATCACATTATAACAACAGTATCATTGTACAAGAATATTGTCATCTTACCTAATTATTGTGAAATATGTTGTAAAAATATTTTATTGTGTGTATCATTTCTCTAATTGAGTCGGGCTACTCTATGAATATTATGCCAAAAAACACAAAAAGATAAAGACTAAGGTTACATCTAAATGTGAGGTAATTTCAGATGATCTGTGAATAATAGTAAAAACAAAATAAAAAAGTAAATATCGAATAATAGTGAAAAATAATAAAAAATAGATAAAAAGTAATAATAAAATATTGAATAGTAGTGGACTAGCTGCCCAAACACAGCTTAAAACTTTAAATTTCCTCTACACGTTATGTTTACGTTTTTAGTTTTTTTAATAAGTCACGTAACACTATATTGTAATGTCACGTCAATAGAATAAAGTGAATGGTATAAATTAAAAGAGATAATAACATTTCTCATCACAAATATTGGTTGTAATTCTCTACAGGAAAAGGCAGATCTAAATTAGTTTCAAATTAATTATCAACATTACAAAAAAATTGCTAATTTGCATTTAATTATTTACAGATAAATGATTATTTTCAGTTAAAATGAGTCTGTTTTAATCGTAAATAGTCATTAATTTCCTTGCAAAAAATTGGTCACAAACTTGCAAGTTCAAGTTTCCGAATTAAAAAGTATATTTGAAAGTCTCCATAATTAACACATCAAACGTACCACAATTGGATAAGCATGTCAAGTCAGCTAAAATAATAAAATCGCAGATTTTAAATTTTTCTAAAACTATTTTGAATTACATATATAACAAATGCTCTAAATTCTAAGAAGCGGAAGTCTTTTGAAATACAGCAGCTATTAAAAGATCGGTAATTCTACTCATTATTCGTATTTTTTTATACAACACATCCTATATAATTTTTATTTTTTTTATTTTTTTTCTTTGTAAGTATGTGGTATGTGGATAATGAGTAGAAGAACTAAACTAGGTTAATAGCAATAAAAAAAATTAAAACATATATAGTGTGGTGTAGGATGATGTCTACCAAAGCCATTTTCTTATTTTATTTGCTTTACTTTATGATAAATTTGAAAAAAAAAAAGGAAAATGATTGAAGTTGACAGTAGATAGAAAATAGCTCTCATGACAATCTTTTTCCATATGAATGTTGGTTGGTATAGTGCCAAGAGCACACCGCTCAACTTTACCCTTTTTACCTTTTAATTTTTTTCCTTTTCATATTTTTTAATATGTTTAAATATTGTTAAAAAATAAAAAAATATACTAATATATTTAAAATCACTTTCTTAATTATTAAATAAAAAATAAAATTTACAAGGTGGTCAAATGTAGTGGTACACTATAGGTGGCATAGTAGCTAGTTTTTTCCAGTGCCAAATTTGACTGATTAATTTTCTTCACCGTAACTCGTACCTCTACGTACGACCTCCATGATGCTGAAATATTGTCCCCATGCTATGTTTTTTCACTGTTTTTTATTTCATAAATATTTTTTTTTGTAACGTGAAGATGATTTTGATTTGGATGTCCATTATAGGACGGACCATGTTGTCATGTCCTGTCCTAACTCCTTATTAAGTACCACGGAAAAACAATACTTTATACAAATCATGCAAAAATTAAACCAGACAAATCGATCTAAAGAAGAGAATCTGTGAAAATAGTGAAGCGTATAAGAACAAACTAAAGATAGTGCAAGGTTGCTTTAACTTGGTTGGAGGTCCCAGCTAGCCGGAGCCGCCATGAACACCCCAGCCTCTCCATGATCTCTCTCTCTCTCTCTCTCTCTCTCCCCGCTTCTTGTATTTGATCAGTATTAGATCGATGAACTCAAAAACGGAACAGAAAATTTAGTTCGTTCGGATCGTTGCTCAAAATGATTTATATCAAACCCCAAACCCCTCACAACCAACTCGGAGTCTATATAGACAAGCAAAAAGAAAAGTCCCGGCTTTAATTCAGGGTCGCTCTGAAACAGCACATGGAATCCCGTGAAGACATGATTATTTTAACTTCTAAGACCCAGAAAACGAAACGGGGAAACCCATGAAGACTGATTATTCTAACGCCCAAGACCCGAAAACAAACCAAACCAAATAAGTATATAATTAAGAACACACGATCTTCATAATACAGTGAGAATTACAGAATCACAAGACGTCAGGACTTGCCGTCGTCGGTGACTCGGCCGGGACGACAAGTGTTGGTAAACGATTGGATCATGTAATCGAGCATCATACGCTTGACCGACTTCCTCTTCTTCGGAAAGATGCTTCCGGCTTTAAGCTTGAACCGAGGTTCCGTCTCCGTTCTGGTCGCTTGATCTCCATCTGGGTTTAGCTTTACCACCTCATCCTGCTTCTTCAAGACCTTGTCCCCGACCTCTTTCCCGTCTTGGTTCAGCTGCCTTATCGCCATTTCTCTCTCTGCCTTTTCGACATCATAATTGGGAACATCCAGGGTATTTTATCATTTAGCGGCAAGTGGGCAACGAAACTTACAGCCGAAGGGACTGTGTTAATAGCACCAAGCATCCGTCACACGTGCTAATTTACCCTTTGAAAACCCTTTTTTGGGCCAACAATTTCTTAAAAATTAACTCCGTTTGGGTAGTGAAGTGATATTTTATAAATAATAATAAAAAATAATAATAACATAATAAATTGTAGTAGAGATAGTTCGTAACATTCCACCATCCAAACCAGCTTTTAAATATTCCTTTTTCTCTCCTTTTACAATTTTGCACAAAGATTCCTACGCAAAATCAGTTTGAACCGTCGTTTTTCCTGTCCACATTCACGCTTGGCGCAAACGCTGATGTACTTTTCTGCTTGATTTCTTCGTTTTTCTTTATCTACTGGTCAATCTTCCTACATTCTTTCCTGTTCGACCCAAGCTTTTGCATCCAGACCGACCACTATGGCACTACCAGTCCACCTGCTATCTGGACGTGATACCACGTGATTTATTTAAAAAATATAAAAAAATACTACTTAAAAACACAAAAAGGAAACATTAAAATCTTAAATTCTCTCTATTTTTTTATGTCTATATTTTTATTTTTTTAATAAGTCACATGCACAACATTATAAATGTCACTTAAAAAAACAAAACGAATAATATAAATTAAGAGGCATAATGAGATTTCTCATCACAAATATTGGTGATACTTCTTTATAGGAAAGGCATATCTAATTAAATTAGTTTCGAATTGATTATCAAGTTCAAGTTTCTGGATTAAAAAAAAATATTCCAGAGTCTGCATAATTGACCATCAAACACGCCACAACGGCAGAAGCATGTCACGTCAGTTAAAATAATAAAATCGCATATTTTAATATATTCTAAATTATACTATAGCCCTGGTATAGTAAGAGAAGTGACTTATACAAGTCTTAAAAAGATAAGTTTTGCGTAAATTTTAATAAGAAAGAAAAATCTCACATTAATAAATTATAAAAAAATTATTTTTTTATTAGTATAATTTATTTACTTTTATAAGGAGTTTGAATGAAACTTTGTCTGACTGAAATTTGTATTTCATATTACTCGTAATGTAATAACGTATAGATCCTAGGTGCCGCACACATGGACTGGACTTGGGAAGGAACTGACATCAGCCTATCAAGCCCACACCAAATAGTCCAAGCTCACCCTTCTGTGCTTGGGCTGGGCTAAACGAACCATGATCCTTTGTTAAAAACCCATAAGTTTTGCAAAACAATCTATACTTTTGTAAGAATATAATTTTATAATATTATTTTTGTTTAAAATTTTAAAAAAGTTAGAATTATTTTTTATTTTTTGTTTGAAATTTTGAAAATGTTCTAATGATTAATTTAAAAATTTTATATTTAAATTATGTTTGGAATAAGATGGGATGAGATGAGATGAAATTTTTTTGATACATAAACATGGGAAATAGGAATATATGAATGTGAAAGAATTCTAATAGTCATCCATAAAATACATTCCATGAATTTACAATAAAATTAAAATTATAAAAGTTTTTCAACAGTGATAATGTGATTTATTTTAACTTAAAATTATAAAATAATTATCTATATACACATCTGTATATACATGTCTTGTCTCATAGAAGCCGCCCAGGAATAATCTGAAAATGACTTCTATAGAAAGAAATGATAGGTAGACTGATGGTCCGTGGGTGCTTCTTCTTTTTTTTTTAATGTTTTTTAACTAGAAAAGAAAAAGCATTTTGAAGTATTCTATTGATAGACCTATCAGTCTATCCGTAGAACTGCCTTTTTTCTTTATGATGATATCAGTAGTCTATTTTGCTGAGGCTTTTATTTTTATTTGGTGGACTCTGGCCATGGTGTACTATGAACTCTTGTCAAAAAAAGGCCGAGAATTTATCTTTCTCGAGTGTTGAATTTCAAATCTTATGTCATGTCTGAAAGCTACTTCCCTTTTGTTACATTCATAAAAAAAATACTCCCTCTTTATTATAGAATTTATTATAGAAGTTACATAAATCAGGCTTGTTGAATGCTAAGAGAAGTTTATAAGTAAAACATAAATTACTTTTGAGTTTTTTTTTTTCACCATATATAATTGTTAAGAGAAGTCTTACCGACACAAAAGCATTATATATAATTTATTAGATATTTTTTTATGATAAAAGTAATCTTACAATTAACGTAATACTTAAAAGAAGAAAGCCAAGTGTGTAAAATGGTAATTAAATAATCATATATCCTTAGTTACACCGATTGGTGTGACACATAGAAGTAATTTTTAATCATGCCCATATACATGTTATGCCCAAAGGTAAACGCAACACATATATATATATGGGCATGTCATATAATTAAGTGGTCCAAAACTCTTGTGGTCCTCCAAAAGTACTGTTGATAGGGACAGATTTTGATTGCATTAAAATGTCCTTGCGGAGTGCACTCAAATTCTGCTTGATTGCCATTCGCCATCTCTTCTCGCTTTAATTTGTGAGTTTGTTTTTAATATATCTTTTTTGTAATTAATTTGATGACTATATATCTCTAAAATATCTTTTCCAAAAAAATTACCTTAGGACTAAAGTTGAAAAATAAAAACAAAAACAGCTAGCTTATAAAAATACGAATATATATATAGAAGTTTTTGAATTTATATTTAATACAAAAAGTTAAAATGATGCCTCATTATAAATTTTGTCCCTTGATTTAACAAGATCTCAAAATAAATAAATAAATAAATAAATTATCATTGTATTAAATTTTAAATTTAGTATCATAAGGCTTTGCACACATTGAGAAATATAAATGTCATTTGAGTTTTTATGTAATAAATGGTTTTATATTTTTTTGAAAAAAAATAAAATAAAAAATATCTTCACTTCTAAGTGGCCTTATCCTTGAGTTTGTATTGCGTAATTTGATTTAAAAGATTAATTTTAAAATTTGAATATTAATAATAAAATTTGAACATTTAAATGATATGGATAATATGTTCTACACACCGTTTTCTCTTCATTTGGATGATAGAAGACTAGTAAATAATGGGGATTGATCAAAGATATGAATAATTCTTTAATATCCATTCCTTATAATAGAGCATTCTCAATGGATTAGCTAAAAGCTAAATCCATTAAGTATTTAGTTATTAGAGTTCAAAATATGATCACAATAGATTAGTCAAATTTTAAATAATTAAAACTTAGTTAAGGTACTTTCAAAATAATTTTCAAATTTAAAGGTTACTGTACATACATCAATACATATTTTATCAATTATTTCTCTCCTTTTCTTTTTATCACATATTTTATCACAATTGCTGGGTTTCATGTGCACGGTTCATGTGTTGGAGGTTGGATTCATGCATTGATATATTAATTTAATTAGAATATAATTATTAATTAATATATAATAGGTAGAATAGTAAAATATAATAAAATAAAATAAATTAATAATTCAAAAATTAAATATTTTTGAAATGATTAATTACTTATCATTATATAATGAATAAATAGATAATCTAATATAGAAATTTGATGTGAATAATCAAAATTAAATTCATCTTATATTATTTTATTATTATATAATAGAATAACAAAAGTCAAATATCTTTCATATTAAAAAAAAAAAAAAAAAAGAAAAGAAAAGAAAACGCCTCCCTCTGGACGCGTGGCAGCCATCCAACGCGGGTAGCACCCCTAATTGATTGGGAGGTTTCTTGGATGTCATTCTTATTTCAGAATTCAGCGAGGTACCCAGCTAGAGAGAGGATGGAGCTGAACAAAGGTACTGAGGAAATGGTAAAAGCCGAGATTGGGAAGCAGCGCTTCATACCCAATAAAGGGAGCATAATTCCTTGAAAGAGAAGATCGGCGAAGAAGATGGTGCTTGATTCCATTGCCACACATCTTTGCTGTCTAAACCACCACTCCACTTCATCCTTTGTGGAAACCAGTTCACTGCCCAAAACCCCAGCTGAGAATTATGGCAAGAACGTGAAGATCTTTCCCCACCATGTTCCTTAAATATCTGCTGCCCAACGCACATGGCCCTCGTTACATGATTTCTATTCGTCTTTCTCTGTTTTTGGTAATGGTTTAAGATGGTGCTTGTTTTACTTCATTTGATGGTCAACGTTGTTACCTTAGATTGTGCAGTACTATCTAAAATAACAATCCTTGTGATTGCAGATTAGTTAGTTGCTTTCTTCGTGCTGTATCTATAATTGTCTGGGTTTGTTTTTTGCCTCCATCAATGTACTCGTTTTGTCTGGGTTTGTAGTCCATGTAAAAAATTACAAAAACAGAGTGATTTATTTCTTCATCTGTTATCTTTCTCTTTCGAGTACAAACAACTAGATTTCTAATCAAATCCCCAAAATGGGATCGGCAGTAAGGAGTAGTGGTTGAGCTTTGGGAAACAGAGGACTCTGTGTGTTAAAAAAATTGTAATCTAATCGTATGCAACACAGAAAAAATGCATCCAAAATAAGTGTAATCTAATCGTTCGAGCACCGATTATGGGTAGGAGTGGATCGTCAAGTGAATTAAGAACAAAGCGTCGCTAAGCGGACGACGTACGAATCTCAGATTTTTCATGTTCAGGCACTGCAGTTTGGTTCAGTCACCCGTTGAGAAGGCAGTAGAAAGAGGTAGGATTCTCAAGATGACAGACTTGTGCTTATAATCGATCCAGAACGAGACTGACTCTCGGGAAACTTGGATAATTGGAGAACCTAAAACGATGGAGAAAACGGAACAATTTCTTTCGGGCAGGGGTGGGGAAACTGAAACACGACGACGACTGAAATCTATCATATCTGGCATCCATGTTTCTAACATCAGCATCATAATAAATGGAACGACGACTTAGTAAAATTAACTAGCTAACTGAAGAGCAACACGTACACATGATTATAAAGTACACCCTTTTTTTTTTTAAATGAAGGAGGACTTTATTGAAAGAAATCATCACTTAAGACCGAGAAATATCTAAAAATAAACAAATCGAACCAATACCCTGACCAAAACACCAAACCATAAAAAAAACAATACAACACTGAAAGAAAACCGAATAAACTCATAGATCTCAAAAAACTACCGACGAATATAAGGTAAACCCAACCTCAACAAACCCTTTAAATCTCTCGGAAGTAAATCATACTCATCATATATATTACCACCACCCTCCTCACCCCTCTGGGACAAAAAATCCGCAACCATATTATCTTTCTTAAATTGGTGAGAAATAGAGAAAGAGATACCCGAAGAACCCACAAGAAACTCTTTCCAAAAATCCCATAAATATCAAACCGTGCATCTTTTGACTCTGACCCAATACACCACAATTTTAGAGTCGCATTCTATTTCAATACGCAAAAAACCCCTGATAATACACAGCCTTACCCCTTCAACCAACGCCCTTAGCTCAGCCTCATTGTTAGTCTCATGGCCAAAAGACTTTGAAAAACCTGCCAAAAAACGTCCCTCACTGTCACTGATAACACCCCCACCACCCATACTTCCTGGTTTCCCCCTACAACTTCCATCCACATTTAATTTCACCCATCCCTCAAACGGCTTTCTCCATTGCAGAAGGTGAGGACTACGAATCGAGGTTACAGGGACCCTGATTTCCAACTCAGCCAAGATCTTGCATCCATACGAGACACACCCCCACTAGACATCCTCACCCAGAAATTACGGAGCCACACCTTCACTGCCCTCCAAACATTATCTACCGACTCCAGGCTACCCTCCCTGCGCGCCTTGCACCTCCGGATCGACAACCTCCAAGTCAACAAGCAAGACAAAATACCAATTAAGAGACCTCTCGTGGAAGTTTTCTTCGCAAACGAAAACCAGAAAATGACCCTAGACCACCACGACCCATGAATCACCTTCGGCATCCCCAACGTCGATTCCACAAGTCATGATTATAAAGTCACATGATCAGCAAAGATCAGGGGTAGGCCTCCTTAGATGAGAAAGCAGAGGTACTATTTGCGGATGGCAGTCAAAGATTTTTGTATTTCTTATGAAAGTGTAATCTATTTGTTGATATTTTAATACAGTTTATCTTCTATTTAAATTATATCATATTAATACTTTAATAAATCTACTATATATACACGATGTGAATAAAATTTGTCATGAGTGCCAAATACCACCTAAAAGAAAAGTTGCCATCTGACATGACAAATTGACAATAACCATATCAATTTTAGCCCACTAAAAGTTAAAATAAAACCGGCTAACATGTAAATTGATAAAATTAATTTTTCAAAAAAGAAATGATTTTTACAAGTTTTAAATAGATAAACTTCGTGTATACTTTTATAGAAAAATGGATCCCATCTTAAAAGATATAAAAAGAAACTATTCTTTTTTATTGGGACATACTTTTACAACTAGTCTATATGTATGGAAATTGTCTATTTAGAACTTACATCTAATATTAATGTTGTGAGACACAAAGCAAGCTTTTTAATGCAAGATTGAAAATAGAGTTTATTATTAAAAATTAATTTTTTTTTAGTACATCTTATATTTATTTATTTATTTAAAGAAATTATGTGTTGTTGGGATTAATCGGCTATCAACGACTAATTTGAAATATAATAGCAGAAGTAAAGAAAAGAGAATTCGACAATCACACAAAGAACATCAAGATTTACGTGGTTCGACTTAGAACAAACTTGCGTCCACTGGCAGAATCGGTCTCAAGGAATTCACTATGACAAAATAGAGTACAAAAAAGGTATAACAAATCACTCCTCAATTTCAAAAGCCCTAATACACCCAATGAACTCTTAAAATATCACAAAAGTAGTTCTCTCTATTCTCTCTGTCCTAGCCACTGAAAGTCTCAATACAATGAAAAAATAACATGTATTTATATTGTAAGGTGCGGAAAACCTTAATTACGAACATTTACTCGAGCGGCCTGTCAAGTGAACAATTTGCCTGGCTTTCACTCGAGCTGACTGTTAAGCGAACAATATGTCTGGGGTTCGCTTGAGCGGGCTGTTGAGCAAAGTGTCGAGTCAAAGTTCGCTTGAGTTAAGGTCGAGCTACAATTAAGCCAAATCTTCATAGTGGTGTTTTCAACAAGAATCATGCCACTCAGCAATTGTAAATATCATTTCTTTAATAATAATAAAAAAAAAAGAATGAGAAATAGATTCGTAGAGAAAATGCCTCCTAATTATGAAAAAGCAATGTGTTATGTTATGTTTTTTTCTTTTAGATGGGTTTTGGATAATGAGATAGTTTTAGATGGAAGTTGAAAGTTAAATAAAATATTATTAGAATATATATATTTTTAATATTATTATTATTTTAAGATTTAAAAAGATTGAATTATTTATTCTATTTTTAATATAATTTTATAAAAATTATAATAATAAAAAAAAATGAGATGAATTGAGATATCCAACATGAGCATTAATATGTAGCTGATAGTGGCACTGCCATCCATTTGAGCGTTAAACTGGCGCAATGACATTTTCCTATACAAAAACCGCAAGACATGTGCACAACGTCATCTGGCGAGAAGCAATTGGCTAGTGCGAAAAGGAGGCTTAGATCCAAGCTTTATGGCGGTGTGAAAAAGAGGAAATGAAAAGATTTCTAGGATTTCAATTTTTAGGTTTTGGAGAGAGAAGGTACGAGTCACGACACCAAATGGTTCTTTTATCTCATAGGTAGGTTGCGTGCTCCATTTGCCAATCATAGCGTCTTTCTTACACCCCATTCGTGGCGTTTGACTCATCACATTGATGACAATATTGGTGGACAGGTTCGGAAACGTGTTTAATTCCACGTAAGTTGGATTATTTATTATATAGGTTGAAGGCCTAGAATTGAATCAATTATTCATTATATATCTTGATTCTATTATCCTTCAATAGACTATATAAATATAAAGATCAAATCAATGTTATTTTTAACAAGTTTTTTTTTTTAAACTTCATCATTTCATTATTGAAAAAATATATGCACAAGCTAGTGTGTAGATTACACCTAATAAAATACGTATATGATATAATTTGATTTGAAAAATCAATTTTAAAATTTGAATCTTACAAGTAAAATATTACCATATAAGTGACGTGAATGGTGTATTCTGCACATCGGCTTAAGTTATTCATTATTACATGATATTACAGTAGTAAACAATGTGGATGAATCAAAGATAATGAACGATTCTTTAATCACGTGATGAAGAAATGAGAAGATCTATGATCACTAAAATTAAGATATATAGCTGGTAAATTCTGCCTATGTCTCCAAACAAGTCCTTGGAGGTTCAAGGAGGTTTAAGCCTTCATGGCATTGTGCGTCTCCGAAGTGCTGAACCTTTATTGTCCTTTGGCATGCAAGTTGTTGACGTTGATAAGTTGATAGGGACTCCTTTAAAAGGCTCACATTAAAAGGCTCAGCAAAAGCCATCCTAATTCCCATATTCCATAGAGCTAGAGAGACAATGGAGCTGAACAAAGGTACTGAGAAAATGGTGGAAGCTGAGTTTGGGCACCCGCGCTTCATATCCAAGAAAGGAAGCATATTTCCTCGAAAGAGAAGATCGGTGAAGAAGATGGTGCTTGATTCCATACTCAAATCCATAGCCACACATCTTTGCTCTCTAAACCACCACCCCAAAAACCCAGCTGAGAATTATGCGAAGAACGTGAAGATCTTTCCCCACCAAGGTCGTTAAATCTCTGCTGCCCTACCCACATGGCCATCATTACATGATTTCTGTTCGCCTTTCTCTGTTTTTGGTTATGCTTTAAGATGGTGTTTGTTTTACTTCATTTGATGGTCTCTGTACTATCGATCAAAATAAACAATCCTTGAGATTGCAGATTAGTAAGTTGCGTTCTTCGTGCTGGATGTATAATTGTCTGGGTTTGTTTTGTGCCTGCATCAATGTACTCTTTATGTCAAAAATATTTCTTTATCTGTTATCTTTCTCTTTTGGGTGCAAACAAGTACAGAGGTGTGCTTTCTTCTCCATTTTCTATTGGGAATCCATGAATGTTTCGCACTCCTCAAACAAGAAAATATCCACTTTGGGTCAAAGATAAATTAAAAAAAAAAAGTAATTTTCTATATAAAATTGTATGTGCCAAAATTATAGAGTTTTTTCCTTGGAAAGAGAGGAATGATCAATGGTTCCTCTGTTCTGTCTCGAATGAAGAATATATTTTGACCCTTCGGGAGTTGAGGAAAGGAAAACTGAAACTGAAGCATATAATGAGGCCAACAATAAGCTGCCCAGAACTCCCAGAATTCTTAAATAAGCCATTCAGACGGTAACCCAGTTGCCATAGAGGTGCCAGACTTCCCTCTCCTCACCTCATCTACCCAGTGAAAAATTTCTCTCTGTTTTTTTTCCCTTCGATTCTACATATATACGGCTGGGGTTTTTGATAAATAGAGCGAGGTTTCACGGCTATGGAGGCGTCACAGAGAGACGTAGATTGGGTCAAGGGCCCATGGAGCCCCGTGGAGGATGAGATGTTGTGGAAGCTAGTGCAGAGCCAGGGGGCTCGGAGTTGGTCTGTGATTAGCAAGGCAATCGCGGGGCGGTCAGGCAAGTCGTGCCTGGCTTCGTTGGTGCAACCAACTTTCACAGGAGGTGGAGCACCGGCCCTTCACCCTAGAGGAGGCCACCATCGCCAGGTTGCACAACGGCCGTACAGACAACCCGATCAAGAACCACTGGAATTCTACACTGAAGAGGAAATACTCATTGATAGCGATGACACCGCCGCCACCACTACAACTATCACGACCGCACAAGAAATCTGCGGGACCGCCTTCTCTTGTGACGGTTTCTAGTCCACATTACAGTCCAGGTAGCCCGTCTGGATCCAACGTTAGCGATTCGAGTCTCCCTGCAATATCCACCTCGCACGTTATTCGGTCTGGAGCGAGAAGTTGCGCGATTCCAACTCCTTCCGACAGGGACGAGTTATTGTCTGTGATGCAGGTTATGATTAGAAAGAAGTGAGGAGTTACATGGCCAGGCTTGAACTTCGAACATAGTACTGAAGGCGTTAAAGCAGAGAGAGAAAAATGGTAAGAAAAAAGGAGATTCAGAATAGGAATTAAAGTTTTAGGATATGGGTTGGCAACTGGCTAAAAAAAAAGACGGTAGCCCAGTTTTTGCCTTTTTGGAGTACTTTTTCTTCTTTTTGGTTCCCAGAAGCCCAAAGATGCATTGATGGAAAAATAACTGAAGCTTTCAATCCTCATTGAACGGTTGTAAAGAAAGTCGAGAATCCAGCAGAAACCCAGTTCATAAATTCCCCAAAACTTATGTCTTTAGGGAGGGGCAGTAAGGAGTAGTGGTTGAGCTTTGGGAAACAGAGGACTCTGTGTATTAAAAAAAAAAATGTAATCTAATCATATGGAAAACAAAACAAAACAAAAATCATCCAAAATAAATGTAATCTAATCGTAGAATCACCCATAATGGGTAGAAATAGTGGATCTTCCAATGAATTAAGAACAAAGCGTAGCTGAGCGGATCGAGGTATCAATCTCAGGTTCAATCACCCGTGGATTCTCATGATGACAGACTTCATGTGCTTAGAATCGATCCAAAATGAGACTTGACTCTCACGAAAAGAGATTTAACAGGAAAACCACCAAAATTGGAGACAAGTGCACAGAACCAGCTAAAACGATGCAAACCCCAGCCAAAAGTTTACGTCCTCACAATCCCTAGCTACCTGATCTCCCTCTAGTGAAAAGCATCCTTCCACCACCAAAACCATCTAATGAAAAGCAGATCAGTAAGCAGCCTTATATGGTATAAATTAATATTATATTTTTCGGTTTTATTATTTCTGATTTTATTTGAATTAATATTAGAAAAGTATTAGAACTACAAATAAATCTTTTAAAAGTAAATTTGTAAATTAACATAATTTTATATGATACGTTAGATCTATTTTATAATAAAAATAATTTTACAACTAATATATAATATTATCAAATTACGTCAATTTATAAATTTATTATTATAACATTTTTTGTAATTTAAATATTTTTTAAAATATTGTAAGAAACAAAGCATGAAAGCTTTTTAATGCAAGGATGGGAATCAGAGATATGTTTTTATTTGAAAGCTGGTTCAATCAAATCCAGGCTACCCGCCCGCGCGCTTCGATCCGATCGAGTAATTTACTTCAACATATATTGAATGGCCTTGTTCTTGTTGCTGTTTTTATTATTATTATAAATATATAGGGCTGTAGATTTAAAAGTTATTGGTACTTATAAATAGGGTTGCTACCCTCATGGTGCTAGGCGGGGGTGCCTTTTCCCGCACCCCACCCCCGGGAGGCGGGGGCAGGGGAAAAATTCCATCAGTCTCGCCTCCCGCCTAGGCCAACACAATGGATCTAAAAATATCTTTTTTGGTCTAAAAATATTTTTTTTATATCTAAATTATAATATAATTAAAATTTTTAAATATAAAAAAGAACTAAAACTCATTTAAGTTAGATTTGGGATTCTATTAAGTCCCAAATAACTTAAAGATGACTATTGTATTGTTTTGACCTCTTATATAAAGATTGGCCTAGGAGACTAAGGCAATCTAATGACTTGAATACAATTTCAAGTCTTTAATAAATTGTATATATCTATATACAATATATTTATTTTTATATATAAATATAAAAAAAAACTTATATATATGAAGTAGAGCGGGAGGTGGGGCGGGGCCCCGCTGGGGTCATCCCACCCCCCGCCATAGTAAGGCCTTCTCCATGCAGGGGTGGATGGGGCCGGGTAGCAGGGTACGGGGCCTGCTGCCCACCCCTACTTATAAAGGCAATTTTACACAAAAAAAAAACAAAACAAAAAAACAAAACAAAATAAAACAAAAACAAAGGGAAAAGTGAGAAAAAAGAACGAAGTCATGATGATCGTTATCAACTATTTTATGTTTATTTTAGGTTCAATTTTGAGGTTACGTACCATAATCTCGCGATCCATCAAATAATTAATCACCACTTCTTAGTTTAAAGACTATTTATTAGTTTAAAATGCTTTTTTTTTAAGTCATCATTTTCAGTTGGTGGGTATATATTTATCGATTAATACTAGATATAAATTTAAAATAAATAAGTCTCTTACATGTCCATTTTAAAAAAAAAGTAGATTCTACTAAGAAGGAAAAAGATTTTTTTTTTTACATATTTTTATGATGTGATTTACTTTTCTAGAAAAGGACTGTACGAAACTTGTATATTTAAGATTAATATAAATCATTGATTGTATTTATGGGAAGAAATATGTATTAGAATATATATACACGTGTCGGGCTATTAATAGTGTTAGAAATATTAGATCAAAATGCACACAGCAGAATCGATATTACCTCGTTGGAAATATCTCGGATCTAGTGCAGTTGTTCCACAGATTCTTCAACATCGTTGTTCGCTCATGATCTTTTTATCGATGGTGGAGTGTTCTATGTGGTAATACCAGAGCAACATTCACACGTTCCATAGACTAGATGCCGTGACTAGAGAGAACCATTTTAGAGAGAGATCGTTCTTGATACAAGTGTGTATTACAAAATGGAGAAGGAGCTATGTAAATAGCCCCTCTAAGCGTAACCCCCGGCTGGCCCTTAATGGCCAGCCATCAAGCCTCATGAAGTGGTTCTTAAACCACTTCATAACCTTCAAGAGAAGGTGAAGGGGTGTCCACTATGGGTGTCCCTTTCTTACATCTCCCACTCACACATAGTGGGCAAGACCCCAGGTCTGCATCTCTCAATATGTTCTCAATCTTGTTCATACTGGCAAATAGGCCGTGCGACCATCGAGCACAGCTGTAAAAGAAAAAATGGGAGCACTATACCAAATCTCTCCGAGAGAAGACCAGCATAGCAACATCCCTAAAAATGTCTCGTTATACTCCGACTTATTTGGTCACATCAGACTAAGCATCCCTAATCCCTCTCGAGTCAGAATGACTCAGAGCAATGCTCAATCTCCATAAAATATGATGCACTCACAGCTATATTGCAACTCCCGAGAAGCAACATAACTTGCCGGCAATGAGTACACACCATTATCGATGTGTTACCAAATAGTCTTCCCTTCGCTCTCATGTCATTTAGTTTCAGTCCAATCGCTTTCCCAGCAATGCCTCTTTAGACCGCATCATTCATGGCCATAGATAACATGCCAAAGTAGCAGACACTAAAACATCAACCTCGTGACATAGTCAAAGGTCTCCTAAGGGCATAAATAAATTAAGGTCATCAATTATGACCTACAGGACTCACACGGTGAGGAAGCAGGGAACCATTCACTCACCTCTACTGTTGGTCGCAAAAGCACATGTAGTATGAAATACATGTTACGGTGGAGTTCTCTTTCCAAAGAAAGAGCGTATATCTAATCTCAATGCACCGTACAGATCTTAGTCTAGTCGCTATCTCAGCGCTTAACCCAAGTCCCTCCATTTGCTCGCTATCCAAAGTGCCAAAGAGGATCTCGCATCTGGCTCAACCACAGGCTACATGGATCGTGGGTAACCATGCACGGTCCTTTTAAATATGATGGACCTCATCTTTGCTCCCACTAAGGCGACATATCTTTTGTGTCTTACAACTTATCCCTCATTGGACAAGTACCGAGTGACACACTGTCTCATCTTTGCTCGCTACCCATTTGTAGCGCCAAAGGCGATCGCTCGTTTGAGTGAGCCGATCTAAACCTGTCGATATACCTTTTTCACCATAATTACTAAATTTATGGTGAATGTGTGTGCTTACAAAAAATACTTCCAATCACGCCACATGATCATAGAACATATCAGTATCATGTGCACAATGAGCAATACCATGAGATAGACAGATATCACATGTTCAATTATTAAACCATAACACTCAAGTGATGTTTAATGACTATTTCTCCCTATGCGCATTCTAATGTGTAGTAACTTTTCAAAAAACATGCTCCTACCAAGAGCCTCTGCTTATAAAAGTCTTTTGCACAACCATGAAGTCAGCGAAGATTTATCGCGAATCTCATTTAGGTCAAATTCATAATATAAACCTTAGATTCTAGTCAGTAAGTCCTACTGCGACTTTTAAGAATCTACAAGGTGACCACAAATGTCATTCAGCAAACTTAATTTGCGACTTCAAGGCTACATATAAATCTCTTGTACTGACAAAAGCATATAAGATAACCATAATTTATTTTTCATTAAGGGTAAAGCGATTAGGGCCTTTGCCCCAAAGACAATTATATTAGTCTAATCATTACTTTTAACAACAATTGCACCACAAACTCAATTAATCAAGTAAGCTATTTTTACCCTCTAACAAAATCTTAACTTCTAACTCCCATGAGCAAACTATAATGGAAACACCAAATAGTATAGGCAAAACTAGATTCTTTAGTATTTTCCATCTCATTAATTGTCTATGGATTTTGAACAAGAGCTCGTAGAAACTGTTTTTCTCATAAACAGTCTCACAAGACATGAAGCCTGAGCTAATTTTCACAAATCCATGTCCATCACCACGTAGTATGGAAAACCTCTTATTAGGCGACAATTAATTATCTAAGACAACCAGTTCGCAATATCTCTCAAGATGACACTTTTCTAAGATTGTCAACAACGTTCAAAGAACTCCATTTTATTCAATAGGTCGTTTAATAATAAAAAAAACGACTAGGCACATTGGGTATCTTTGAATAGATGGTTCGTTTAGGCCACATGTAAACAGCACCAGCAGCATTCATTCGCTTTATGCACCAAAATAGTACTAGCAATAATCATGCGCTCAAAGTACTTCATNATTTTTACAAATCCATGTCCATCACCACGTAGTATGGAAAACCTCTTATTAGGCGACAATTAATTATCTAAGACAACCAGTTCGCAATATCTCTCAAGATGACACTTTTCTAAGATTGTCAACAACGTTCAAAGAACTCCATTTTATTCAATAGGTCGTTTAATAATAAAAAAAACGACTAGGCACATTGGGTATCTTTGAATAGATGGTTCGTTTAGGCCACATGTAAACAGCACCAGCAGCATTCATTCGCTTTATGCACCAAAATAGTACTAGCAATAATCATGCGCTCAAAGTACTTCATGCCTAAACATGCTAACCATCTAATTCTCCTATGAGAATCAGCTATTTAACACCTTCAAGAAAAGTTTCAATAAATATGCGATCAACAGCTATCTAAATGCAACTCAATTAGTGCCAAGAGATGGATCTATACCTCTATCAACTCCACTTTTCCTTTATCAATTAGATCAACAACCACAGGTTGGATCATATAAGTGAAGCGAATCTAAGATTCTATGTTGGGATTCCTACTATGTGAATTCAATACCTTTAGCGGAGCTATATTACAAATATTCTCTTCTAGTTTCTTAAAGATGAGATAATATTGATATATTGCTTCCAAGCTATTTATGAGGATCTTTATATTTTATAACTTTTAGGAGTCGCTATCACTAGTGGTACACCATCACTTAAATGTATACTCACACTAGTTGTTGAATTACTCCCACTATTTTCGACGATCTTTTATAAAGAAATTTTTGAAAAAAATAAGGTAGTGTGGAATGAAATGTTCTTTTAAAAAAAAAGTGTTTATTACAAAAAAAAAAACCACAATTCCCCACCCTCGCCGAAAATACAAGTAATTTTCTTGACTCAACCAAAAAATGATCAAACTTAAATCCTCTAGAGTTCACGTTTGCACAAAATAGTCACTCAGCCTTTCTCAAAAGCGAAGAACTCCATCTAAGGACGGAAAATCAGAATAAAGGCCGCAACACCATATTACATCAACCCAAGTGTGATATAAAAATTATTTTTCGCCATAATTTATTTATAACTCCATTCTCAGCAAGTCATTAAACTGCGAGATAATTATTCTCATCATATAACTCATACGATTTCGATTTTAAAAAAACTATTTTAACTGAAAAAATATATTTTCCTTAAAAAAAATTTGGAATCGTATTTATATGATGAAATAATTTTTTATTATCCAAGTCCTTAGTATGCATGTATAGAAACTTTCACATAGAAAATGCTCATATTGCCTTTTCTCTTTGACTTTTCTAAATAACGGAGAGGGATCTCATTAGCGAGAAATTCTTCAATTTCTCAAGCTTTACACCCATCATCCTATGCCTCCACGGCACATTTTAGCATAGCATTTCTCTACTCGAGAAATAATATCACTGAGTCAAAGAATGACCATCCAACTTCGAAAAAACTCTAGAAATCCTCACTAACACCACTATTTTCAATGAGTCTTAAATCAAATTAGGTGTAGACTTCACTAATATCGCATTAAAGCACTTATTAAAAACATCGCTTGCAACAAATGCAGTATGTGACGTTTTAGTTGCTAACTGGCGATATATCCTTATTTCTTGCATACTCAATATTTTTCATATTCTCCAATCCACTATAGGAGAGAAAAGAAAAATTTTTTGCGAGAAATTATCTTAATCTTAAACCTATCTTGGATCAGTGCAACCACGAGCAAAATTTTTAGGTTAGGCATTAGATGAGTCATACCTAATTATTTAGACTTTTTGCCACAGTTACCATGCAAACCTCTAAGGTGCATGGTATTACTCTCAATGGGTGCTCCAAATTTTATATATCTACAAGAACCTATTTGTTCTCGCTAGAGAGAAATAAAACTTGAGCTAGATTACCAGTGCTAATACCACATAAAGGTGCACTGATAAAACCCTTAAAAAATGAATGTGCCAATCAAGAATGTCCTCAACAATCTTGCACACTCAAATTTTAATATCCTTACTTGTCAGTCATACTAGCAAATAGAGAGGATATATGTTTTATCTGTGAGTTAATCCAAGTTGCTTCAAGATTATAATGCCCAACCTCAAATATAGGAGCAATTTAATCTTTGCATAACAAAAAATAACGCGCGACTTTTATTATTACTCACAAAATTCTCAAAGGTAAAATAGTGGTTTAGCTCTTATTTGACAGTTGATCCCATCAACTTCTATAAAAATTGTAGTGCATGCGTCCCACACACACTTCCAATTTTTATTCTAGACCTTCCAGAGGTTTCACAATAATAATGGTCTAAAACTATCTGACACTGATAATAATCTTTATTTGTTTCCAACTATTGCTCATTGAGGAGTTTAATGCGACGATTAAATCGCATAAATAATCTCTAGGCTTTTTTTTTGGTTATCTCAAAGTTACTAAACTATGCACATATAATTGCACACACATCTAAGAAATTTGCCGCGTTAATCTAAATTAGAAGAAAAATAATTAATACATGTCGCAAGATCGAAAATTCGCTAAGCTTCATAATCATCTCTTGCGCTTTAATGCGTAATTATTAATTTCTAACTTAATTTTTGCGCAAATTTATATCGTATAGGAGATTCATTCCAAATCAATCTCAACCATATTCCCACTAGGATAAGTAATCTACCGAGTCAATCGCATGAAAAAAAATTTTCTTCCTTAATCAAAGAAATCTATTTGAGCCAATCAGAAGCATGGACTAATCAAACTCGGGCTACTTAATCCTCTAGTTTATCACATTCTAAAAAATTGAAGACTAATTCTTAAAAATAGCCTAACAATGCAAGTGATAAAATAAGCTCGCAATTACATGCAATCACAATACATGTACAAAAAAATAATCAATCACATTTTATTCAAATAATTATTATTTACCAAAAAATAATAATCTAGGCAATTTATAATATAAAAATAAAAAGCTTAACAAATGTGACAAGATTTATCTCATAATCTCATGGCATGCATATATTCAATGATAATAATCATGCAAACAATATTTAAAAAAAATTCATGTGCCATAACAATATGCTAATTTAAATAAAATTAGCTAACACACTAACAATAAGTTCTAGCCCAATGGTTGAGCTTATTGTCCTTAGGTCTTGGGTTCAAACCACCACCCAAGCATTTTGCCAAAAAAAACACTGTTCTTAGATAGTTAATGGGCCGCACCGCCTTGGGCGCCCAAACTCACTGTGGGCCGAAGTTTTCAAAGCTCATGGCCCATACCGGCCAATGGTCCTTTAAAAAAAATAATAATGGACTGCTGCATTTTAAATACAAGAACATCGATGGGCCGGATTTAAAAATAAATCTGTTTATTGCCCAAAACATTTCAGTCCAAGCAAAAAAACAAATTTCATACTAAAAAAGATTTAAAAAAAAACAAATCAAGCCCACTGGTTTTTAGCTTAGACCCAAGTAAATAAAATATAACAGCCCAAAACAAATTTTGAAACAAGCCCACAGACCAAGCCCGTGTTGCCTCCAGCCCGTATAGATTTGCAGCCCACAGCCCATAAATAATTTAAACCAAACTGTTTTCCTTTAATTAAAACAGATTGGTTTTGTTAAAACAAAAAACATGGGCCGAACCCAAAACTTGATTAAAAAAAATAGCCCAACGCCCTTTAAATCCAACCCAAACTCCATCATAAACCAAAGCAACTATTCATCTTCTTCCTCACGTTACAGTGCAGTAACGGAAAAGAAAAAAAATTTCAAGTAACTGCCGCCACCCTCTTAGCCAGCGCACGGAGCCTGCCCTCCTCAGCCGGTCTCAGGTAACTGCACCTGGTGCTCGCCGCACTCGGTGCGCGCAGCACCTGGTGTATTTCTGTTGGCGGGCGCTGCTCTTCTGCTGCTTGCAGAGACTGTAAAACGACCCTGGTGGCGTCAAGATGCGGTGCCGCGCAGAGCACTTAGCTCTGCGTGCGGCCCTTGCATGCGGTTCTACCCGAAGCAAAGCCTGTGACACCACCATGGTGCAAGGCTTATCTTGCAGCAGGATCGACCAGCCATGTCGCGACGACTTCTTGTGGTGCAACCACTCTTGTAGCACTGCACCTAGGCATGCACTTCGGTGGACGGCGTGCATCTGCTCTTGGTGCGCAGTGCACCATCGTGCCGCTCCGCTTGGTTTGTGACATCGGCACCTGGTGCCGCAGTATCTTGAGTGCACGCCATGGCCCTCAGGCGCGCGCAACACCAAGACACTCAGGCAACTCATGAGGTGCTCGCTGTTGCCTTGTAGATGCAACACAGAGGTGCACCCATCACCTGTGATGGTAGCAGCACTAAGGTGCTTCATACGACACCCGTGCGGTAGCACCAAAACGGTGCGCTCTGGTGTCTTTTGTGGCGCTCATAGCACTGGGGTGCACAATACCCTCCAGTGCAGGTTACTTCCACATATGGCCACAGCCGCAGTGATTCTTTGGTTGCGTTAACAATGATCGGCATCCATCAAGTGGTGAACATTACTTGAACCACCTCTCACGGTGGGATGGTGGTTACCGAGAGAAAATAAAAAAATTTCTCATCGGGCACAAAATAAAAATCAGTGAACGAAATCACAACTTGCATATCAAACACAAATCGGGAACAACCAAATTCCTGGCTCTGATACCAATGTTAGAAATATTAGATCAAAATGCACACAGCGGAAGCGATATTACCTCGTTGGAAATATCTCGGATCTAGTGCAGTTGTTCCACAGATTCTTCAACATCGTTGTTCGCTCATGATCTTTTTATCGATGGTGGAGTGTGCTATGTGGTAATACCAGAGCAACATTCACACGTTCCACAGCCTAGATGCCGTGACTAGAGAGAACCATTTTAGAGAGAGATCGTTCTTGATACAAGTGTGTATTACAAAATGAAGAAGGAGCTATGTAAATAGCCCCTCTAAGCGTAACCCCCGGCTGGCCCTTAATGGCCAGCTATCAAGCCTCATGAAGTGGTTCTTAAACCACTTCATAACCTTCAAGAGAAGGTGAAAGGGTGTCCACTATGGGTGTCCCTTTCTTACAAATAGTAAGTTAATAATGGGGAAAAATCCTATTACTTTATTTATGATGGTCATATATGTTCGGACAAGACCAACAACTTACTTCCTATATATATAATTAGTTTAGTGGGTGGGTACATTAAAAGTCAAGCCATATAATATATATGATGCTGGATTTAATGGTCCCACGCATGCACGTGTACGTAATAACGACGGACATAGATCAATCATCAAGGAACTAATTCCCAGATCATATCCATAATGGGGATTAGGTGAGATAATCTGTTAATTAATTGGCTAGCTAGCTTATTGATAACCTTTATCCAAAGTACTCCAAAGTCCTTTTGAATAAGTTGAAAAGCAGCAGCAGCAAAGGTCGCCAGCCATTTCACTGATCATGATCGATCCTTTCTCCCGTCGGCTTCTAGAACAATAATTAATTAATACTCACATAAATTAGGGGGAAATTTTCAAGATATTCAGATCTTGTTGTCAACCAAAAGAAAGGAGATCAATAACTAAGAGCATCTAAGAACTCTCTCGTTTCTGTAAACCCATTGCCGCCTCCAAAAGTTTGATCCGTTCACCGGGGGGAGGGGGGTTAAAGCTTTGGCTTCACTCACCTCCCTTCCTTGCCAGACTTGGTTTCTGTTTAGGTTTTTTTTTTTTTTTGGTTTTTTTGTTAGCTTTTCACCGGTAGCACTGAAACTAGTTGATCTATTACTTTTTGGCGAGCAAAGTGTTACACGCGCCCCTTCATCAGCCTCCCTAGGCGCTGATCTTCAAGACGTCAGAAGAAATCTGTCCATTCGAGTGGTGCGTAACTCTCACGCGCCGTCTATGCCGTGCACGAGTTTCACACGTCGCCACGCCTGCAGAAGCTTCCTGCTGCCACGCGCGGCACCACCGGGATCGGCGGCGTCGGATCTTCCTGTTCTATCCTTTCAACCCTCTCCAGGTGTGGCGCATGTACTGCACGTGCCGCCACAGCCAATGGTGGCTCCTTGCAAGCTATTTGTCTCAGTTTTTGGTTGCTACACTATGTTCCCACTTTCCCTCGCTAAAGATCAAGTGAAAGTAGTAGTAACAGTTCCTTCCAGCCAGTCCAGACCAACACGTTGCAGCACACCCCTTTGTATTGTGGCTTCTACCTGCAGTTTAATAGTCTGTTTATCAGACTATTCAAAAACCGTGACCAAGCGGTCTCCCCTTATGGGAATTGGGAGGGAGTCAATTTTTTTGCTCCGATCACCCTCTTTATATTTTTACTTTTGTGTTGTAATGTATGTTGGCTTTGGGAAGACTGTTGGGGACTCCCACCCTACCGAACTTATGTCTTGTATCCTTTAGCTTATCTATAAATGCTTACTTGTCGAGAAAAAAAAAAAAAAAAAAANTTACGACAAAAATAATTGTTTATGATGATAATAAACTTATTTCAAAAAAATAATTATTTTCATAAAAAATAATTGATAACAAATAACAACTTTCTTGTAGTACATGTTAATTAGTTTTTTTTTTTTTTTTTTTTAATATGGAAATAGGCTTCATGTCATTCAATAAAATCGAAGTTACAGCTGTGACTTATCAATACAGGAAAAAACTCAGACTACAAGCCAAACTATGCATTTGCTCTGGAGCACCCCGGACACAAATTTCTTTGTAACAGATATTATCTTATTTTCTATAAACTCTCTCCAAACAAACCTTCCAATTTGTCTGAGAGAATAGCGCTCTATAAAAAGAGAACTAAACGACTTCTCTCCATAAGAAGAGAAACTCTATCACCCCCCGTCCTAGGGTTTCCTTTCTAATCTTCTCCCGCTGCCGTCGCCCTCCTTTTTTTCTCTTTTTTTTTTCCCGCTACTCTTCGCTGGCTTCTTTGCCCCGTACCCCCTTCAGCCCTTTCACCGGCTAGACTCTCAGCTCAGTGCGAGCACCGACGATTCCCCCCACCACTTACCCACACCACCGCACGAGCACATCGCTCCCCCCGCACTACCACCATCCTTCGCACCCACGCTGATCTGCTCCTACCACCGCCATCTACGCAGGCAGCCTACCTGCTCATGCCGATCCCCTCCACCTTCGCACAAGCACCGGCCACCAGCCGCACGAGTAACAACCATTTCCTCCACCGTCTGTCTCGCCCAAAATCGGCTTCACCCACACTGAGGCGCACCAACTGCGCCCACACTAGCTCGGCACCACCGCCTCGAGCACCGGCCACCCATCTCGAAACCCATCACATGAAACACCCTTCTTGAACAAAGGTCTAGAAAGGGTTGTGTCAGGTTAATGTGTAGCAGGGGTTTGTGGTTTTTCTCAAAAATGTAGAAGGATAAACGAGACAAAAAAAAGTTGTTGAGTTTGGACCACCAGAGAGTATACCTCCTTTATTAGACCTGAAAAAAAACACAGTAAACAAAACAACAAAACGAAGGAGGTGAGGGGGGAGGAAGCCACCCCTCTAGCTTGTTTCAGAGTGAGGAAGTGCTTAGAAAGAAGCTAGAGGTTCTCTCTCTAAAGTTCTTCAGAAGTGTCCTGTCACCCCCACCTATGTTAATTAGCTTAATTGGTTCATGCCATGTAGACAGCTAATTAATAAAACATTTAAGTTTTCAATCAAAGTAGGCTAGCTAGCTGGCTAATTAAAATAATTGGGAGCCAGCTTCAAAGTTTTCACCCTTGGCAAAGTAGGCTAGCTGGTTTGGTTAAGAAATTGATGGTGACATGAAAAATAGTTTTGCTGGAATAAAAACACTCAAGTTTTAACTATACCACTCATGCAAGAAATATGCATCCAAAAATATAGCCAAAAACATTATAAGGAAACCAACAATTTTTCCTCACCCCAATTGTGGTCCTCTGGTTCTAAGGAATTTTTATTCACTTAACTAGATTAATTTGAAAGTTCCTAGATTCCATGAACTATTTATTTGTGACGAATTATTTACGAGGATAATATTTATTTGTGATGAGAATTAACTCAATTTAATAAAAAACTCTCATTTTCGTAATAAATAACTAATAACAAATAAGCGTTTTTCTTATAATAACTTTGTATCTTGTGGTTTTACCTAAAAGATACTTGAAAAACAAACCAATAACTTTGAGATCAAACCCATTTTTTATTGTCATAAGTTATAAGATATTTGTTGTGTCGTGTTTTGCAGTACAGGTAACTCCATTATGAGTCGATCTGTTTCTATAAATGTGGGAGAAATGAGGGCTTGGGATGGTAAGAAACACCTCTGATGCTTAAATCAGCTTGGGTTCTCAAATTATGATTTGAGGGAACTCCAATGAAAGTGCATAAAGAGTTTTCTACACCAACAAGGGGAATATATATACCTAGCCAGCGCGGTCCCCTGGCAAGCCGATCGTGGCAGCGTTGCTCCGTAATCAAGTCGTACCTTCTTCCCACATCTTGCCACGCGACAGGTGATCCATACTTGATTGTCGCAACTGCTAACAGTCCAGGGTGAACGTTGTGGCATGCCCATCCCAAACCTTCATTAAATGTAGTGTGGTCTTGGCTTGGGGAGCCCACCTTCCAGGTCTGTCCAGCTGTCGCTGTCCAGAAACTAGGGTTTTCCTTGACAATGTGCATGGGGATTGTCGGCCAGTAGTGGTGTCAGGCTTTCTAACTCAAGGATCGAAATGCATATGACTTCACTGCTCTTTTCTGGGCTGACCTTGCCCTTCTTGGCCCGGCCCACCTTATCCTTTAATACTGATTTCCTACTGTCGGGCTATCCTTAGACCCATTGGTGCCTCGTGGGCTGGGCTCGTGTGGTTCAGCTCAACACTAGGAACAACCTCCCATACAGTACCCCGCGAGTTCACACCATACACGTATGGTGAGAATTCAAAAAAATTTCTTCCGCCCTTTTCGAGTTAGTTTCCCCTAGTGCACATCCGACACCCCACGATTGTTCGGTTGCGTCATTAATGTCTTGATGACGCCTCGTGTTCTTGTCACCCCTTCATCATCTGACGATTCGAGGCAGCGGGAAGTCTGCCAACGTACTAGCCCGAGTATTGGACCATGTGTCTCACGCACAAGTCGGTTGCTTTTTATGCTTTCGTGGGCACGCATCGGTTGGGTTCCACAACGCCACTCCACGTGTCTCTCGAGACCTGGCCCATCCCTTGGGTTTCTGGCTTAGGGTCACTTCATTGTCTGCAGAACGCCAATCGTCACGTTCTCCTCTATATAAAGCCACCCCTTTCTCTCATTTTCTACCATTTCCGCTTCTCATCATTTTGCATTTTTCTTCGGGCCTACCTTCTTAGTTCCTTCCATTTCACTCTCTTTCTTCGTTCCTTCTTCCTTCCAGTTTCCAATGGCTCCCAAAGGATCTTCCGACACTCGTTATTTGTACTTCGCGGGATGGAACTGGGAGTCGTTAGTCTCTGCCGATGACCTTCTGCATTGAGGAGGCGTATAACATTCTAGAGTCTGCAGTTCTAGAGATCCCTGGGCGACGCGTAGCCGCGGTGGACTCTGATGTTTACGAACGGCCTTCATCTTCCGTTCTTCCATGGGAACGCGTCGTTTCCGACATCGAAATGTTGATGTCGTGTTTTGCAGCCCAAACAACTCCGTGATAGGTCGATCTATTCATGTGAATGTGGGGGAAATGAGGGCTCGGGGTGGTGATTAACACCTTCGATGTCTAAATCAGCTTGGGTTCTCAATTTATGATTTAAGGGAGCTCAAATGAAAATGTATAGAGAGTTTTCTGCGCCAGAGAATGGGATATATATACCTTGCCGGAGTGGTCCCCTGGCAAATCAATCATGGCGACGTTGCACTATACTCAGGTCATGCCTCCTTCCCACGTTCTGCCATGCGATAGGTCGTCCATGCCTGATAGTGGCAATCGTTGAAGTCCAGGGTGCACGTTGTGGTGTGTCCGTCCTCGACTTTCATTAAATGTAGTGTTATCTTGGCTTGGTGCGCCCCCCTTCTAGATATGTCCAGCCATTGGTGTCCAGGGACCAGGTTGTCCCTGACACTGTGCATGGGGATTGTAGGCCAGTAGTGGTGACAGGCCTTCTAACTCAAGGATCCACGTTCCACACATCCGACTTCAATGCTCCTCTTTGGGCTTCTTAGGCCGACCTTGCCCTTCTCGTCTTGACCCATCCCATCCTTTCATACCAAATTTCTATTGTTGAGTTATCTTAGACCCATTGATGCCTCGTGGGTTGGGCTTATGTGTTTCGGCCAGACACTGGGAACGACCTCCCTAACAATATTAATAAAATTATCATAAGGAAAGAACATTGATTGGACTTGGTGTTTGGAGCATATATATACATGTTAATTAATCTATGTTTATGTGTAAATCTTTTGGAGCATATATATATATGTATGTATATTTATGAGTAGAATAACTTATCATTCCCACATACCACACTTTCTTTTTTATTTTATTTTTTTAAAATTGGCTTTATTCTTCCTAAACTAATTAAGTTCTTCTACTTATCATCCATACACCACACATTTGGTAAGAAAAAAAGATTAAAAATTAAAAAATTATGTGTGCTGTGAAGTATGAGGATGATGAGTAGAATTTATATATAAAAGTTCATTCATCTGGAAGAGTAATATCTTTCCAATGAATCATTTTTGGAGGGGTTTGGGAGTGCGAGAGGTTAAGGAAGTTCAGCGTTCTCTTCACATAAAATTTGTTTTTCGTCTTCTGACATCCAAGAGTATGTCGGCCGATTTTTTCAGAGCTAAATACTTAAAAGATGGTCACATTATGCAATATGTTCGGCGGCCCTCTGATTCTCAATTTTGGAGGTCAGTTTTATCTACTGTGCTAGAGGTGATGGATAATGTTCAAGTTTTGATGAGGGGTGGCAGATTCTCTTTTTGGTATGATCGTTGGTTGGCTTCGAGGCCTCTATCAGTGGGGGTGACAAAGATTCAGAATAAAAAACTTTGTATTCAAGATTGTTGGGTTGATTATACTTGGGATATAGAACTGTTGAAGGAGCTAGTAGGTGACACTGCTACTGATGAAATTATTCAGACCAGGGTTATTGGTCGTGAAGGGCCAGATGTGTGTGTTTGGAAGCCATCTTTAGATGGGAATATTTCCTTTCCACTGCATCGGCATGGGAGGCGACTCGGAAAAAGGGAGATTCATTACCTTGGAATGATTGGTTTTGGCACCGCATTTTACCAAAGAGGATATCTATGTGCATTTGGAAGGCATTGTTTAATGGGCTACCTGTGGATGATAGGGTGCAGAACAAAGGTGTTTTACTTGCTTCGGCGTGTGATTGTTGTAGTTTACGTCATGTGGAAACCATTGACCATGTGTTAGGCACAGGCCAATTTGCTAAAGAGGTTTGGGATCATGCTAGTAGTTCAATTACAGGTCCCAAATGTTGTCAAGAGAGATCATAAAATCGTGGCTTGGTCAAAGCCCCCTACGGGGTGGATAAAGTTGAATTGTGAAGTAGTTGCCGTAACAACCCAGGTAGCTTGGGTGGAGGGGGTATTCTTAGGGATGCGGAAGGTAATATGAAGGGAGCTTTCTCTAGTTATTTCAACAATGGTATTAATAATGGGCTAAGTTAAAGGCTATTATAGATGGGTTTCAGTTATATAAAAGGCTGTCATGCTTTAGAGTGGTCATAGAAAGTGATTCTAAAATTATTGTGGATTGGATTCAGGCTAGGAAATGTATATTATGGTATTTATGGGATTATTGAGAAGTGCTCATGTCCAAACTTCAAGAGGTTACGTTCAGAGTGATCCATCAATTCCGTGAGTCGAATCAAGCTGCAGATTTTCTTACTAGACAAGGTGAGCTGGGCTCTAATTCTTTTTAGTATAACTATGACCAACTGCCAAGGATTTTAAAGGGCATTGTCAGGATTGATAAAGTGAGCCTCCCGGCCATTCCTATGTAATTGGTTGCGTGGTTCGTTTTGGTGTTGTTTTTCATTCTAGGCCTGTTTAGCTTTTTGTGTTTTTTCTTATAGGCCTGTTTAGTAGTTGTGTTGGTTTGGTTGTTTTATTTTGGTTGGATACAAGGGATGGCTTTTGTGCTTTATCTGTAAATCCCTAGTGTCGGTCTTGGTCCCATGGTATTCCTCTGTCATAAGTGAGGGCTATTAATAAAATTGGGACAGGGTCACTATTAATATTACAGCCTTGAAATGCTATTTTGTTTTTATAAATTTAAAGAGTAGGTTTCATCAATTTATTGTCGTTTTTTCTATTTTGTTTCTCATGTGTAAACCTAGATTTCTTTTAAACGAGTGGGGTCAAAGACTTTATACTTCTTCAACTTTAAAATGGAAGACAGAATGAAGTCAAAGGTTGGGACTGACTACCGTTATGCTATGAGAAATACTTAGTTGTCCTAAAAAAATTATAATAATTACAAAACTTTTAAACTCATCTCATTTCGTTTCGTCTCGTCTCGCCTCTTCTAATTATTATAATGTTTTTAGACTTTCACACAAAATAATGTAAACAATTTACTTTTTCAAATCCTAAAAATAAAATTAAAATTAAAAAATAATATTCTAATAATATTTTATTCAATTTTCAACCACTTTTTACTGCCATAGAATTTTTAGTATAAATCTCACGTCAGCATTTAATATTAATATCAAATACCATCCATATAAGATTTTTGAAATACCATCAATATAAGATTTTTGAATTGTATAAACGTGTATATATATATATGAATATTTAATATTAGACAAATACTTTAACCATAAAATAATTATACAAAAATAAACTCATAAATTAATGTGATTTGATGTGATGTTTCATGAAACCACGTCAATTTGTAAGTTTATTTTTGTTTAATCTCTTTGTATCTTTAACAGTTCTCTTAATATTATATTTATCTTTATGTTGGACATCCAATGTGATTAAAAAACCCATCTCAACTCATCTCATCTTCATCAGTACAACTTTTCTAAATTCCTATACAAAATATAATAATATTTTCTTTTTTCAAATCTAAAAAAAATCTTCCCAAATTTCCACATTAAAATATAATAAACATTTTTACTTTTTCAAATTCCGAAACAATCTTTCCAAATTTTCATACCAAACATTCTTACTTTTTTAAATCCCAAAACAACATTCTTAAATTTCTACACAAAATATAATAAATAATTTAACTTTTTCAAATCTTAAAATAATAATAATATTCATAAAATATCTTATTCTACTATTCACAAATCATCTCAACTCATCTCAATTCTCATTTTAATCCAAACCGCCTAAAATTGCTGATTTAAAAAAATAAAAAGAAATAAAAAAATTAAATTGCTTATTGATTCTGATTCGGTTTTAGCTCAAATCTCAAAACAACACGTGAAGATTGTTGTACGTGGCTAGGAAAGGCAGACAATTATGTAATAAAATTATTAATTAAGGTAAATTAATTTTGACAAATTTCATTAAGTTTTAATATTAGTTTACTTACTATATATATATATAAATATTAAGAAGTAGTTAATTAATTTTTATTAATTATACTTCAAAATACGAGTTCGGCAATTGTTATACATGGATGTGTTTCGTACTCTTTCCTATGGTATCAGCGACCTATATCCAAAAATTAAGAGAAGTCTAGTGTGGTAGAAGACATCTCTAATGCTTAAATTAAAAATTAACATACAGTTTAAATATTGAATTGAGATAAGATAAATTAAGATAAAAGTTAAAAATTAAATAAAATATTATTAAAATGAGCCTAAGCGGAGTGCGCATGTGAACTCTTGATTTCGGAATCATGGAACTTTGAGTGGGGTCCGGCCCGTTTTAAGGAAATATTTGACCAGAGCATTGGTAATGGCCTAGCCATTGCCAAGTCTAAAATTTAGCTAGAATGTTATCTTTTGGCCATAACATGGACTAGCTAAAATGTTAGTCCACATTAGACTAGTCATCTTAAAGTTCAAATAATTATTTTTAATAATATTAATTTTTTTTAATATTTTACAAACTAGTTAAAATTTATGACCAAAAAAAAGAGAGAGCTATAAATACTGCTGTAGATCACATGCCAACATTGAAATCAACACAGACTACAGTCTTAAACAATCAAAACCTCCACAGATCAATCTAGCAAGGATTGAGAGATACAAGACTAGTGAAGAAGCCTTAATATGATGAGTGTCAACAATATTGACAAATAATAATAGCTGTAAATATAGCAGTAGATGTAGATATAGATGATTAGCATACAATTTTAATTTTGTACACTTAGATCTTATACAATTTTGTACAATTTTAATTTTAATGTTGTACACTAGTGTCAACAATAGTAATTCCATTATTTTCTCGGGCAACTTCTTTGGGTTATCATTTTCGGCAATTTATATTTACAGAGAAGTGATTTTCCACTTTGTTTAGTAATTCTCGGCATCCTCTGGTTTTCAGAGGGATTAGACCGAAACAATTAACCCAGAGTGTCGAGAACTTTAAAGATCTGGTCCAAGAATAGACCAAACATTCAGATGAACCCAGAAAACACTAGTCTAAAAACAGACCAACCCGATGGGTCTTGGACCACTGAAAACACTCGGATGAACCTCAACAAAATACACTAATCTGCATATAGATATTGCCGATAGAGGAAGAATATACTAACCAAAGAGAACAGACCAAACAGTTGGAGATCACTTTGCCCAGAGACCCAAAAAAAATTAACTCCACAGTCACTGCCGATGGACTGCTCCCTCCGGACAGAACCACTTGCGCTGCACACCAAGTGCTGAGAAGCTAGAGTCCTCCACAGAAACTACCGACAAGCACCAAACGTCTCCCCTGCTACATCGCACCTCCCATACACCTTTAGACCACTGAACCAAGAATCTCAGGGACAAACACAGAAGGCTGTGGGTTCTTGAATGTTTGTGAAGAAGAAAGGGGCGAATGGCGCTGCGGGTTGAAGAAGAAAGGGGAGAAGGCGTTGCGGGTTGAAGAAGAAAGGGGCGAAGAAAAGAAGGGATTCAGAAGGGATTCGGGAGAAAGAAAGAAGAAATAAATGAAATTAAGGGTTTTGGCCTGAAGAAAGAAGAAAACCGAGAGAAAGAAAGAGCGGGAGTTAAGAGAAATGATAAAAATATTATTTGGCTTTGCTACAGTAGCTCGCCAGGTATGGAGAGGCTCTAACATTTACTGTAGATTAAATGTAAAAATTTTCTATTTTAACCAGGCCAATGTAGACGTTTTTTGCAAGATTTCATTTTATTTTAGACTTGCATTGACAAATGGCTAGTCCATTGCCAATACTCTAACAGTCATCGTAAAGACAGTAGACCAGAAAGATATACAGATTACAGGTACTCCTTTTGTCTAGAAAAAGGAAAAAAGTTTTGAATCAAAGAAAATCAATGATTCCACGGCACCTGTGAGAAGTGGGTTGGTCGGATTGAAGCGACAGTTGGTAGTTAAAGTAACCAAACGTATATAGAGTCGTAGACCACATCATACAGAAAAACGGAAGGAATCTAAATAATAATAAAATAAAATAAATAAAATATCACACCTTTCCCTTTTATGCGAACCGGGGGGTGGGGGGGACGGTCCAAAATAAGATGACGTTTGTGAAAAAATAATTGAAAAGAAAAGAACTTATACTTATAGAGTATTGTTTACTCTACACATAAATTTTATATAAAAAATCTACATATCAATATAGTTTAATGCAATATATTAAATTATAAAATTTTTTATTATAAAAGAGATCTAATATATTACAATAAATTATATCAGTCCTTATAGATTTTTGGTGTAAAATTTATGTGTAGATCTAACAATTCTCATAATATTATTATTATTTAACTTAATTATTTATATATAGAAAAATGATAAAACAAAAACTCGTTTACAAATTTTTAACAATCTTGAAATAAAATAATATTTTAATTTTGATTTTGACTTGTTGCATTTGAATTTTAAAAAGGTATCATTTTACAAAGAAATTAAATGAAAAAAATTAAAAGAAAAAAATTCTTTTCTTGTAATTTGTTTTTGATAAATTTTCAGATAAGTTTGTATCTACTTATACTAGCTTGCGATCTACAAAAGTAATAATAAACATGCTCAAAACAAACAAAAAAATAGGGAGGAGGGTATTAAAGTAATTGTGTCTCTGTGTAAGAAGTTTTCGTCCGTTCCCGCCCAATTTGTGCGTGGAATTATGGGCCGGAAAGGGCCTTTAGCCCTTGTCTTTCATTCGAGCCCAACACAAGTTGAGCGACCGAAATAAATGGTGGATTTCGTTGGGATTATTACTTTGAATTAATCTTTACATCAATCAACACACCACACACTATAACTTTTATTTATTTATTTTATTTGTTTCTCTTATTAAATATGTATTATATGGATGATGAATAAAAAAATATAAATGTTTCAAGAAGAATAAAATAAAAAAAATAAAAAAAAATTAAACAAAATAAAAAATACATTAGTGTGTGGTGTGTAGGCTTATGCATAGCAATAATCTATCACTTTTTTTCATTTCAGAACCGCTTTGGAGCGGTCCGACTATTTCTAAGGGATGATCAGCCACCAATTATAATCCACCACGTCAGCAATTCCACACAAGTCACATGAGGATCATTACATTCTCGAATGCCCCTGCCAAAACTAGATCTCTTCTTCAGAAGCTCAACCCAGTCGAAGACTCAAACGCCCCTCACAACCAGAAATTCAATCAGTTGAACACCTCAGTGCCGTCAGCCATCAGTTTCGGCTCCACCATCTCCGTCGCACCCACCATCTCTGTGGCCCACCGGCCAGCATCTTTGTTGCCCACCATTCGCCCACCATCAGTTTGGACCTTGGAGGTTACTCTGTTCGGTTTCTGGTAAAATGCTAGAATGCTATGGAATTTAAATGTTGAGTTATGTGAGTGAAAAGAGTTCAAAATATGGCCAAATAGCTGCAGAAGAAGTCAAAATTTTTATATTGCCTTGGTGTCTACTTAACAACCGAATGGTTCAAAAACTTAAACTTACAGAGGAAGCTTGTTGAAAGGAAGCAATTAGACATGAAACTTAAGGATAACAATCTCTATCATTTCTGCGTCTTCCCCTACAACATTCTGGCAACTTCAGTCGTGGTCAATTCAACTGCCTTAAATTCCAAAGATCCATATATGGTTGTGTTCCATCTCGTTACAGATGAAATAAATTATGCTGCAATGAAGGCTTGGTTTTTCGTGAATGATTTTCAAGTAGTGACTGTTGAGGTTCAACAGTTTGAAGACTTCAATTGGCTAAATGTTCTTTCGTTCCTGTTCTTAAGCAGCTCCAAGACACCAAAACACAAAGCTATTATTTTTCAGGCAATAATGATGATGGCTAAACTCCAATAAAGTTTCAAAACCCTTTTTGAGACGCAAGATCATGTCTTTTTGCTGAAAAATTCACTTTTTGAGTTTTTGAACTAGAGTAGGACAAGGGTTTGTGAAGAAGATGACTCAGATGAGGGTCTGCGTCGGGCTATCTCCTACAATGCAGTCACATTCGTTTTTCAATGGATCGCCTACGTGACAATCACTTATTGGTGGGCTGTTTTTTATTATAGAACAGACGAACCGGTTCTAAGTTTTTCTCTTTTCATTTAATTTAATTATTTTTCATTTCAGAATTGGGTAAATTAGTACGTGTGACCGATGTGTTTAAGCTGTCGTAATCACTACACCCGTACACCCCCTTCGGCTCTAAGTTTCGTTGCCATCGGCCCGGTGCCCAATTGCCGCTGTATAAATCCCTGACTGATCATGTCGAAAAAACGGAGAGAGAGAAATGGCGATGAACCAAGACGGGAAAGCGGTCGGGGACGAGGTGCTGAAGAAGCAAGATGAGGTGGTAAAGCTAAACCCGGATGGAGATGAAGCGGTCAGATCGGAGACGGAGCCGCGGTTCAAGCCTAAACCCGGAAGCGTCTTTCCGAAGAAGAAGAAGTTGGTCAAGAGTATGATGCTCGAATACATGGTCCAATCGTGTGCCAACTCTTGTCCTGCCGGCAGAGTCTCCGACGACGGCGAGTCCTAAGTACTTGTGAGTCTGTAATCTCTGTATTACAAAAGATCATGATCTGTATTATAAAAGATCATGATCTGCGATCTTAGTTTATACTTATCTGGTCTTGCCCCTTTTTGGGTCTTAGAAGTTTGAATAATCAGCCTTCATGGGTTCGGGCGAGATTCCATGTACTGTTTTAGAGCGACCATTGATTAAAGCATGGATATTTATTTTTGTTTGTGTATACAGATTCCGAGTTGTTTACGAAAGTTTTGTGATTTGATATGAATAATTTGAAAGTTCTAGGATCAAATCCCAAACCCATTTTGAGCAATGATCGGAACCAGCGAAATTTCCTGTTCTGTTTTTGTCCTCAGCGGCCTAATACTGAATTACAAGAAGCAGAGAAAGAGAGGGGGAGAGGGAGAGAGAGAGAGGTGTTCATGTCTGCTCCGGCTGGGACCTCCAACCAAGGTGTTGGTTGATTCGCGTGGGGGTGGCGGGGTTCAATCGCATGCTTTTCACACTCAGATTTGACTCGGTCGCTTAGATGGATAGATCCTTTTTAAATCTTTGGATTATTGGATTCTAACTCCAAACTTTCTCCGCTCAGTTTTTGTTTTGTTCTTTCTAGTTTCTATTATTGTAATATTACATTATTAACTGACTTTTTAGTAAACCTTTCAACTCATTTTATTTTATTTTATTTTATTATTATAATTTTTTTAAATTTCAATACAAAATAATAATAATAATTTAATTTTTTCAAATATCAAAACAAAAATAATATTAAAAATATATATTTTAATAATATTTTATTCAACTTTTTAACTTTAATATCAACTCATCTCATCTCATCTAGGGATGATCTCAGTCCAATCCTAAAAGATTCTGTGGACCAGACATGACCTATTCGGTCCAGGAATTTTCCATCCCGAATCGGATCGAGAATGTATAGAATCAGACCGGTTCGGTCCCTTTTGGTCCGGTCGGTCTATTCGGTCTAGACCATTTCCAAAATGGGCCATTCAGCCCATCCAAATCTGGTTTTGTTTTTTTCCAATTTCAATTATTTTCAGTCAATTTCAAATTTTGTATATTTTTTAGCTAAAAATATTTTTAAAAAAACTTGAAATTGAAAAATACAATGATAAAAGAAAACTAATATATATAAAAAAGTTGAAAAACCAAAAAAAAAAGAAAAAAAAAATAACACAAAAGTTATTACAAATTACAATCTAAAACTTAACAACTTAACATATAATCTATAAGCTTTAAATGGGTACATGGAGATTAGAAAAAAAAAAAAAAAATGGGTACATGGCATGAAGATCATATTTTCCAACAATATGAAGACCATATTTTCTAGCAAGATGAAGATATTCCTGCACAAAAAGAGAGTATAGAAGAATCAGTCTGGAGAAAGTTTCGACAGAAAATTACAATCCTATTTAGTCTTTAATCTACCCCACTATATGAAATAAGCTCGATGATAAAATTCAAGACTAAAAATGATAACCAACAATCTTCTTACCTCTTTAGTTTTTAATAAACATTGGGTGTAGGGCCAGTAGGTATTGAATTTGACGCCTCCACAGAATCAACAAAGTTCAGGTCTCGAACAAGTTCTATACAAAAAAATTTAAAACAAAACAAGTTAAATAAATTTACATAACATAGAAGATAAAATAAAATAAATCATAAAAGATATCAAAGGTAATTTTATTATGTACCGATATCCAGCTGCTTCTCAAATTCATTCACTTCATCCATTAAAGTCCTAAGCCTTATTGGAGTAGAAGAAGAAGGAAGCCAGTTTTGTGCACATATGAGACTCTCAATACTCATTGGATTTAAACTACTTCGAAAATGGTCAAGTACACGACCTGCAGTGCTAAATGTAGATTCAGAGGCCACAGTAGATACCGGTATTGCAAGTACATTGCGTGCAACCTTTGAAAGTATGCGATATCTAACTGAATTCACCTTCCACCAAATTAGAAGGTCAAAACTATCATCTTGATCTTCACATCTTTCAGCTATATATATATCAACCTCTCACTTACTTTCCAAATTGTCTTCTAACTGTAACTGTTGCTTAAATTGGGCCATCAAATGTGCCTTTCTACTCTCCATCTTGTCAACTGACGGACCTATATTTTCATGTGGGGAACTTGCGTGCTGAGGAGAATGCCTTTCTTCATTTTCTCAGTATGCCTCACACATCCGGATAAATGCATTTCTCATCTTCCAACTGAAATCAATTTTTTTTGCATGATCATGTGCATACATTTGTCCCAACCCAAAATCAAGATATCACATCTTGTAGCGAGGATCAAGAAGAATACCAACATAGAGCAACATATTCTGATTTTTCAAGTGCTCCCAATACTTTTCAAATTTTTTCTTCATATTTATGGCCATTAATCCCACCACGGGTATCATTATTCACACTCCATGTTAATGGCATATTTAATAGTAATCAACTCCGAAAAAAAAAAATTGCAAGTTACATATTCACCCCCAAAAAGCGTAAAGTTACATTATGAAATAATTGAAGAAATCTCATAAACAAATGTACCTTCTCCCAATCAGATGCATTGGGAGGCTCTAAATTCTTTGACTTTCTCATATTCATCACATAGTCCACATCTTCATTATCGACATCGTCATCATCGTCACTCCAATACTACCAAGGAAGTACGGATCTTCTTCCTCCAACTGATCAAAAACCCTTCTAAATTTTGAAGCCCCATTCAACATAAGATAGGTGGAGTCCCACCTAGTCGATACATCTAGGCAAACTTAGCTTTTGGATTGAATCTCCTCCAACCCCACACATTTCTTAAATGTACTCCACCTTTGAGGGGATGATTTAACATACTTCATAACACTTCTCACATTCGAAATAGACTCATCATATTCTTTCAACCCCTCACAAACGATTAAGTTCAAAATGTAGGCACAACATCGAACATACAAGAATTCATGTTCCAAGACCATGTAACTCCTATACTTGATTTTTTTTTTTCAAATAAGAAATGGCCTCATTATTAGAATTTACATTATCAAGAGTGAGTGAAAATATTTTTGGTAGCCCCCAATCACGAAAACACATCTCTATGCTCTTACCAAGTGTATCACCCTTGTGATTTTTAACCAAAGAAAAGGAAAGAATCATCTTGTGTAACTTCCAGTCATCATATATAAAGTGTGCTGTGAGACAAATATAGTTTAGGTTTTGCACAGATGTCCGTGTTTCCGTGGTGAGGAAAATTTGCTGCATTCGAAGAGCATTTCTCAACTTTTATTTTTCCTTAGAAAACAAACTAAAGTAATCCTTGAAAATCGTCATACGGGATGGAATCCTTACCCACTTAGGGCAAACTACAAGTATAAATTTCTTGAAACCCTTCCTTTAGCATGCTTAAAGGGCAACTCATCAAGAATAATCATCTCTGCTAAGGCTTGTATGCAAACTTCAACACTAAATGCAATAGGCACAACACCCCACTATCACTTCCTTCCTCCACCTTCCAACCTAGAGTTGTTTGGATTTATCCATCTTCTTAAATAGATATTTCTTACATTGATGTTCAATGTGATACTTCATATTTTTTGTACCATTGATCTTCGTATCACATGCATACGAAGCACCATAATAATGACATGCAGCCTTTGGTTTACTTGGATCACCTTTTGGTATTATTATAAAGTGATCACAAACAAAAAACCTAACTCTACCTCTTTGTGACTTACCAACTGATTTATCACTTACATTTGATGGGGGTGGGGATGGAGGTGGAGGCATGTCTTGTGTTGACTCTTGCACATCATTTGCAGAAGACTTTATCTATAAAAATGGAGTGATCATATTAAAGTTGACTATATGGCACATCAACAACTATAAGAATTGCATGACACAGTCACTGGCTTGAAAATATGTATGGATGGAAATGCATATATACATGAGATGTAAGAATCTTGAGAAACACAATGATGCAATTGGTATTGATTTATAAGGTGATTATATCATAGATGTACGCATTGCATTGCCATAAAGAAAGAAGTAGATCCTAAACATCAAGAAATTATTATAATTGTTTGAATTGATAAGTTTTAATTTAATATAATAAAAACTTTCTTGTTGGTTAGGACAAAATGACAAAAGAATTAGAAAACAAACATTAATTTATGTACAAGTGTTTACAGCTTGTACAACGTCCAAACATTAATAATGAATTAGACAACAAACAAGGACAAATGATATTGTACATGGTGATGCATGATTCGTCATTCATGTACAAGTGTAGAAGTTGTATATATATAAATTCCAAGAGCTTATATTATGTAAATGTAAGGCTGTTTCCATTATTATATTATTATGATAATATAATAATAAAACATGATAATGTAAAAATATTATAAAGAGACCAAAGCATTTCATCATGATAAGTCATTAATTCTTCATTCTTAAACAAAACACCTATTCAAGCAAACTTAAAAGTCTTGACAACTAAAATTTAAATTGTATAAATGTTTATATATAGTTTATATATTCAGGTATCAGTGGTTATATTTACACTGGTTCAAGCATTAAATATCGTATTAGAAACTTAATATCTTCTTATCTTTATAACTTCTAGATAAACTCTTGTTGTGAATTTAAAACTAATGCTATAAAAATAAATAACTACAAAATTAGCCAAAATTTATAATTATATATTTACAAATGGAGCAATTAACAATAGAACCGGGTAAATATGATTAAAATCAATCTGGAATAATTTGTCCAATAATCTTATTTATTTACACCTTCAATTTTAAGCATCTTTAGTTAATGCTGTATGCTTCAGGCGATCAAAGCTTGATCAATTAATTTGAAATTTTCATGTAAGGCTGTTTTCAGTTTATTGATATTTGAAATTTAAGATGCAGATAAAAAAAATATGATAATGTTCTTCCAACAAAATTTCGGCATTTTCAAGAGATACTATCAAAATAAATGGTAAAAAAAATCAAACCAAGCATCAAGCATAAACAAATTTCATGGGCAAGCTACTCGGTACTGAGATTTCATCTCCACATACCAATTGGAGAGAGAGAGAGTACCAATCGGCGACGAGCCTGTTGCGACGGAGGGGGGATCACGGCAATTAGGATTCATGGGAGGGGAATTGGGAAAAACTGAAGTGGAAATGAATCCCGCCTTGGGGGGGGGGGGGGCGATAGGTTATTCCCTAAAACGGCCNTTTTTTTTTTTTTTTTTTTGCCTGCAGTGACTTAAACAGCGCCGTTTGGTACAAAATTAAACGGCGTCTTTTAAGTCCAATTTGTACCAAACGACGCCATTTCTGGGAAGACACCTCACATGTGTGTTTTGTTGTGATTTTTTAAAAATTTTTTTGGCACATAAATTAATTTAAAAAATCATTTAAATTAGTAAAATTAAAATTGAATAAACTATTTAATGTGGATTATTTAATTAACTCATTAAAAAAATAATTAATGATAATTATAATTATGACGGTAAATGTTAATTGTTAATTTGTTTCTAACTTAGAGTATGTCAATGACTCAAATTCAGTGTATTATAAATTATAATTTATGATTCTATGAATCTATGATAATTTTCAATTTTTCAATATATTAAACTTTTAAGTTTTTACATTTTGTATCTGTAAATTTGTAATATGATTAATAAATCATTGGATTAGGTATATCATTATATGATTAATAAATCATTGTATTAGCCTATAAGCCTATTAGGTATATATAGTTATAACTTATAACTTATAGTGATATTAATACTATACTATTATACATATATTATGCTATAGTACTATAACTCTTATAATATATTAATATATACTAATACTATATATTATACTATTATAGTGTTACTGTTACTACTACATATAGACTTATAATGTGTGTGTATATATATTATAATGATATAGTGATACTAATACTATATATTATATAATAATACACTCATTAGTCATAGACTCATAGTGATATTAATAATTTAATACTATATATAGACAGTAGACTTACAGACTTATAGTGATTTAGTTATAATTTATAATTATAGTTATAGATTATAGTGATTTAGTTTAGTTATAATAATATTAATGATGTTAATTATTACTTTATTACTAACTTAAAGTATGTTAATGCATAATGAGCAATATTCAACTTTTAACATTTTTTATATGAAGCAATAAACATAAATAATTTAATTATCCATACATATTATATCCATAATTGAGAAAGATACATACTTAACATACAATTATAAATAAGTATAAAATATTTAATTATCTATACTATTATAAATTTATAAATTATACATATATTATAATTTATACTATAACTCTTAATACTTTATAGTATTAGTAATACATTAAAGAATATATTAATACATTGATACTAAATATATATATATAGTTATAGACTTATAGTGATTAGTTATTATGAATTATGATTAATAGAACTATATAATAGTATTAGTATTAGACTATTAGTAATATAGTATCGTTATATATTAGTAATATTAGTTATAGTGATTTAGTATAAGTTATAACTATATTAGTATAAGTATAACTATAGTCTATATTAGACTATTAGTATTTTTTTTTAATACCATATTAGAGTCTAGAGTCTAGACTATTAAGATAATACTTGTATTAGTATAAATATTAGTATTAATATAAAATTATAAATATTAGTAGTAGTTAATAATTACTTAATGGTGAGTTAGTGATAGGATTATGTTAAATGAAAATTATATAATTAATATATATAAATTATAATTTTATTTTTTTTTAAATTTTCATTCGGTCCGGTACGGGGTAAAAAATCTCTGGACAGTGGACCGAACCGAATGAATTCGGTCTTATGAAATTCGGACTAAGACCGACCGGGACCAATCCCGGTTAAGTCCAGTCTAGACCAAATTGGTCAATCCAGTTGGTTTTTCTGGTATGGACCGTCGGATTCTCACCCCTAATCTATCTCATTTCCAAAAACAGCCGATTATAAGTTAAAGCTACTTTGTACTATGGTTTTGTTTCTCGATTTTCGTTGATTCTGATCTTCATCAGATCGATTTGTCTAGTTGGCTTGCGTACTTCCATGATGGGTAAGTAATGTTAATCCGTGTGGTACGTAATGAGGAGTACTTAGGACAGCACATGACAACATGTTCCCATGCATAATGAACATCCAAATCAAAATCATCATTTTCATATTATAAAACAAAATAATTATAAAATAAAAAAACAAAGATAAGCGTGGGGACAATATTTCAACATCATGCATGGTGGTCGATCGTAGGACTGTTAGATACGGAATGTATTAAGTGGTCATATCGGTATGTTAGATAGGGAATGTATTAATTATGATTTTTGGTTGTAGATGAAAGTTTAAAATATTATTTTTTAATATTATTATTGTTTTGAGATTTTAAAAAAATTGAATTGAAATTTAAAAAAGTTGAATTATTTATTATATTTTGTATGGAAATTTAAAAAAAGTATAATGATGAGATGAGATGAGATAATAATTTTATCTCTAAAATTGAATTGAGATTTAAAAGAGTTGAATTGTTTCTTAATACCCAAACATGCCCTTATAGCACTCATATTTCACGCTTTCCCAATGAACAATATCAACAGAAACTCTTTTTCAACAAAAGGAAAAGCTCCCAACAGGACGGGTGAAAAAGCATTTTTAACACAAGCCAATTAAATTCTGCCACGTAAGACATTTAATAAATTTCTATCTACACTAAGGTATATCAGATTACTTTGCTTCTCTTCCTTCTTTTCTCTCTCTTTCTCCCTCCCCCACCCAACTGCAACTTCCCCCTCTCTCTCTCTCTAAAATATACTCTTCTTTCTCTCTCTAAATTAAACAAATTCAGCACAAAATTTAGTACAAGGGTTGAGAAATAATAAAATTAATAACCACCCACCCACCTTAATATTATTTATAGGCAAAAGAAGAATTGAATAAACTACCGCAAGGAACTCCCTAATAAAATGAAATCACTTTCAAACTCGTTCAAGCATTTTAAAACAAAAATCCCGATTTTCGAATGCGTAAAACGTCTCTTAAATTATCTTCATTGTCTTGCCTAGAAATAATCAATCACTAGAACGGCAATATTGTAGAGCTTGTACTTTTAACTCATTTGAAATTCAACTCCATCCCGTCCATTTGATTTGTGAGGCAAAGCTTCGAAGTAAAATATGTGCATGAGCTATATTCGATGGCGTGGCAAGCTGCAATTCGGACAGGTAGCTAGAGAGAATGTATTTTAAAGCAAGAGAGAGGGGGAGGTTGCAGTTGGGTGGGGGAGGGAGTAAGAACGCATTAAAAATGGGTTAAAAATGAATTTTGTGCTTAATTTGTTAAATTTAGAGAGAAATAAGAGTGTATTTTTTAGAGAGAAAGCATTGTAGAGAGAGAGAGAGAGAACGTATTTGAGAGAGAGAGAGAGAGAGAGAGAGGAGAAGTTGCAGTTGGGTGGGGAGGGAGAAAGAGAGAAGAGGGAGAGAGGGAAGCGAAGCAAGTAATCTGATATACCTGAGTGTGTAGATAGAAATTTATTAGGTGTTTTACGTGGCAGAATTTTATTAGCTTGTGTTAAAAATATTTTTTCGGAGCTTTTCCCTTCAAGGAATATGGAAAAAGATTGTCATGAGAGCAACTCTAGACTTGTCAGATTTTGCAAGTTATAAATATTAGTATAAATATAAAATTATAAATATTAGTATAAGCAACTGTATTAGTATAGATGGTTGCAACTTAAACAAATAGCATGCACCTAGATGATGATCAACTCTAAGTAGTCAAATCATCTATTGTTTCAAAGTTTAAATTGATGGAAAGACGGAGATTTAACCAATTATATAAGTTGGTTTATTATGAGTAATACTTGTTAATTTTTCTATTTATCATCCACACATCGTATATAATTTTTTAATTTTTTTTCTCTTATCAAATATGTGATGTATGGATGATAAGTAGAAAAACTTAATTAGTTTAAGAAGAATAAAACTAAAAAAGAATTGAAAAAAATAAAAATAAATATGGTATGTGAGGATGATGAGTAGCAAAACTCAATAAGAATTAACCACTACCATTTTCGGCCTATTTGCAAGGGTCTGCCCAAGCTTAGGGCTACACTTAAGGGATGTTTGGATAATGAGTTGAGATAAGATGAAAGTTGAATAAAATATTATTATAATATAATTTTTGTTATGAAATTTAAAAAAATTGAATTGTTTATTGTATTTTGTTTGGAAGTTTAGAAATATTGTAATAATTATATAAAATGAGTTAAGAGTGTTTTTGAATCTAAACAAAGATTTAGCAATTTGTCCATTCTTTCCAACAATTTTCTGGTTCAAAAACAATGTGGGATCTAATTTTAAAGCAGTATTCTCTATACCGTGTCTATCAATCTTATTCTCTAAATTATAGGGAGATGTTTAGGTAAAAAAATATAGAGAATCTTAAATTTGTCTATTGCATGCCCCTAAAATAAAGGTCGAATGTTTGTCTTTGGAAATAAATAAATAAACCGTTGCACTTTAAAGAAGGATCGAACACCAATCCTGTTTTCACGTGTATTAATGTTGTAACGAAAAGAAATAGAGAAAAGACACTCCCTTGTCGGGTTGTCCCATATGACCCCATCGATTCAATGGCGCCCGAGCCTACCCATTTAAGTCCGGTAACTCAACTGTTTGGCTGTATCTACTTTTAATTCCCACGCATGTCAATGCATTTGGCATTCGAATTTCATCTCTAATTTTGTTCATGTATCTATCTCTAGCTATCGTTTACACAACCGTCCATTTAGGACGGACACGTGTATACTCTTTTAATCAGACAAGCTTTGGCTCCAAGTTTCGCGACTAATTGCCCAATGTCATTTATTTGATTTTATCTCAAAACTACACGTAACATCGTTGTGGCCAAGAAAGGCAGACAATAATTACTTAGGCTTGTTTGGCCTCCGATGCGACACAAATTAATTCTCATCTTATTCATTTTATTTCATCTTAACTTATTAATATAATCATTATAATTTTTTTAAATTTTGACATAAAAAATAAAAATAATTTCAACTTTTTCAAATTTTCAAATAAAAATAATATTGTAAAACTATATATTTATAATATTTTAACTTTATAATATTTTTATTTAAATTTTTCTCTCTCATTTATCAAAATCTAAAAAATACTTAACTCAAATTATTTCATTACTATTAACAAACTATCTTACTACTATTTATAAAATTCTCATCTCATCTTACTCTACAAATCAACACTTAATAAATAAATTAAGGTCTAAATAGATAAATGTATTTTGATAAACATAACGGACCAACCCACGGCAAGTGGGTCGATTATGGTTGGATGGAAGCAACAGCTGTGAGTCAAAGGAACCAAAACATACGTAGCGTCGCAGACCAGATCATAAAGAAAAACGGAAGGAATCGAATTAATTAATTTTTTTTTTAAATGCAGATTTTCCTTTTTATTTGAAGAGAATAAAGGACGGTCCAAAATGAAACGACAGTCCAAATAATTGAAAAGGGAAATGAGATTATGACCTCTTATGAATAAATAATTGAAAAAAAACAACAGCACTGATAATTTTATTTTTATTTGTCTTAATTCTATATACTGAAATAGTACTAAAATTATATATATATATATATGTATATAAAGATGTGCGGTGCAAATCTTTCACGGTTTCACCCTTTTTCTTTTCATCCGACCCAAACACAATTTAGGGACCGATACATATAGTGAACTTCGTTGGGATTATTCTTTTTCATTTAATTGAATTTAATTATTTTTCATTTAAGAATTTGGGTAAATTAGCACGTGTGTAGTCGCAATCAACACTACACCCCCTTGGGCTCTAAGTTTCGTTGCGGCTGTTAAATACAAGGTTGTTCCCAATCATGTCGAAAGAACAGAGAGAGATAAGGCAGATAGAGAGAAATGGCGATGAGGCAGCTGAACCAAGACGGGAAAGAGGTCGGGGGCGAGGAGCTGAAGAAGCAAGATGAGGGGGTAAAGCTAAACCCAGGTGGCGATCCAGCTGCCAGATTGGGGACGGAGCCGCGGTTCAAGCCTAACGCCGGAAGTGTCTTTCCGAAGGAGAAGAAGTTGGTCAAGCGGATGATGTTCGATTACATGATCCAATCGTGTGCCAACTTTTGTCCTGCCGGCCGAGTCGCCGACGACGGCGAGTCCTAACTTGTGAGTGAGTCTGTAATTTTCTCTGTATTATAAAAGATCATGATCTGTGATTTTACCTATATACTGGTCTGGTTTGGCCGGTTTTTGGGTCTTAGAAGGTAGAATAATCAGTCTTCATGGATTGCGGCGAGTTTCCCTGTACTGTTTCAGAGCGACCCTGGATTTAAAGCCGGGACTTTTCTTTTTGTTTGTGTCTACAGATTCCCAGTTGTTTATGAAAGTTTTGAGATTTGATGAATCATTTGAAAGTATTCGGATCAAATTCCAAACCCATTTTGAGCAATTATCCGAACCAAATAAATTTCCTGTTCCGTTTTTGTGTTCAGCGACGTGATAACTGATACTGAAATACAAGAAGCAGAGAGAGAGAGAGAGAGAGAGAGAGGGGGATGTGTTCGTGTCTGCTCCGGCTCGGACCTCCAACCAAGGTGTTGGTTGATTGTACTTGGGGTCATAATCATATGCTTTACACACTCAGATTCACGGCAACAAGTGCCGCCTCTGACTGTACATGCCGTTAGATTTGACTGAGTCGGATAGATTCTTTTTGTTTGGATGATTGGATTGTAACTCCCAACTTTCTGTTTTTGTTTTGTCTTTCTATTATTGTATGGAAAATGATTTATACTATCGTAAAAAGTTAAAGCAATTTTTTACTATGGTTTTGTTTCTCGATTTTCATTGATTCTGGTCTTCTTTAGAACGATTTGTCTGGTGTTGCTGGGGTAATTGCATGAATATGCTCGTCTGATTACCATCTCATCTCATATAATTATTATAATTTTTTTAAATTTTTATATGAAATATAATAGACAATTCAATTTTTATAAATTATAAAATAAAAATAATATTAAAATTTTATATTATAAAAATATTTTATTCAATTTTTAACAAAATATCTCATTTCATCTGGACTGTATAACCAAACAAAACCTTAATGTTAATCCATGTGGTACTTAATAACAAGACATCATGACAACATGGTCCTATATATAATGAACATGATCCAAATCAAAAGCATCATCTTCATATTATAAAACAAAATAATTATAAAATAAAAAACATGAAAGCGTGGGGACAATATTTCAACATCATGGTGGTCGATCGTAGGACTGTTGGATTCGGAATGTATGAAGTGGTCAGAGAAGTATGATTTATAGCAGTCATATTTGACGCTTTCCCAAATATCAATAGAAACTCTTTCTATCCAATTTTGTGCCTCAACAATTTTAAAAATTTTCTTATCAGTCACTATTTATTATTCTATATTCTATAAATTAAAAATACTCTCATATCTTACAAAAAATATTCACAAACTTTATAAAAAACTATAAGTGTAAGGTATAAAAGTGAATGGTGACTAATTCATAGTAAATATCTTTTTATATCTTGTCAGATTCAATTGCTTTCTCTCTTTTTTTTTCCCCTTCCAAATATATCATAAAGTGAAGCAAAAGAAGAAAAAAAAGACCCATAATTAAGAAATCGTAATTAAGAAATTAGCTAAGGATATTTCATGATCTCATGATGTTGTAAGCTGTCAAAACCTAGCTAGTTCCACTTTGATTAGCTTTGCTTCATTAATTAATTATCCACGTAATAATTAATCACCACTACTTAGTTTAATTACTATTAATTAGTTTAAAATGCTTTTGTTTTTTTTAAGCCATCCATTTCAGTTGGAGGGTATATATTTATGGTGTAAATCTAGACACAAATTCCAAATAAATAAATCTCTTACTGGTCCTTTCTAAATAAAAGTTTTTTTACTTACATATTTTTATGGTATGGTTTACTTTTTGAGACTATTTAGTATTTATATAATATAAAATTATAAATCATTGATTGTATTTATAGGAAGAAATATGTAATTGAATATACACGTGTCGGGTTATTAATAGTAAGTTAATAATGGGGAAAAAAATCCTATTACTTTATTTATGATGGTCATATATGTTCGGAAAAGACCAACAACTTACTTCCTATGTATATAAATTTATATATATATATATATATGATTAGTTTAGTGGGTGGGTACATAAATAGGTACAAAAGTCAAGCCGACCAAATCCCGATACATATGTGACAAACACACACACATATATATACACACATATGCACACACACTGGAACGGTCGTCCGTTAGTTTCGGAGTGTACTTGATATAACAATTTAAATAAAAAAAATAAAAAAAATTAATAACTTATTTATCTGAAAAAAAAATACAAGATTAAAAAAAAATTAAAAATCAAGAATAAAAAAAGAATCTAAACTTCAACAAAATATGAATATTAGTCTGTATCCATATTAGATAATCTATTTCTCTCTATATAATAATAAAATATTATTAATTTAATAATTTTTTTTCTACTGATTAAAATATTAATAATAATTATATTCTAATTAAATTAATAATTAATATTATATATTGAGTGTTTTAAATATTTTATTAGTTAAATTTACATAAATTTGAATTTTACAATGAGAATGCTCTAAAGCGTTTCTATTCTAAAGAGTAAAGTCATTTTAATTTTTTTATTTAAAAAAATTGAAACAAAAAGAAAAGAAAATGAGTACATTGTCAGAATAAAAAGGACATGAAAAAGACACGTCAATTCATGTGCATTGTGAAACTATTAAGGGCATTTTGGTAAAACATGATCCTTCATGAAATTCTACAAAGAAGTTACACGTCAAATGGTCAAAGGTCTTAAGTACCTTTTGATAAAAAAGATCTTTCATTAAATTCTACAAGGGAGCTACACGTCAACTTGTCAAGAATTTTAAGGGCCTTTAGATAAAACAGGACTTAACGAAAAAACAATAAAAGTTAACGGAAAAATAACAAAAATTACTATTTATAATTAGATAGTCATTTATTATAATAGAGGATATATAAATATATATATTTATATATATATATATTTATGATGTTGGATTTAATGGTCCCATGCATCCACGTGTACGTAATAACGACGGACATAGTCGATCAATCATCAAAGAAACTAATTCCCAGATATCCATATTAATGGGGATTAGGTGAGATAATCTGTTAATTAATTGGCTAGCTAGCTTATTGATAACCTTTATCCAAAGTACTCCAAAGTCCTTTTGAATAAGTCGAAAAGGTAGCCATTTCACTGATTATCCTTTTTCTCGTCGGCCTCTAGCACAATAATTAATTAATACTCACATGATTAATTAGGGAGAAATTAGGAGGTCGTAAATAAAAGCTCTAGATATTTCAGATCTTGTTGTCAACAACAAGGAAGGAGCTTAATTGGGAGTTAAAAAGTAAGAAATTTAATTTTTGGTCGACTAATTAAGGTCAACTAGTACTTCAATCTACGTTATTATAAAAAAAAAATATTTATGACGAATTATTTATTATGAAAATGATTTTTTATAACAAGAATAATCTCTATTTTTTAAAAAAATAAATTATTTTTATAAAAATTAATTGATAACAATAAATAATTTTCTTAATATATATGTTAATAGCTTAAATATTGGTTCATGCCATGTAGACAGCTAATTAATGAAACATTTAAGTTTTCAATCAAAGTAGGCTAGCTAGCTGGCTAATTAAAATTGGGACCCAGCTTCAAAGTGTTTTTTTGGCTAATTTATGACCAGTTTTTTTTTTTTTTTTTTAACAACGGAATTGAAGTGTTTCAAATTTAAATTTTTCGAAGAACCGGACCATATGAGGCCATGATTCCATGATCAATGTGAACAACATATATATATATTCATATATATTTTTTGGGACCCTGCTAGCGTAATTAATCTTTAGACTAGTTAGGAAACACAAACCTTTTCGTACCTTCATGAACAATAAATAATATTCTAATAGACACGTGTACTTCAATTAGACACGTATAATCTGGCAGGCTTTGGCTCCAAGTTTGGCTCATTCCTACTAGCTGGTATATATATAAATATATATATATATAAAATCTTCTAATTGAGATAAAATGACTATTTACAACGAAAATAATTGAATCATTTGATAAGAAATGATTATTTTTGTTGTAAATAATTGACAATAAATAAAGGTTTATTTTTTTGTAATGACATCATATGTTATGGCTTTAGTTCAATAGAGACTTGGAAAACCAACGGGACTACATTCGTCAAAGCCTCCTTTTCTTGTCATAAATGATAAGTTATTAATGAAATTATCATAAAGAAATATGTTAACAAAAGAGCAATGTTACATGTAGTCATGAAGCGCGCAAGTATAGTGTAGTCATTTTGAAAAAAATTAGAATCTACTATAAGAAAAATTAATTTTTTTTCATGTGAGTCCCGTATATATTTATTTTTTTCAAAATAATTTCACAACACTTACACACTCACAATTGCAACTATTACTTCTCTTAACAAAATCAAAAGCTCAACAGAATAATATTGATTTGACTTTGTGGTTGGAGCATACAGTATATTAATGATATCCTTTCACATTTTTTATTATTACTTTACTATTTAATTGATATTTTTTTCTTTTGCTATTTGAATTAAGATTAAGAATTCCAAAATATGACTTTTTTGCAAAATTAAAAAAAAAATAAATTTAATCAACTAATATAATTATGTAAATTAATTCAAAGTAAATTTAATTTTATAAAACTTGATTCAAAGAGTAAAAAAGGTCAAGATCCCTCATGTGTGGCTGTAGAGGCACTCTTTAGTGAAAACACAATTCGTCGGTATATATATTAATAGTTAATTGATATTAATTTTTCATGTAAAACATAAGTTTTTAAATAATTAAAAAATTAACAATTCCATTTCAACTAGAAAATAAAGGAAGCTCAAAAAAAGAAAAAAGAAGCAACATCGACGTCGACGAACTGGGCAAAATCCGAAATAAAATTGATTTGACATCAGAAATGATTAATTTTAGATTCGGATAGTGAGTTGAGATGAAAGTTAAAAGTTAAAAAAAATATTATTTTTTAATATTATTATTATTTTAAAATTAAAAAAAATTAAATTATTTATTATATTTTATATAAAAATTTATAAAATATTTAATAATGATATGAGATAAGTTAGATTCCCTATAATGCAAACCGAGAAATTATATAGCCCTTGTACTGTAATAACATATAGATCCGAAGTGGCTGAGCTTAAACAATTCTCGTACAGCTTAAGTGCACACATGGACCGGACTTGGGAAGGAACTGACATCAACCCATCAAGCCCACACCAAATAGTCCAATTTCCCACTTTGGAATTTGGGCTGAGCTCGAGCGAACCTGTTAAAAACCTAAGAGATTTTCAAAACAATCATCATGAATGGATGATATCCAAAAAAGTATCTGACAAAACAAAAAGTTTTATGATCACAAAAGAATTTCTCAAAAGTAAGTTCACAAATTAAGATATTTCATCTGATATATTAGATTTATCTTATAATAAAATTAATTTTAAAATCTAACATATCATATTAAATCACATAATTTCATTTGTATGAAAACTTTTGTATTTCTCTTGAAAAAAAATGTCACAGTTGAGATGTATCTAGATTCACGTGAGAAGTGTTCAGAAGTATACGTGTAATGAGTAGCTGGGCTTTAGTTAATTGGGCCATAGTTGATTGGGACCTTAGTTAAACGGGCCTTAGTTGATTAGGTGAAGCACGTGATTGTGGAGTGAAATATTAAGGCCCAGTTTAGATAGTGAAAGTATTTCATCTCATTATTATAATTTTTTTAAATTTTTACACAAAATATAATAAACAATCTAACTTTTTTAAACCCCAAAATAATAATAATATTAAAAAATAACATTTTAACAATATTTTTTTCAACTTTCATCTAAAATTATCTCATCTCATCTCACTATCCAAACCGCACCTAATGGATTGATGACCCAAAGTGTATAAAAGGGTTACGAATTGTACAACAGAACACATCATGAACAAGAAAATACTTTAGCTACAAAGAGATTACACAAAAGTAAACTTACAAACTGATGTGTCTTGATATGATATATCATATTTTAAAATTACTTTTTATTATAAAGTAGATCTAATGGATTTACAAAACTATATCAATTTGTTGATTTACATTTATATAATCTTTTTGTATATAAGGTCTCTTGTGAATAATATAGATATCATCTCAATTCTCTCTAAAGGCTGGCTTGACACCTGAGATGAGACACAAATGAGATGAGCGTTTTTTGCCTGAGAGATGACATAAAGTGTCCAAACGCACAGTTAGATTATGTTTGGGAGGTGAGATGAGAATTTTGTGTTTTGTTTTAAAGTTTAAAATATTATTTTTTAGTTTGAAGATTTGAAAAAGTTAAATTGGAATTTGAAAAAGTTGTATTGAGATTTAAAAAAGTTGAATTGTTTATTATATTTTATATAGGAATTTGAAAAAATTGTAATGATGAGATGAGATGAGATGAAAATTTTGAGTAAGGTAAAACATCCAAGTATAACCTAATAAAAACGCATCTCATCTCAAAATTTTCAACAAATGATCTCTACTATTCATCGAAAAGACCATGCACTGCATCCAAAGTCCCTTCACCTTACGACCCCTTTCCCCTGAAATACTTCTCTTCCTCCCTCTTTAAAATTAAAAAAAAAAAAAAACCATCATTCAGAAACCACCCCTTCGAATCATCTATGTCGTTCCCCTCTTCCACTTCAGCCTGGATTTCCCTTCGTCCATCTTGATCCCCCTTCGAATTCTTGTCACACGGTGAGCCTTGCTGAACCAGGAGATTTTCCAATATGCTTCTCGATTGAAGCCATGCGAATCTCTGCCCAAAGCTAGCCATTGCCAGACAAATCTCTGCCCTTGACCTAGCCATAACCCTCCTTGCAGTGCATCATCACCTTAGAAGTCAACTGCCCTCTGCCATTCAAGCTCTGGCTTCATGTGGGTTTGCAATAGTCGACCCCTATCCACTGTTGACGGGGTTGTTGTTGTTGTAAAAAATGGTGTATAAAGGTAAACTCCCCAAATTGAGGAAAGCCACCCCTTTCAAACACCGAAAGCCTCACATCTCCATCATTGAAACTGCCAATAAACACCACTGGCGCCATACCTCCACCACCACGGCTCCTAGGACTCGCTCCTACCGGGTTAGTGTTTATCTGACTTTATGTTTGATTAGAGAGGTTGTTATTTTATCAAACTAAATCATTTTAAAAAAAATCTTATGAAATTGGATTGTCCCTTACAAAATTTCTAATGTTTCAATGATTTCTTTCCCAATGTTGTTGGTGAGTTCAATAGCATGTGTAGTCTCTAGCTTATGAGGATAATGAGATCAATTTGACATTTATTACTTGGATTTTCTTCTATTGCCTGACAAGAAGAACATATATGTTCTAAACTGTTGTTAAAATATTTGATCAGTTGGAGCTTAAAGATGTCTGATGATTGATGTGCCTATTTCATGTGAGTGAGGAAATTTATATATGTTTTGTATTTTTCCTCTGAGCACCCTAATCACGCATACACAGTTATATATTGTGGACTTGCAGCAACCATTGTGATCATTATCAAGACAAATGTTCTCAACAGAAAATATCAAAATTGATATCATGGGATTCATTCATGGTATTTTCCCACACTAATATTTTTTATCCTATTTTGGTCCGACTCACACTGATCTTGTGATCTCTTCAACATTAAGTTGGTGTGGGTGGACAAGTAAATTAAACATACATCTTTCCCAATTTTGGTGGATATGTGACAAGTTTTGGGTTTGCATAGTTCATCTGGGGGTTGGTTTTTAATTGAGCCTCATATGAAGTAATTTGACTCTAGAAGCAGTAGCTACATAGATATTGTGTTACCAGCATGAGTCATATATCAATGTGTTAATATGTGCCAAGCAAAATGTCATTGGGATCTATACAAGTGAAGTGCAATTTTTTCGTTTTAAGTGGCTTAGCCCCTAGATCTATAGATTTGAACCTTAGATTTTTTTACTTTTGAGATTATCCTTGGGTGGAGTGGCATGAACTTTATTTGTAGCTCCTGTTTGGTTTGTTATTGGACCAAGCTCTAGGCTTTTGATTTTTGTACTTGGGAGTGGATGTTGGGTGCAATTCTTGGCCTTTCTTCTCCTTTTTGCTCTTTTGGGGAGGGAGTGGTAATCGATCATTTTAATGACAAAAACCACACATGACATATACCTGATTAGAAATAGAAACAGATAGGGAGAGAGATCGTTTTAAGAACATAAAGATTATATCTTGTTTGTGTTTCATGGGAGTTCAGGAAAAAAAATGATATAGAAAAGAGTAGGTGAAATATGTTTTTGCATTTATATCCAGGTTGGGAAGGTTTATTGTTAAACAAGTACATAACTTTAGGATCTCCTCCTAACTCCATTTCTTTCCTCCAAGTGAACGCTTTGAGTGGATTGCAAATGTAAGGGATACTTTATCCATGTTTCAGTTTTTTTGTTTCGCTAGTCAAACAATCAGTAAGGATCCCCCTTCCACTCTCTTCCATCCCATATGGCCCGTCTCTTGCTTTTTGCAAATGACTTTGTTTCCCCCACTCTCCAAATTACTAGAAAAGTATGCTTCTCCACTTTTGAACGAGAGTCTATCCAGTAGAAAAAAAGAAAGAAAGAAAGAGGGTTTATGTTGAATAAAACCCTCTTTCTTTCTTCTCCATTTCCAAAGCCAACTGTTGAAAGTACAGTGAATGCTAGAGATTATGATCTCCCCCCCCCCCCGGGGGGCGGCCCAAACCAACTATATATTTTAGACCCTAGATGCTATGCTTTCTCAATTCTCAAATTAATATGTCACATGTTCTTGAAGTTCTTGATCTCAAATTGTTTGGATATAGATGGTATTGAACAACTGATTTCAGCTAACTGCACTAACGGCTACAATTACATGTATGTGATCAACATGAATGCTAAAGTTCATGTCAAATATATTAATTACATGCATTACGATATAATATTATTTATTATCTTATCCTGTATTTTTCCTAGATATTTTAAATTTTGTTTGTTATAAAATCAGTTTAGAAGTTTGAGTAAGGGACTTCACATTGGTTGGCTGGTTGATTTCCAATGCTGAATTTTAAATACTTTATGCACTCCACCGAGATTAGGTTGGATTTTCAAATCTTTTCATCTTATGTTTCTTTTGGAGTTACTCCATTCAAAACTCAGTAGTCTTGTGTGTATTCACCCATGAACTTATTACAAAAACTTGAAAGTTTGCTCGGTTTCTTATGAAGCCACTCGTGAGTTTCGATTTTTTAGGCTTAATGCTCAAGTTGAGTGTTGAGTTACCATTTTCTTGAAAGTTTGGCTATTTGTGATGGAAGCTCAGTGAGAAAATTAAAAATTAAACTATGATTTTGTTCTCAAATTAAACATATTCCCCCACTTCACGAATTATCTAAGTTATTTCATTTCATGTTGTAATGTTACTACTTACGCTTATCATCATCGTCATCATCTCAACAGTTATGACATATAGTTGTTTTCTTATTTTCCCTATAAACATGTTATCTATCATAGCAGTGACCATGTTATTTACATGTTATATGCATATTTGGGTCATTCTATTTAAATGCATGTTGAATTCAGTTGATATTTACAAACATTTGGTTCGGTTTCAAAACTTGTCCTTGTCATTTGAGCATATTTTAGCACCATATGGATTAATCAATCGACTTGATTCGTGATCGTGACTTGTGAGGTGATGGGATGGTGGATATCTTGATAGATATGTTGTACCAAGAAATGCTAATGAACACACTGAGGGAAGGGAAGATCACACACGGAGACCATACTCGGTTTGTTGAACGGTTGTCTGTGATTGGGCTAAAGAATTTCAATTTCAATCAAGTTAAAGGCAAAATTGCTCGTCTTAAGAGAAGGCAATGGGAATTTACGGATCTTATGAAGCAAACTGGTTTGGGGTGGGACGCTAAGAGGAAGGCTCCAATTGCCAGTAAGGAACACTTGGTGAATGCAATCAGGGTCCGAACTCACAATTTGAATTATTGAATTATAGTTTTTCAAACTTATTCTCATTGTATTTAATTACAACTTTAATGTTAGGTGAGATCATCATTCAAGTATTTCAAGACCGGGGGATGCCTAAAGTATGAATAGCTCTGCGTAATCTTTGGCATATAGTTGCGACTGGGACACTACATTGGGCATCAACTGACCCAGCCCCAACTAGTAACGATGAGCAGATGCTTGAGGAGGAGATGCAAAATCGTGGATGACCGGTGGCTGATCATGAAGGGGGCCCATTGCGAGCAGCTGGTATGCACGTATCCATGCAATCAGGGAGACCCTACTCTGCCTCCTACGGTAGTGGATCTCGCCGACGACGGAGGGGAGGGCCTTCCCAATCCATTACCCTTGAAGAGCAATTTAGCAAATGCCTAGAGGAAATTAAGCGTAGTGACAGAAGGTATGGGAGCATGTCTGGGAAGCGCAACAAAGGGGCGAATAGCATGGAGTGTGATGTTGCGCTTGATCTCCATGCCCATTGTATGAAGTTGTTGGAAGAAGTGGAACCTCCCCTGCTTCTAATTTAACAAGGCCTTCGACCGTTACTTGATCCGACAGTGCATAGATCGTTCGTGTCGATCTTTGATATTTGCAGGACTCAGTGGGCTTGGAGATTGATCTGAGTATTGTTGATGAGTAGTTCATCGGAGGGACTGTCGGAATGGTATTTTTATGCTTATCAGCTTCAGTGATAAGCATTTATCTGACTTTATGTTTTATGCTATTTATGCTTGTTTTAATTATTCATGTTGGATGACTTCACAGTTATTTATTTTTAAGTTTTATGCAGTGGATAATTAATGTGTGACATTACTCTGTGACATTATGAACATTTATGCAATGGGTAATATAAGCTATGATCACATTTTATTGAGCATATGTTGAGTCTATAATTTTTGCTAAGATGTTATTTTTTGAGTGCACATGCAAGAAGGTTATTTAGATTGGACAATGAAAAGACAAAAGTATTTATCGCAACAACGAGATAGACGAGGGAATGGGGATATATATTCGAGTGGAAATGAATTGGCACTGTAGGAGACGAACCTAGTTTTTATGATGTGGATGACATGCCAAAATTCTGGAGGTTGGCTTCGAATTCCCAACACAATATAGGTCTCCGGGGAGATCAATATATTCAGAAAGTTTTGAAGAACCACCCCTGGAATTGCCTCGAAATGTTTCGTATGGAGGTGCCCGCATTCCGTTATGTATGCGACGTGTTACGGAAATCAATGATTATGGACCCTACAGAGAGGGTCTCGGTGGAGGAACCATTGGGCATGTTTTGCCTTATTGTTGGTTATGTATATGGTCAACGTATCGCTGGAGACTGCTTCTAACATTCAAGTGAAACTATTAACCGTCACATAAGGACATTTATACAGGGCACACACAGCTGGGGTACATCCTTACATTGCTGGAAACCCCCACAATTATTCATGGTTTGAGGTAATGACTTTTCGAGATTTGAACTCTATCATTCCAGTTTTTTGGTTTCATATTATAATTATAATTGTTATAATTGAGCTGTGTTATATGATAATGGTTTTGTAGAAATGTCTTGGTACGATAGACGTCACCATGATTTTAGCTGTTGCACCCTCTCGTCTAAGTAATGCATATAGAAATTGTTATAACTGAATTGCACAAAATGTCTTATGCTTATGTGACTTCGATATGAAATTCACGTATGTGCATACTGGGTGGGAGGGAACAACCCATAATGTACGCATTTTCATATATGCATTGAGTCGAAGTCGGAATCAATTTCCATGGCAACTCCTAGGTAAATTTATATAAATAATAATTGGAGAACATTGTCTTTTGAATTTGGCGTCAAATTATTTATTTGGAAAATAACAAAATTTGTTGATTTATAAATGTGTTCAGGTTATTATTATCTTGTCGATGCGGCTTTTTCCTGCATTGAAATGTTTATGCCACCCTATCCAAAAGAAAGATATCACCGTTTTGATCGTTATAGTGGGCATTAATTTCGGGGATATAAGATTATTTCAATTATCGTTATTCATCCTTACGAAACGTTATTGAATGTACATTCGCTTTATTGAAAAACCGGTTTCAAATATTGGATGCCATGCCTCGATATTACCCAGTCAGGCAAGACATGATCGTGATTGCATGTTGTACACTACACAACATGATTAAAGCGATGACGCTCAATGATGAGTTGATTCATAATGTATTGGATCATCGGGTTTCAATGGAAATTATGGTTGCGGATGATGACACAGGTGAATCCTCTCATGTGGTAGACATGTCTAGAGAATCGGCCCAAGTTATGGCTGCAATGAGGGATGTGATTGTGTTATCGATGTGGGCACATAGGATTGGGCAATGAACGTGTAATTGAGAATAATAATTCTTCATTTTGTGTCAAGAATAATCAACTTCTTATGTTTCATATGTGGCCGCATGTAATATTAATTTTCTCGTAAATGATAAATGCTGAATAAATAAAATTTCTAATTATATTTTGAATTTCGGAAAAAGTTTCTAACGATAAATGATGTGGGAAAATTCGCTTTATTGCCAATCGGTCAACATGAAAATGAAAAAAAACCAAGTACATCATAGGAAGGGCCTACAAATTCTTAGGTTGTAATAATACGTAGTCCTTGCTTTTTTTTTTTTTCCAAATTCAACGTAAGGAATGATGAATTAATATTAGCATCAGCCACTATTTAAAATCAGCCAACACACACTATTGTAAAATGACTCAAATACCCTCTTAATAAAACCCACTTTCTTTTCATTTTCACCCATTTCAAGCTGAAAATATTGGAAGAGAAGAGAGCTCGGAGATGAGAGAGGGAGATCTGAGATGATGAGAGAGAGATCTGAGTTGATGAGAGAGAGAGAGCTGAGACGAGGAGAGACAGAGAGAGACCGACGAGACAGAGAGTAGAGATGAGAGAGAGAGACCGAGATAAGAGAGAGAGGCAATGAGAGAGAGAGAGAGATCGAGATGAGAGAGAGCGGGGATGAGAGAGAGAGACGACGAGAGAGAGCAGAGATGAGAGAGGGGATGAGAGAGAGAGCAAAAATGAGAGTGGGGATGAGAGAGAGAGAGAGAGCAGATGAGAGCGAGGGTGCTATTGAGAGAGATGAGGGGGATGAGTGATAAAAAAAAAATTGCCACGTAAGGTGTGCAAAATTGCACACCACTACAGTGGCAGATGCGTATCAATACTCAAGAATCATTTGGGCTCCACTGTTATTTATGAGCTCGTGGGACACAAACGGGAAAACTTTTTTCTCTTCCCTTCCTAAAAGGCTAAAAGGCTTTAACTAAACGCGGCAGTTTCCAGCTCTCTGTAATTTTTGTCGTATTTTGTTTTTCATTGGCAAGTTTTAGAAACTCAAGTCAAGATCGGTACGCCTGCCAAACAGTTTGGAAGATTAGTAATAGAAAGTCAGAGTTTGGAAGTCTGGTTCGAATTGATACCAGATGATATGTTTCATTTAGTATATATAATGTTTACAAGACTGGAAAGGAATCAAATACATAACAAACTAGATTACATCTTATCAGAATAAAATACAATGATCTTAGCAGTTATCCATGTGATGATCTGTTAGAGAGATTATTGGCTTGTTCAGTGGAGTGGATAATGTTGGACTCTTTTGTATTTTGAATTGATTGGTTAATTGCCCCCTTCAAGCTAATGGTGAGAGGTCGAACCATAAGCTTGTCTTTAAGCATATGAAATCTGCTAGTAGAAAGTCCTTTAGTGAAAATATTGATGGTTGAGATATAACGAGCCAATATGTCTCTGTTAAAGATTTTCTCCCGAATGAAATGGTAATCAACCTCTATGTGTTTGGTCCTTGCATGAAACACAGGGTTAGAGGATAATGAAAGTGCTCCAATGTTGTCAACCCATAAGCAAGGAGGTGAATGGAGAGGAAAGCTAAGTTCCTTAAACAGCATTCGAATCCAATATAACTCAGTAACAGTGAGAGCCATTGATCGATACTCCGCTTCAGTGCTTGATCCAGCAATAACAGGTTGCTTCTTTGCCATCCAAGAAATTAAGCATGGACCTAGAAAGATGCAATAGCCTGTGGTAGACTTGCGATCATCAGGGCTACCAGCCCAATCGGAGTCACAAAAGCCATGCAAAGATAAGGACCCTTTGCTGTAATGAAGGCCATGCTCAATTGTTCCTTTTAAATATCGAAGTACTCTCTTTGCTGCCGTGAGATGGACTGTAGTTGGACAATGAAGAAACTGACATAATTGATTAACACTGTAGGCTATATCAGGTCGAGTCAATGTACAGTATTGGAGAGCTCCCACAATATGTCTGTAACTAGATGGATCCGAAAGAGGCTCACCAGTGTGCTTGGATAATTTTTCACCAGAGATGCAAGGAGTTGAAACTGGTTTAGCTCCCATCATTTTAGTGTCATTTAACAAGTCTAAAATATATTTGTCTTGATGGAGATGGAGAGAATCAGTGGTTCTAGAAACCTGGATGCCAAGAAAATATGATAGAACTCCCAAGTTCTTAACTGCAAAATCCTGGTTGAGTTGTTGTAGAAGAGCAGCAACTGCATTAGAGGAATTACTCACCACCAATATATCATCAACATATATTAAAATCAGAATAGTGACAGTAGACCGATGGAGGTAAAATAAAGAAGTATCAACAGATGATCCAGTAAATCCAAGTTCCAAGAGACTTTGAGATAGCCTTCTAAACCAAGCTCTTGGGGCTTGTTTCAAGCCATATAGAGACTTGTGAAGTCGACAGACATGTGTGGGAAAAGTGCTGTCTTCAAATCCCTTAGGTTGCTCCATAAATACCTCCTCCTCAAGGTGGCCATGCAAGAATGCATTTGATATTTCCAGTTGCTGAATAACCCAGTTGTGGTGAACTGCCAAAGCAAGCACAAGTCTAGTAGTGGCATGTTTTATGACTGGACTAAATGTCTCATGAAAGTCAATGCCATGTTTTTGCTCAAAACCTTTGGCTACAAGCCTTGCTTTGTACCTGTCAATGGTGCCATCTGCCTTTTGTTTGAGTTTAAAGACCCATTTATTTCGAATTACATGCTTATCAGAGGGTCTAGGACATAAGGTCCAAGTTTTATTGGCAATGAGGGCATTAAACTCAAGCTGCATGGCTGCTTGCCAATTGGGATCTTTAGAGGCTTGATTATATGTTCGTGGTTCAGATGTAAGCATAATTGAGGAGAGGACTTGAATGGGATGTTTAGTGGAGGAATAGAGGTGATAATCAGGAAATTGTTTAGGTTTAAGGGAATTGCTTTGGGATCTGGTCACCATCTGTCTTGGAGGAGAGGAAATAGATATAGGTAAGGGTGAGGGTGGGGCTGAGAGGTCTTGTGTATGAGTATTGTCAATGGGAGACAGATTAGACATAGGTAAGGGTGAGGGTGGAGCTGAGAGGTCTTGTGTGTGAGCATTGTCAATGGGGGACATATTTGTAGGAGCTGTGTCAACAGAGTTAGAGAAAATAGAAATATTTGTGGGTGAGTTAGATGGAGACATACCTGTTGTGACTGAAGCAGCAGTATCCAATGAAAGATCCTCCAAGATTTGAGTAGCAGCAGGTAAAACAGGGATAGGAGTAGATTTTGAGCTGGTAATGGGGTTTGCAGCAGGAAAAGTATTTTCATCAAATACTACATGGCGAGAGATGTAGATGCGGCCAGATTGAATATCATAACACCTATATCCTTTTTGATTTGCAGCATAGCCAAGAAAGATGCACTTTTTGCTTCTATATGACAGTTTATGATTAGAATAAGGTCTTAGAAGGGAATAACAAGCACAACCAAATGTCTTAAGGAGGATGTATTCTGGTTGTTTGTGAAATAGGAGAAAATATGGTGAGTGCTTATCAAGAACAGATGATGGCATTCGATTGATAAGGTAAGTGGCTGTAAGGAAAGCATCAACCCAATGTTCTGTTGGAAGATGGGACTGAGTTAGAAGTGCAAGGCCTGTTTCTGTTATATGTCTATGCTTTCTTTCAGAAATTCCATTTTGCTCAGAAGTATAAGGGCATGTTAGCCTATGCAAAATGCCATTGTTTGTTAGGAAAGTGTTAAATGAGTTGGAGAGATATTCTCCTCCATTATCAGTTTGAAGCTGTTTGATTTTGGAGGAGAATAGGTTCTCAACAAGACATTTAAATTTAATGAAGCATAATGCAACATCTGACTTTTGCTTTAAAGGAAACATCCATGAGAATCGAGAGTAATCATCAATAAATATAACATAAAATTTACAGCCACTTATTGAGATAATTGGAAAAGTCCAGACATCAGAATGAATAAGTTCTAAGGGATGACTTGACTGGTTAACAGAGGTAGGAAATGGAAGTGTATGACTTTTAGCCATTTGACAAAATTCACAAACTTGTTTTTGCTTATGAGACCCAGAAACTGAATAAGAGTATCATGGTGAAGGTGTTGCAATATTGAGGTTGATGGATGACCCAATCTTGCATGCCAAGTCTGTGCAGGGGTTGTGAATCCTAGGAAAGCAGTAAATGAAGAGGTGGTGGGTCTTTGCTGCCACTTATTTGATTGGAAATAGACTGGATAGAGGCCTGCTCTACTTGGACCTTGGAGGAGGATTCTGTTGGTCTGCAGATCCTTCACAACAAAATATGAAGTTGTTAGCACAAAATAACAATTATTATCTTGGCAAAGTTGCTGGATTGAAAGGAGATTAGAAGAGGCCTGAAGACAGTGTAAAATAATAGATAAAAGTAAGGAACTATTTTTAGTTTGAAGGATAGAAGAACCAGTATTGTTGATGAGCAAACCTCCCCCATTGCCAACAGCTACTTGAGATGGACCTTGGTATGGTTGTTGATCGATGGTGAGGTTCTCCAAAGCAGATGTAACATGGTTTTAGCACCACTATCCAAGAACCAAGGTTAATCATCCTCGGGTGTGTCATGTGTATGAGTAGCCATGGCAGCCAGTTGTGCAGGTGGGTGTCTTCCTTGGTAAGAGTAGTCCATCCTATGATAACAGTCAAGTGCTTGATGACTTGTTTTACCACAAATTTGACAAGGAGGTTTTGTATTTTGAAAGAATGGACTAGAGGTGAAATTCTGATTTTTTTTATTTGACAGCACAGGAGGACTGGGGTTATTGGAAGGTTTGGAAGCAGAGGGTTTATCGGAGTAATATGGTTTGTTGGATCTTTTGTGATGGTAATTGGGTTTAGTTTTCTGAGTAAAGAAGGCTATGTTGGTATTATCTGGTGGGATAGATTGGTGTTGGTTTTCTAGCAATTGCTCATAGTTGAGTAGCTCGGTTTGAAAATCATCAAAGGTAATAGAGGATTCTCGAGTGGCAAAGTTAAGAGAGGTGATAAATGAATGATATGAGGGATTGAGTCCTCCAACAACATAAGAAATCAGATCTTCATCATCAACAGATTTTCCCACAGCTGAAAGTTGATCAGACCAGTTTTTGGCATTAATAAGATAGTCAGTGCATGACTTAGACCCTTGATGCAGAGTTTGCAACTGTCTTTTGAGGTGGGAAATTCGGGATCGAGAGTGTGGAGCAAATCTGTTAGATAGGGTGGTCCATACCTGTCGAGAAGTTGTTTGTCCATAAACAGTAGACAAAACTTTCTCTGTGAGAGTGGCATTGATCCATGCCAAAATGAATTGGTCCTTTTTCTGCCATAGCATATAATCAGGAGCAATGACAGTGGTAATTTTGCCTTCAGCATCAGTAGATTGAGGAGGACATGGCTCGGAGCCATCTACAATGCCAAGTAGATCATGGCTTCGTAGAAGAGAAAGGAATTGGGTGATCCAATTCAAATAATTGGTTCCATCAAGCCTGACAGAAACCAGAGGAGTGATGTTGGGAAAGATAAAGGCAGCATGATCTCTGGGTAGGGCCATTGGGATCGGACAAAAAAAGGTGTTAGCCTAGTTGTGGCTGTGATACCAAGTCAGAGTTTGGAAGTCTGGTTCGAATTGATACCAGATGATATGTTTCATTTAGTATATATAATGTTTACAAGACTGGAAAGGAATCAAATACATAACAAACTAGATTACATCTTATCAGAATAAAATACAATGATCTCAGCAGTTATCCATGTGATGATCTGTTAGAGAGATTATTGGCTTGTTCAGTGGAGTGGATAATGTTGGACTCTTTTGTATTTTGAATTGATTGGTTAACTTAGAATGATCTCAAGATTAAATGATCATTTAGGTCTTTTGATACTTTAAATTATTATGATCATCCATTTAGGGGTTAGAATTAATTAAGCATTAATCAATTAGAATCTGTAGCCTCTTTCAATCTTTCCACTACAAATTAAAGGGCCTTTCACTACGTTCTAAAATCTTGTTCAAACATTGCTGAAATTTGTTTTATTCTCAAATACAGAGTTCTAATATCTTAGGAGCTGTTCATAATTTCTTATGATATTTGGGTCTTAATTTCATGTGAATATAAGTACTTAAATTCTTAGATAATGTATTAAATCTAACTTACAATTTATCCATATCATTGAAAAACAATTTATTTGTAAATCTGCTAATTGTTAACTACTGATGGGGAAACATTCCACATATAAAAGTTGTAAGAATATTTTAGTCTTTTTATAATTATAATTTGTACCACAATAAATAGTGTATTTACAATTCCATTTGTACGTAGATAAATTCTGTCATTAACGCTGCAAACTACCCTAACAACGTTTTTGCACCAGCAAATGATTGGTCATCCAAAGAAGTTAATGGATAGCTGACAGAGAATTGAATAATTATTTAATTATTGTTCTAATGAGTACTATTACAAATTGGAAAATGCTAGATTACCACCTGATTTTATCCCATCAATTTTACCGCTCATTTATTTTATTTTTGATTTTTGATTTTTTTTAGTTAATGATTAATTAAGTGACTATAATTAGTGAAATTGTGTATTTTTTTTTCTTAACTGTTAAAGATGTTTAAAAAAATGTTTAAAACCCCACTAGCATGACCCCTAATTTGTAGAAATCGTATACAAAGTCTCGCGCAGATTTTTTATAAAAAAAAATATATATATATATAAATTATTATTTTTTATGATAGGCTCACTCTTTTACAAATAATCTTTCCGAAAACTTTCATACCTAACTTTATAGATAACTTGACTCTATTATATATGATTATATAGATCAGTTTCTTATTTGATCTATTCACCACCGCCTGTCATCATTTTGTTATGGCAGTAGTCTAGTTTTGAGGCCGGCCCTTTAATTTGCAGTGACAATGTGATATTATTTAAGGTAAAATTATAAAATAGTTGTTAATTTATAGTCTGAACAACTTAGTTGTCTTTTTCATATATGCATGTCGCATCTATGTCTGGTCACATAGAAACTCATGCCCAGAAATAATGGACACAACTAGGAACTACTGTTTGAAAATGACTTCATCAACTAGGAACTACTGTTTGAAAATGACTTCATTTTCTTTATCATCATATCTGTAGTCTATTTTGGTAGGGCATTTTATCTTTATTTGGTGTTCTTTACTTTTGTTATTAGTTTTGGTGGAATCTGACCACGGAACTATTAACTGTCAAAAAGCTAGACTTCGTGTGTTGGATTTAAAATGTCTCGTATTATGTCTGAATGCAACTTCCCTTTTGTTATATTCATAAAAGAAATACTGCCCTTTTATTATAGAAATCACATCAATCAAGCTTTAAGAGAAGTTGATAAGTAAAAGACAAATTCTTCTGACTTCTTTTTCACAATATATAATTGTTAAAAAAGTCCTATAAACTGCAAAAGAATTATATATAAAAAAAAAAACTCACAAATTGATGTCATTTTATGTAATTCATTAGATCTACTTCATGACAAAAGTAACTCTACAATCTAACGTACTATATAAGGCCACTTTATTTTAGAGATTTATTTTTATGTAATCTGTTTATTGTTAAGGTAATTTTCAATTGCTAAATGTGGAGGTTGTTTCGAAACAGTTGAAGGTAAAACGCCAAGCTACGTATTATAAACCTGTATATCCATGCAAAATGATGTACAAGAAAGCGACCTGATTTCATCGTGCCCTACCAATGCCTGTCCACGTTATATTCTTGATTTTGTCTGCTTCTAAACGACTTTGAGTCTCTACGCGTACGCGTTATGATCCTGAATTCCTGATCTCCCTTTTCCAGACGTGAAAATCCTTTTCCAGACGTGAAAATAAAAGTTAACGACTATAAGTTGAAGCATAAGGTGAGGGAGAGGTTTACAACCTTGTAGCAGTCTTTGAGAAGAGGAAGATAGGCAGAGAAAAGCCAAGAGAGAGACAGTTGGTGAAGCAGAACCAGAGTGAAGAAATGAAGGCCAAGACAATGACAGAGGTGGTTGATCATGAGGAAGAAGCGGTTGAGGCCAAGACACAACCATGGTTTACACCAAAGAAAGGCAGTGTGATTCCAGCAAAGAGGAGGTTAGTTAAAAGAATGATGTTTGATTCCATTGTCCATTTCATTGCCTCTTTTCTCCGTTCTTGTTGTAATTCTCCCTCAGAAGCTTCCAATTCATCATACGGCAAAAAGAATGCAGGCATATAGTACCTACCACCATTGCCGTGGACTCCACCATCCTCAGACGATCTTACTGTTGGCAATGCATAGCTGCCTAGCTCCTACGTGTTCTCTGCTGTTTCTGTCATGTTTTTATCATTTTCTTGTTATGGTAGATGATGCTGATACTAGTAATTATGAATGAATTTCCTTAAGGCATGCTTGGGTTTTGATGTTTGATGTTTTTTCATGGCAATTCAAGGGTGTCTTTCCACAGGACAATCCTTTTATAGTTTGTGTTGTATACAATTGACATTTAATGAATATGTTGTCTACTCCTTCTATTGTCAGATTCATTTACTTAAAATTCTTGCACTGTTCATAAATATTATAAATTAAATACACAGACACCATGGTGTGTACGTGTGGTTTATGCACCATTACCGTGTTCGACAATTGGAAGAAGAGAGTCAAGTGTGTAAAATGGTAATTATATAATCATATATCCTTAGTTACACCGATTGGTGTGACACATTGAAGTAATTTTAATCATGCCCAGATACATGTTATGCCCAAAGGGAAACGCAACACATATATATGGGCATGTCATATAATTCAAGTGGTCCAAAACTCTGGTGGTCCTCCAAAAGTGACATAACTCCTCAGTTTGTTGTTGGGCCTCTTCTGCGAATCTAAATTGTTGATAGGGACAGATTTTCACATGATGTTCAATAGTTCAACTGATGTTCACATTTACTCGTATGGGTTTGTTCGCAGTTATTTGTTCATTATCGCAGAGTTTGCACCCAATATTCTTCGCTAATGATTTGTGGAAATAGGAGCCTAAAGGTGAATCTTGATGATGGCATACTTCCCTGCCAATTTCGATTGCAGATCATCATTACATTAAAGGGATTTACTATGCATCAGTTACTGTTCACTCTTACACTCCATACCTATAACTTTTTCATAGGGTGTGAGGGTGTTTTTTTATAGGATATGAAGATGTTTTTCATAGGTTATAAGGTGTAAGATGATGAATAATGGCTGATGAGAAGAATTTTTCTTGCATAAAATGTCATTGCGGATTGCACTCGAATTTTGCTTGATTGTCATTCCGCCATCTTTTCTCGCTTTAATTTGTGAGATTATTTTTACTATATCTTTTTTTAATTAATTTGATGACTATTTATCTCTAAAATATCTTTTCCAAAAAATTACCTTAGGACTAAAGTTGAAAAATAAAAACAAAAACAGCTAGCTTATAAAAATATGAATATATATGGAAGTTTGCGAATTTATATTTAATACAAAAATTTAAAATGATGCCTCATTATAAATTCTTGCCTCAATTTAGTTTTGAAAACAATTAAAATAAAAAAAATCTGCCCTTTTATTTTTGGGGCCTTGCATAGAGTGGGGATGGCCTAAGTGCCCTTATCCTTGAGTTGGTACTCCATAATTTGATTTAAAAGATCAATTTTAAAGCTTGCGTATTACTAATAAAATATTAACATTTAAATGATGTATATAATGTGTTCTATTTCAGAATGAAATAACTCTTCATTATTAGATGATATAAGACTAGTAAACAATGGGGATGGATGAAAGATATGAATAATTCTTTAATATCCATTCCTTAGAGCATTGGCAGCGGCCTCTTTAAAATAGAGATTTCATCAAAATTTGAATGGTTTGGAGGTTAAAACACTGGCATTGGATTTGGTAAACTATTAAACTCCAACTTTGAGCTACAATCACTACAAAAAGAGACAGAATTGTCGGCGTTCGATAAATGCCGCCAACTGTCCAAAAAAGAGCTACTAATTAATTAGCGACAGTTTTTTGTCGGCGTGACCATCCTTCAATAGTGGGTGGTAGCTATTTTCACATGCCGACATTTTTTTAAGGACGCTGGTACTTGAAAATCTCATTAACGGCGTTTATATACCATTTAGCTCCATTTCTTTAAACGCCGTGCATAAAATGGTGGTGTACAATAAAAGCCGCTTCTAGTACGTTGTCGGCGCATCATATAAATTAACGAAATTTATTTAAACACCACCAATAGCACCTAGGGACACATTTATTAAATTAACAGTATTAACGTAAACGCCGCTACTAATGAAAATAGCGACATTACCATAAACGTTGCTGCTATTACATTGCTGACATATCATATAAATTGACGACATTTATTTAAATGTCACTATAGTACGTTGACAACACATTGAATAAATTAACGGTATTTATCTAAACGCAGCCACGAGTACGTTGTCACTGCAATCCATAAATTAATGGCGTAATGTAAACACCGCCATTAGTTCGTTGTCTGCACATTTTTTAAATTAACAACATTAATATAAACATCACTTCGAATACTTTATAGGCGCATTCCATAAATTAACGGCGTTTAGATTAACGCACTAATAATATGATATACCACAATAAAAAAAATATAATATATAAATTAATAATAAATATGACATAATGGGTCATTATTCATATAATAAAAAAAAATTACAAATTAAATCACATGAAAGTGATTTAATAACAACTATATAATAACATCATTACCTGTGAAAAAGCCCTGAACATTTCAACTCACAAAATATTTTGAAACTCTATAACTGTTATAGATGAGATTAGCCAAACAGAGTTTGTACGGCTTTCCACAGTTGATTCCCCAGATGCCTCTCATAAAAGTCTACTTCATCTCTTCCTTTCTCAAACAATGCAGAGAAGTGCTTTTAGTACCATAAGGTCCCTGTATATGCATGAGCGAGAGACATCAGAAATTGTCAGATACTAGATGGAAAGTTGAAAAAAGTTAACCAAAATAAGAAGCAATGATCTTTTTATTTCCCTTTTCCAAACATATATATATTTGCTATAATTAATTCACTATGTTAATTAGATCCAACCAACCCAGTTCTTTTTGTCGAAAAAATGTAAGACACTCAAATTAAACAAAAAAAAAAAAAAAATGTTCAGCGGGACAGAGGGAAATGTTAATCCCCACTTTCTGCAATTCTTCATGTCAACATATATGGGGTATTGGCAAGAGGGGTTGTGCGACGGAGACTCCATGGGAGCAGTTACGAAGCGGCGACAAGGTGGCTAGGAGGTGGCAATTTACTGTGGAAGTAGGGAGAAATATTGTGATGAGAAAGAGAGAGAGAATGGAGAGAGAAAACATGATGTGAGGGGGTTTACTCATAAAACGGCGTGGTAGTTGCGGACAGTGGTTCTGAACATCGATCAATTGGCGGTGGAGGCTTGTTTTCCGGCATCTTCGGATGCTGCTTGTGGTGGCGTCGTGGCCCAACTGCAACAAGACATTGCCCTCGGTTTGGAGAACAATGCTCTATTCTTCTTGCTTAAAATAGAGGTTGCAGGATAGGTATTTATATGCAGGTGGTTGCTGGTTCTTAGCGTTTCACATGTGGCTTCCGATGCAGATTTCCAAGTGCGGAGGGTAGTGGCGCCATTGGTTGGAGGGACTTCCATTGTGCATGAGAGGACTCGGTTGCATTGGGTGGTGGTCATACCCGACTCATGTGATCTGTCATGGCTCTTCTCATGATGCAGCAGCAAGGAGTAATGGCGTGAGGCGAAGGCTCTATATTACCAGAAGATGACCCAGCTGCCAAGGACAATGAGCAAAACAGATTAGCTGCCATGGAAAAGAAATAAAACAGAGCCCTCAGCAATACTGCATGTGTAACAGAATCACAACAGACTTCCTCATTACAGTCTGTAATGTATAGAGGCTTAGGGGCACTATAGTATATTCATTTATGTATAGAATATTTTTATTCTTCATGTATAAATAGACTACTGTACATCATATATTCTTTTTTAATGAGATAAGTGAATATTTCATCATCTTCTTCGTTGCTTTGTTTCTTCAAACCAGACCATATTTTTCAACTCTAACATGGCATCAGAGCCAGTAAAAATAAATACCGTCGATCCTCCCACCATCAAATTTACTGATCTCAGTAACCCAACAAACCCATTTCGAATAGAAACTTCCGATAATCCTGGCACTCAGCTCATCACCGAACTCCTTACCAGGAAAATTACTCTACTTGGTCTCGATCGATTCAACGTGCCCTTCAAGCCAAAAATAAACTTGGCTTTCTCAATGGAACCCACTCCAAACCTTCCTCTACCACTGACCCACTTTTTTCCCTTTGGGAACGTTGCAATGATATGCTTGTATCATGGCTTCAAAACTCCATCAGTTTGCCTTTATGTCCCTCAGTTGCCTTTGTTGATGATGCTCATGAGCTTTGGGCTGAATTACAGTTTCTCCCCTCAAAATGGACCTAGAATCTACGAGCTGAAGAAAACTCTTGTCAACTTGTCCCAAGAAAATGATTCGGTTAGTATCTATTATGGCAAACTCAAATCCCTTTGGGATGAACTCTCCATCTATGACCCACTATCTGTTTGCTCATGTGCTTCAACGAAAGTCATCTCAGACCGCTGCCAACGGGACTATGTGATTCAATTTCTTATGGGTCTTCATGACTCCTTCACCAATGTGCATGACCAGATTATGCTCATTGACCCTCCCATTTTTCTGCCAAACGTGACAAACCATACTGTTCTCATTGCAAAATAACTGGCCATACTTTGGCTCAGTGCTTCAAATCTGGAAATGCCACAGCCCCTATTTGCACTCACTGTGAAATGACTGGCCACACTATCGAGCGTTGTTACAAGCTTCATGGTTATCCTCCTGGTCACAAGTTTCACCAACCACGCCTCAATGCTGTAACTCTCGAGGCCTCTGATTCTGCAAGTGACAAGGAGCAAAACATGGGGTTGACTAAAGAGCAATATCAAGAACTCATAGCCTTGTTGCATAGTCGAAATTCTACTGCTTCTCCATCTGCAAATCAGCTTCAAACAGTTCCTCCTTCTCACCCTCATACATCTTCCGCTGCTGGTACCTCATTTTGTTTGTCATCTATTTCCACTACTTCAACACCATGGATTATAGACACGGGTGCTACTGATCATATGATCTGTAGCCCCTCTTTCTTCACTTACATCACTTCCACAGCTTCATATTTTGTCAAACTCCCTAATGGAGAATTAGCTCCTGTCACTCACATTGGTACCGTGCAAGTGACAGCAACTATTCTCCTCCATAATGTTTTATGTGTTCCCAACTTCACCTTTAATTTGTTGTCTGCTAGAAAACTTGCCAAACAATTGAACTGTTGTCTTATATTTCTCTCTGACTTGTGCTTTATACAGGGCCTTTCTCCTTGGACAACGATTGGGAAGGGTAGCTTGATACACGGCCTTTATCATTTACTTACAGAAAATGTCTCTTCTCAAGCCTTATCTCAGAATTTTCATCTTCAAAATTTTATTTCAGCATCTGTACAACCTCTCGACAACAACCATAATTTATGGCATTGTCGATTAGGTCATGCTTCTCATTCTCGCATTTTACTTATTCAAGATTCTCATGTAACTACTCATATGAATACAAAAGAAAAGTTACCTTGTCTAATATGTCCTCTTGCAAAACAGACACGTCTTCCTTTTCCCTCTAGCACACACACAACTACTAGTTGCTTCGACTTAGTGCATTGTGATTTATGGGGGCCTCACTCCGTTATAGCTCATGATGGATCACATTTTTTTCTTACCATTGTTGACGACTTCTCCCATTGCACTTGGGTTTATATTCTTAAAAATAAATCCGATGCACGTGCTTGTCTTAAATCATTTTGCCATCTAGTTGTCACTCAGTTTAACACTCGAGTTAAAATTTTGCGTAGTGACAATGGACTTGAATTTTCCATGAATGATTTCTACTCTGAACATGGCACAATCCATAAAAAATCTTGTGTCGAGACTCCCCAACAAAATGGTTTGGTAGAACGAAAACATCGACACCTTCTTCAAGTGGCTAGAGCTCTTCGTTTTCAATCGGGCATATCTTTACAATTCTGGACAGCTTGTATACTCACTGCCACATACTTAATAAATCGCATACCCACCCCACTTCTTCACAACAAAACACCATATGAAGTTCTCTTTCACAAACCTCCCCCTTATTCACATCTTCGGGTCTTTGGGTGTCTTGCCTTTGCTTCCACCACTTCTCAACATCGCCACAAGTTTGACCCATAGAGTAGACGATGTGCCTTCCTTGGCTACCCTTTTGGTATCAAAGGTTATTGTTTACTTGATCTCGACACTCACAAGATTTTTATTTCAAGGGATGTTATCTTCCATGAGCATTTTTTCCCTTTTCACACACCATCTATAGTTCCCATCTCCCCTCTTCCTTCTACTTCTCAAATTTTTCCTAATCTTCATCTACCCGACCCTGACTCTATCCCTGCCTCCTCACACCCATTCCCAACTTCTTCAACTGAACCTTCACTTAACTCACCTCCCATCAACAACTCCTCAATTCCCTCCCCTCCTTTAGTTCGAAGGTCCACACGTCCTCGTTGCCCCCCTTCTCATTTAACTGATTATATCTGCCCCTCACTACTTGTTCCTCCACCCCCCCAAACCATGCATTCTTCCCCCTTGCAGGAGACCCGTACCAATGCTGCTCCTCCTTCATTATTGTCCTCGGTTGGGCCCTGCACTTCAGGTACAGCTTCTTCACTTACTTCTTCTCTTTCATTTCATAAACTTTCCCCTTCTTATCATGCTTTTGTTTCTACTATTTCTGCTACTTTTGAACCCACCTCTTATGGTGAAGCACTTAAGTATCCACATTGGTGCAAGGCTATGAATTCTGAAATATCTGCTCTTGAACTCAACAACACTTGGACTCTAGTCGACTTGCCCCCTGGAAAGCATACCATCGGTTCTAAATGGGTCTTCAAAGTTAAGCATCACTCAGATGGTAGTATAGAGCGCTACAAAGCGCGACTAGTCGCCAAAGCTTTTACACAACAAGAGGGCCTTGACTACAACGAAACTTTTGCTCCCGTGGCAAAACTTGTCACTGTTCGGACTCTTTTGGCAGTTGCCTCCATTAAAGGTTGGGTTCTAAGGCAATTTGATGTCCAAAATGCCTTCCTCCATGGCGACTTAGAAGAGGAAGTCTTCATGCGCAAACCTCCTGGCTACTTAAAAGGGTCTTTAACTCAAGTTTGCCAACTACACAAAAGTCTTTATGGCTTGAAACAAGCTCCCCGACAATGGTATTCCAAGTTCTCCACTGCCTTACTTACTTTTGGTTTTCAGCAGTCTAAAGCTGACCATAGCCTCTTCACTCAGCTGCACAATGGCTCCTTCACGGCTCTACTCGTCTATGTTGATGACATTATCGTGGCCAGCTCCAACTTGGACTCCATTGTTGCTCTTCAATCTTTTCTCATGGATCATTTTCGAATAAAATGTCTTGGAGATCTCCGCTACTTTCTCGGCATCGAAGTTGCTCGTTCTTCCAAGGGTATTTCCATATGTCAAAGGAAATACGCCTTAGATATTTTATCTAATGCTGGTTTTCTTGGCACCCGTCCACTTAAATTGCCGATGGAGCAAAATCTGAAACTTCGAAAGGATGATGGACAGCTTCTCTCGGATCCTCTTCCTTATCGTCGTTTGGTTGGTCGATTAATGTATCTCACGATTACTCGACCTGATATAAGCTATGCTGTCCATGTTTTAAGTCAGTTTATGACCGCACCTACTTCCTCTCATCTACACCCAGCACAGCAGGTGCTCTGATACATCAAAAATGCACCTGGCCAAGGTCTTCTTTTATCTTCCAGCTCTTCATTACATCTCCAAGGTTATACTGACTCGGACTGGGCATCTTGTCCTGATTCTAGACGCTCTGTCACCGGCTTTTGCATCTTTCTTGGCTCTTCACTCATATCGTGGCGCTCGAAGAAGCAAACTGTGGTATCTCGCTCATTTGCCGAAGTCGAGTATCGAGCCATGGCAACCACTTCTTGTGAGATGCAGTGGCTGTCTTACATTTTACAGGATTTACACATTTCACTCACTTCCAGCTGACTTATATTGCGACAATCAAGCTGCCATTCACATCGCTGCAAATCCGATATTTCACGAGCGTACAAAACACATTGAGATTGATTGTCATCTCATTCGGGATAAACTTCAATCTGGATTTTTACGAACTTGTCACATTCGTTCATCATTACAGCTTGCGGATATTTTCACAAAGTCACTTCCTTCAACTCAGTTTGTCTTTCTTCTTTCCAAGATGGGAATAGAAAATATCTATTCTCCATCTTGCGGGGGGATATTACCAGAAGATGACCCAGCTGCCAAGGACAATGAGCAAAACAGATCAGCTACCACGGAAAAGAAATAAAACAGAGCCCTCAGCAATACTGCATGTGTAACAGAATCACAACAGACTTCCTCATTACAGTCTGTAATGTATAGAGGTTTAGGGGCACTATAGTATATTCATCTATGTATAGAATATTTTTATTCTTCTTGTATAAATAAACTATTGTACATCATATATTCTTTTCTAATGAGATAAGTGAATATTTCATCATCTTCTTCGTTGCTTTGTTTTTTCAAACCAGACCATATTTTCCAACTCTAACACTCTAGGCGTTGCTTGGTGGTTCTTTGATTCAGGATGGCAGTGGGTGGTCTTGTCCGGTTCTCCTCCGATGAAGGTTGACGTGTGTGTGGGTGGGGCTGCATCTCGTTGGCTGATAATGATCTGAAACCCTGGAATATTGAGGGAATAAGAGACGCTTCATACTATAATTTGCAACGATGATCGTGAGAGGGAAATTTAAATTTCATGAAAATTTGAGGCAACGTGGAGGCGCCAACTTAAATTTTCATTAGTTTATTAGCTAGCGGCGGAACCACGTTTAGGGCCCCAAAAATTTATGCAAAATTCAATATATTTAGAAATATCTCTTTCTAATCTTTTTTTTTTTTTTTTTATAGATCTTAAATTTTGTATAATTTCTATATAATATCTATTTGCAAGGATGTGGTCTCATCAAAATTAAATCAAAACTAATAAAAGAAATAATAAACTTATTAATTTCTATTTATTTTACATAAATGTGTCATACAGTAAAAAAAAAGGGCCTCTCCTCAAAGAAATTGTTGGTTCCGCCATTTTCTTTCTAATTTGTTGACCAATATTATGTATGTAAGCCTCTTTCTTTCTAATTTGTTTACTAATATTATGCTTGCTCAGTACACTTTAATCCAAATATTCCAATCCTCTCTGTAATTGAAATGTTAATATAATATTTTTTATATTATATATATAATATTTTTTATATATATTATAGAAAAGACAATGTTATTATAATTTTATGTTAATATAAAAAATATATATAATAAAATCATTATAATCTTAAACATGAATATTTATTTGATCATATGTTTTAAATATAATATATATTAATAACATTTTATCGCTTAATAAATTCTCAATTATTCCTTTTGATAATTATATTAGTAAATTAGTAATACTAATATACATTAGTATATAATGTATATTAATTACAATTTATACTTTATAGTCTTATACTAACACTCCAATACTATTAGTAATATACTTTAAGTCTATATATAAATTATTATATAAATAACTATTAGTATTAGTTATAATAACTATATTACTTATGATACTATTAGCTATAGTGATATAGTAATACTAAATATTCATGATATAAACATACTATCAACACAAACTTTTCAACACCTTACTATAATAAAACCAACTAAGCTCTACTTATAGAAAATAAAGAAGATGGAAGGCCTAGCAAAGTGACATTGTAGGTTGGTGCGAGGTTGCCAAGTGTTACTTCTATTTTCTTCCTTGCAAACATCCCAATGAAATTCCCTGTTTTGGCTTCTACCAAATTACACCTTCTTCTTTCTTTTTTTCATTTATTCCCACGTAGCCTTCCTCTCCAACGGCACTTATGTTTTCGTTCTACTGATCATACTATAGGTTCAATTTCCATCTTCAACATGCCGTTTTATCTTCCCCATTAACATAGCTAGGGTTGCCGAAAATTAATTGCTTCCTTCTATCATAGTGCATTATATACGTTGCCGAAAGAACAACGCCTCCACAGATCAACGTCCCTTCGGTAACCCCTGATCACATCTCCTCCTCCACACAGCAAGGTCCCCACACGGCACCCACCAGCCTTCCTCCCTTAAATCTCATGGCCTCCACACATGCAGTGACTGACATAGAGTTGTGTTTATTTGTAATAGCAGTATTATCACCAATACTTCTTCCAACTCAGCAGCACCATGCCGTGGCACTCAACACAGTCAGTTCTCATCAAAGAATATTTCCAGATCATCCAATGACAACCAGACCCGAGATTCTTAAGTTTGTTATGTCCTCTTATGTAAATACACATTGTGATTTGTTTGTAGTGAGGATTTTTTATAACGGTCTCTGACGTAGACTAGCTCCAGTGTGTATGATGCACAATAGGTATTTGTCAATTTGCCCGAATGTTCTGGGCTCTCTCTCGTTGTCTATATAAACAACACTGTACCGTTTTCAATCTATGCAATGAAGAATATTATTCTTGAGCTTGCTTTCTAGCAATTTGCAACCACGTTCCTCTGTTTTTCAGCCTCAAAACAGAGCACTCCATAGCAGTGCTATCCGATAGGCACTGCCCACGCCGGCGCCAACAGCTGCAGCTAGGGCTGCACGCGGTCTGGTCTGGTCCGGTCCGGCGATGGACCGAAGGTTTTTGGTCCATCAATTGGACCGGACCGGACCGGACCAAACCCCCAAGGGGACTGGACCGGACCGGTAGCTTTCGGTCCGGCCTCTCTTTTTTTTTCTTTTTTTTTATTAGATCAATCAATAAAAAAAATTATTTACAATACTAAATTAAACTAAGTAACTTATTAATGTGGATTATGTAACAAACTCAAAAAAAAAAAAATTTATATGGTCAATAATAATAAATTAGATAAAAATTACATTATTGATGATGTTAATTATTACTTTATTACTAACTTAAAGTGTGTTTAATGCATAATGAGCCATATACAACTTTTAACATTTTGTATATGAAGCAATAAGCATGAATAATTTAATTATCCATACATATTATATCCATAATTAAGAAAGATACATACTTAACATACTATTATAAATAAGAATAAAATATTTAATTATACATACTATTATAAATTTATATATTATACATATATTATAATTTATGCTATAACGCTTAATACTTAATAATAATAGTAATACATTAAAGAATATATTAATACATTGATACTAAATATATATAGTGATAGACTTATAGTGATTAGTTATTATGAATCATGATTAGTATAAATTATAATTATATAATAGTATTACTGTATTAGTATAAAGTATTAGACTATTAGTAATATAGTATAGGCTATAGGCTATAGCTATATATTAGTAATATTAGTAATTTAGTATAAGTATAATTGTATAAGTATAACTATAGTCTATAGTCTATACTTATAACTATACTAAATTATTATAACTTATACTAATATATAATATAATTATAATTTCTTATAAATTTATAACTTATAATAAATCACTATAATATAGTATAACTAAACTAATATAACAACTAATATAACCATTAGTATAACTATATAAATATATAATAGTATTAATAGTCTATACTTAATTATAATATAGTATAATTATATATAAAAAAAATATAAAAAATATATAGAAATATATTCTGTCCGGTCCAGTCCGGTCCGAAAAACAGCCGGTCCGTGGACCGGACCAAATTCATTCGGTCCAAAAAAATTGGACCGGACCGGACCGGACCAAATTTGGTCCGGTCCGATTCGGTCCAAAATGACCGGTCCGGTCCGGACCGACCGATGCTCACCCCTAGCTGCAGCAGAGGGCGCCGTAGATCTCTCCAACATCAAACACTCCCGTACGTAAGTTTGTATAATTGTGATAGACATGAGTTATACATTCGGATTTGACATGGTCTGTTTCTGCATATTTGAACATTATGATATCCCGTACTGCTTCCGTCTTATTTAAAACTATGGAAAATTATTCTAACTACAACGAACACCAATACTGATTGAGCATTAAGACTAGTTTGTGGGATAATAACGATCTGCAACAAGTATCAGAAGACCTTATGACCTTAAAGGAATAAGGTCGGGCAAGAGTAGAAAATCATGTAATTTGTTTCGACTGTGTTTGTTTTTTATTTTAATTAACACAGATGTTTAATTACTTATTTATTCTTTTTCATGTCTTAAAATTCCTTGGTAATTAGGTATAGCAGTGGCAATGCTGTCTCTCTCATGGCATTTCTGTGGCATTAATAGTTTTCAATTTGAATATTGATATGGTTTGTTTGATATTCATTTTATTGAGCTTGAAATGAGTACCCTACCTGTGGCATTCTTGCAAGTACTGCAGTTGTTGCCTCGAGGCTGCTGCTTCCCTTTGCCAAAACTATCATGCATGCATTAGATATTAGTCTATGGAATATGGATCATAATGATCGTTTGATTTTTATTATTAGATATTAGTTAATTTAGTTTGTGGATTTATTTTTATGAATTCTCTTTATGGCTAAGGCATTTCTCCTCAATATAATATATATATACACATTATTAATTAACTATATTAATTAAACTGTATATTTGAGTATATGTTTATATATGAATGGCTGGCATGGAAAGTGAGTTAAAAGCATATAACATGCAAGGTAATTAATAACCTGCAGTACTAGATCGATGCTGATTTAATTGATTGGAATGGGAGGGAAGACAAGGAAATTGATGGACAAGGGGCAGGCAAATAGTCTGCCAGTGCATTAGGAACAGCATGCAAATAGGCATTAAGAAACTTAGAATTACAAACATTTTTCCCAGATTAGAAAAGCTATGAAGCATTATGACAAATCAAAATTAGTTTTTAACCTACAGTTTGTTGGAGCTTATGTGGCACATGCAATCCCTACAAGTCGACAGAAAATTTGCTAATCACTGATCAAGTACCATGTTAATCTAATCTTAAATATTGTTTTCCACTTCTTAAAAGATTATAAATAGCCACAAAATGGTATTGCGCGTGAAATAAAAATATTAATTATGCTATATTATATCAATTATAATATATCATCATGAGATAAAATAAAAATATCAATTATTTGAGACAAATTTAGATTTTACATAATATTGATAATCTGCATTCTCATTAAGTTCTCATTCAATATTATTTTTTATGCTATGTTTTAAGTTATTGATGATCTTGGATTCTCATTCAGTTATGTTTTCATATTTCAAATATAGTTAAGTTATAGACAAAAGTTGGATAATAAAACCTCGACATATAAAAGAGTATGTCGATAAAGTCAAGGAGTTTTTGAAGTTTGCATGTGAGAACTGTCCTACAGATTCGTCGATTTGTTGCCCATGTAGAAAATGTGGATTACGTATGATGTTCATGCCCAACATGGTATATGATCATTTGATTAGTTATGGAATTTCTCAAGGTTACACCATTTGGCATGCTCATGGAGAGAGAAAAGAGGAGGCATCTTACCATACTACTAATGTCCAAAACAATAATGAGCAAATAAATGAAGGCTCTAGTGGGATGACAATTATGTTACATGACGTTTTTCCTATATTTGATCCTGAAATAGTTGAAGGTATTGGGCCTGAAATAGGTGTGGAAGCTAGAGTGCGATATGAAAATCGACAAGGTTTTAGCGAGAGACTTAATAAATTTTGCAATATGTTGAAAGATGCTGATGAGCTATTATATGAAGGGTGCACAAAACATACTAAGTTTAGTGCTATTGTACATCTCTGGAATATTAAGTGTTTGGGTGGATTGAGTAATAGCATATTTATAGAACTGCTTGAATTTGTATATGAGTTGCTCCCACCAGGAGCATCATTGCCTAAAAATCTATACGAGGCGAAAAAGTACATGAATGAGTCAAGGCTTGGATACGATGATGAGACGAGAAAGAAAGTGGTATATGTTTATTTTCAAATTTATTACTTTATTTTAATGGATTTATAAGATGAAGAATGTGTATTTTTTATTATCTATTACAGGCTGAGATGGAGGAATGTTTAACACAGAATACAAGTCCCATAGAAATGGGGTCTGGAGGAACTATGGCTTGGGCATCAGATAATGTTTATTATAAAGTTATGAGCCCAGAACGGCCTGGACGTGTGCGCGGTTTGGGTCAACCCTACAAGGCAAACTTGTCAACATTCACTACCAACTTCTACGCAAGAAGATGGTATATCCAAGGAAGAGTTTGATAAAATGCAGAACGAATTAACTGAATTGTGAAACTTAGTAAACACATTCGTGCATGCACAAGTGAGCACCCCACATATGTTTAGTTGATATCAATCAAATCTTATTTTGGAAATTTTGAACCCTCATTTGAATTTATATTCAGGCTAGAGGACAAAATTAAATAGAAAATGAAGAGGAAGAGAAAGATTAAAAATAGGGGAATGATGAAGAGCAAGATGAATAAGAGGAAGAGAACGACGAGGAAGAGGATTGAGGAGATTATAAGTGAAGAATCTCAAATTATATTAATATTTTAGTTTAATGGTATTTGCAACTTTTTTTCATTGAGATAATATTTATGGTTATGTCATATACCGACATTTGCTCAGTTTTGCTAAGTTGGAATAGGAGCAGATTATAAAAGTTTTGAAGTCAAGTTTTAGGTGAAATGGTGGATTATGCATTAGTTTTACTACTCTTTTTGGAAGTTGTGAATCTTAGTAAGATGCCTTTTACTATTGGTTCATGACCCATTCTTTGAATGATCTCTCGAATTCGGTATAACATTTCATCTACTCATGATACAAAGATGAAAACTGAATAGCTACTCAAAGAATGACGTATGAAGACAACCATGATTTGATAGGTATTAGTTTGTATAATATTAAGACAGTTTTGACACTTCGGTAACTTTGTACAATATATTTATAGTGCTTTTAGTTTTTGTATGTTCAATTGGTTTAGCAACTAGGAAGCTCTCTCATATTGGTAAAATAAGGATTTATAAAGAAAAATTATTATTCAAGTCCCTTGAATTTATATATTTTTCTCAAACCAATCATTAAAATTCAAAAGGTTCCCAACATATTTTAACATATTTTGTTATAAAGTTTGCAAGCACCACATTATTGTTTTTTTAAATAATAAATATGAGATCCATATTAAAAGATTAAATTTTTAATAATAGATTCTATTTTTTTAAAAGGAATGTACGACACTTACACAATTTTTAAAAGAAATGCACAATACTTACATTATTGTATTTAACATTACTTATTAAATATTGAAGGAAAGAAATTGAACGGCGTCGCATTGAGATCTCAACGCGCGAACTTTCTTCTATAGTTCTATTGAACCTCCCTCCTTCCAGATCCGAAATGCGTTATACCATTACCAGTAGGTCACCCTAGAAATTCAACTAAGATTTTAGAGGTATTTTGGTAACATGGCAAATATATATATACTAGCAGTTTTATTTGCCTAATTGAAAATAATGCATCCAAAATAATAAAATTGTTGAAAATAATGTTAAAGCTGTATGGAAGTTTCAGCTCTACAAATTACCCATATTTGACGGTAGAGATCAATGCATGCATGCCATGTTACCTCCAACTATGCAGAAGATGTAATGAGCTCGTATGAAGCAAATCCACCCTCGCTGTTCGCGCTCTCCCTTCTTCTTCTTTTCAGTTAATTAAGAATATTATGAGATTTAAATTATGTTAAAAATTCTAATTATTTATATGGTTTTACTTTCTTAAAAATATTTAGCAAAACTTCATCATTTATTTAATGATGAAAGATTAGTATTTTATAAATTAAATTTGATTTTAAGTATATGATATGGTATGTATATTTTAATTATCTATTTTAAGTTAGTTTAAATCAGTGTTTAAACTTCCACCGTTGGATGAAAGATTAGTATTTTATAAATTAAAGTTGATTTTAAGTGTATGATATGGTATTTATATTTTAATTATCCATTTTAAGTTAGTTTAAATCAGTGATTAAACTTCCACCGTTTGATCAAATCTGAGGAATCAAGATGAAGGGTTGGGATTTAAAATCCCAAACCTATCCTTTTTCCATCACTTTTCCTTTCTCCCTCTCTCTCTTTCCCAGTCTCATGTCTTCCCTCTCTCTCACCCGATCTCCTCCCTCAAGTAACCCAGTGCCGCCGTGCTCCACCTTGCGGCGTCACTGACCACCTCCCCAGCTTTCCCTCACGTCGGCGACCAAACCCCACCGTCGAAGCCCCTGGGCAGCTCCTCCCTCAGCCGCACGTGAGCAACTCGAAATGGGTCTCGACGCACGAGTTCTCCACCCTTGCGCCACCGCGGCTCAGCCCAGCTCCAACAAGCACCACCACTAAGTTCCCTTCACGCCATGGATCACTTCCATGGAACCCACCATTCGTAGCTCCTTCCTAGTCCCACGCACGCAGCCCTTCTGTAGGAACGGGTTTCTCCCCGTAGCGCCGCCATTAGCCACCCCCACGCCACTGCACCACCACCACTAGCCTCCTCCTTCGCCGACGACCCCTCCCCTTCCTCCTTTCCTCTAGTCGAAGCCCCAGCTCCTCTCATGCCCTTTCTCTTCCAGGGATCCCAGATCCACCGCTGTAGGACCACCACCATGCCGCCTCTAGCAGGCACGACGTAGCTCCCTTACTCTGTTGTGTGGTGTTGTGTGGTGATTTTGTGAGGATGTAGAGGGACATAAGTGGAAGAGGAAAATGTCAAACAAAATGACTGCTCATTATTGTTCATAACGAGATAGGCTCTTTTAAGTATAAGGGGGATATAGCACACTTTGCCCTCTCTTTCAAAGTGCGAAGAAAGACTGAGTGGAGTAGAGGCATTTCCGTTATCCACATATAAATTCATGTATTGGTATTAGAGATGGTTAAGTTCTTGGTTTTGTTTATTGGGCAGGAGATGTGGTGGCAGTGACACATTATGATTGTTTTTTTTCATTTTTTTTTGGCAAGAACTTAAGTATTTTTTTATTCATATCATTTAAATAAGTTTTTTTTATTCTTTTTAATTATCGGCGTAAAATTGATCAATTCTCGAAATTTTTTTAAATTCCGCCAGAGTTATATATTATTACTGGCATAACAATATAAATGCTAGAAAACTACTAATTTACTAGCGTAAAATTAATCAATTGTAGTAATTTTTTTAAACAATATAAATATCGAAAAATTGAATAATTTATTAGCATAAAATTGAACAAGTATCGGCGTTTTTTTAAACATCAAAAAAATTATATTTTATTTCCAGCGTAACAATATAAACGCCGGAAAACTCAATAATTTGTTGGTGTAAACTTGATTAATTTTGGATTTTTTTTAAACACCGCCAGAGCTATATATTATTACTGGCGTAATAATATAAACGTTGGGAAACGACTCATTTTCCAGCGTATAATTGATATATTTTCAATTTTTTTTAAATGTTGCCAAAATTATATATTAATATTATTACCCGTGTAACAATATAAATGCGGGAAATTTCAATTATTTAGCGGTGTAAAAATTGAGTGCTGGCAATAATATATTTTTACCGGTTCATAAACAACCGCCGATAATATAAACGCCGGCAATTCTATCTTTTTTTGTAATGAATATATTTATTTTCATCTTTATATTTGAAGGCATACTATTCATATTCTATTCTTATTATTTTATTATAAAATCACTTCCTCCAACTGCCCTTCCTTCTTCGCCCATGATTCCGTTTCTTTCCCTCAGATCCTTTCTCTTCCTCTCCCATCTCTTTCTCCCAGATGTTCCTTTCGCCCAATCTTGAAAAAAAAAGTTTCGTTTCGCTTTTTCAATTTTTGCTCTCTATTTTCTCTCTTCCCTTTCTCTTTTTCTTTCTCTCTTTCCTCTAGAGCCCAACGCTACCCTCTTTTTCTATTTTTCCCTTTGTAGAAATTTAAGCTCCAGACTGTTAACGTGACTGATTCTCCAGCCCAATCTCCTGCCCCATCTACTGCTCAATCTCAGGCTCTCTCAAATGGCAAGACTAAGGATAGTTGACTTCTATTTATTTTTAGGATCAATCTATTGTAAATCAATGTAATCCAGTTATTATTTTCTGTATACTTTCCTTACATGTACATTTCCTTTCTTGTATACTTTCCTTTCTCTGTACATAGCCTACGGCTATATTTATATGATTGAATACAACACTGGTTGGTGTGGAACACAAAACCATTTCATTCTCTATTCTTTCATGGTATCAGAGCGACCATAGGAACACTCCTTTGATCCTGCTTTGAACATGTCACCTCCTCATACCCACACCTTTACCTTACCAAGTATTACACATCACATTTCCACCAAGTTAGATGGTTCAAACTATTTAAATTGGGTTTCACAGTTTCTCCCTATTCTCAGGAGCCATGAACTGATGGGTGTTGTTGATGGTACAGAACCATGCCCCCATCAATTCCTCACTGATGATACAGGAAAGACAACCACAGTAATCAACCCTGATTACCTATTGTGGCAAAAGAAAGACCAGTATCTTCTTGGCTGGTTTACAACCACTCTGTCTGAGACAGTTCTATCCTCTATATATGGATTGAACACCTCTAGACAAGTGTGGACATCTCTGGCAGCAAGATTTGCTTCACAATCTCGTTCTCGTGTAGCTTATCTAAAGCGCCAGTTGCAATCTTTACAGCAGGGATCTCAGTCTTGTACTGAGTATCTTGGTCTTGCCAAATCTTGGGCTGACCAATTGATGGCTGTAGGCAAACCAGTAGAAGATGATGACCTCATCTCCTACATATTGGGTGGTTTGAGTCCTGCTTATACTGCTTTTATTACCTCTTACAACTTTGCTACTCGTGATGCTCCCATGACATTTCAGGACTTTCAAGCTGAACTTCTGAATTTTGAAACTCTACTTGGCAACCAACATCAATCTGTTGGTAACTCAGGGAATTTTGCTCTCTACTCTCACAAACCAAAACCCACATGGACAAACCATAATGGCAAAGGCAAGTCACTTGGACAGAACAAGGGCAACTACAAACCAAATCAGAGAAGAGATAGCAACAACAAGAATCCCTTTCAAGCTGACTCCAACAGGGCACCATGCCAAATTTGTGGAAAAATGGGGCACACAGCCTTGGACTGCTACAAGCGTATGGATTATGCTTATCAAGGCAAGCATCCACCTGCTCAACTGGCTGCAATGGCAGCAAGAACAAATTCTTCAATAGAACACTCACAAGAGCAAAATTGGTATGCTGACAGTGGTGCAAACAGTCATGTGACAGCAGCTTTGGAGAACTTATCTATCCAAGAACCATACAAAGGTGATGAGGAAATTGCTGTGGGCAATGGAACAGGTTTGACAATTGCCAATCAAGGTTCTGCAGTTCTCTTTAATTCTAGCACTCCTTTCAAGTTGAATAATATACTTCACTGTCCATCAGCTGCTGCAAACTTACTTTCCATTCAGAAATTCTGTTCTGATAATCATTGTGTATTTGTATTGACTGATTCTCATTACTTTGTGAAGGACAAATGCACGGGCCAGACACTTTTGCAAGGGCTCAGTAAAGATGGGTTGTATCCAATCTCCTTCACCAACCAAATGAATAAAACCAAGAAAATCACTGCCTTTCTTGGTGTCACTGCTGATCCTATCACTTGGCATAGAAGACTCGGTCATCCAGCTACTACTACCTTTGATAAAATCAAATCTTTAGTGCAACTTCCTGTCACTAAGTCTCTTAAGCAGTGTTCATTGTGTGAATCTTGCCAATTAGCAAAGTCTAAAGCTTTACCTTTCTCTGAGTCTCATAATGTAACCCTTGCACCTCTTGAAATAATACATTCAGATCTTTGGAGTTCACCCATAATTTCAAACAATGGTTACAAGTATTATGTGACTTTTATTGACAATTTTTCAAGATTCACTTGGATCTATCCCTTACAATCAAAATCTGAAACTTTTGAATGCTTTGTTAAGTTCAAATGCATGGCTGAAAACCTCTTATCTAAGAAAATCAAAGCCTTTCATTCAGATGGTGGTGGTGAATTCATCTCAAACAGATTCAATCAGTTTCTTGAAACACATGGTATTACACGTAGATTGTCATGTCCTTACACTGCTCAGCAGAATGGTTTAGCAGAAAGAAAGCATAGACACATTGTAGAAACTGGTCTAGCTTTGATTTCTCAATCCAAGCTGCCCTTAGATTACTGGGTTGATGCTTTTAACACTGCTGTTTACCTCATTAATCGCTTGCCTACTGCCCTTTTGAAACATCAATCACCTTATTTCAAACTCCTTCACAAGCAACCAGATTATACCCTTCTCAAGGTATTTGGCTGTGCTTGCTTTCCTCTCATTCGACCATACAACCATCACAAACTGATGTTTAGATCCAAAAAATGCATATTTTTAGGCTACTGTTCCAACTACAGAGGTTACAGATGTCTTGATCCTGCAACTCGAAAAATCATTCTTAGCCGACATGTTGTGTTTGATGAAGGTTCCTTTCCTGCTCAAGATTGGTTTCCACCCTCTACTAAGCCCTTTGCAACAGCTTCTGGTTCTCCAGCAGAAAATTCTTCCCAGGTAATGACTCTTAGTCCTCCTCAATTTATATCTGCAGAAATTACTACCAACTCCCATGTCATTTCCAATCTTGTTGATCCCAGACATGAAATCCCTGATTCAGTCACTCAAAATGAATTCAATGGCCTCCCTACTGGTTCTGACCCTCCTGTTATAGTGTCATCTTTTGATGATCAGAGTCAAGTATCTAGTCCCTCTAATGCCTCACAAGTTGACCTGCCCTCCTCACTCCCTTCAAATACTCAGCCCTCACACTCAATGGTGACTAGATCCCGAGATGGTTCCAGAAAAGTCAAAAAATTTTCAGATTACAAACTATATTCCACCAAGTATCCCTTGCAGGTCTATTCTACCACAAGTGCCTTTGTCACTCCTAAAACCTTTGCACAAGCAAGCACAGATTCTCAATGGTGCCAAGCCATGCAAGAAGAATATCAAGCACTTAGAACCAATCAGACTTGGACTCTTTGCCCCAGACCTCGTGACAAAAACATTATCTCAAATAAGTGGGTCTACAAGGTTAAACAAAAGGCTGATGGCACAATTGAAAGGTTCAAGGCTAGGTTAGTAGCAAAGGGATATGAACAACAAGATGGCATTGATTTTACAGAAACTTTTAGTCCAGTGGTCAAGGCATCCACTATCAGAACAATTCTTGCTCTTGCTGTCCACTACAGTTGGCCAATAAAGCAATTGGATGTCTCCAATGCTTTCCTCCATGGATCACTTGAAGAGGAGGTGTACATGGAACAACCACAGGGCTTTGTTGACCAAATTCATCCCACACATGTATGCAAGCTGCAAAAGGCAATCTATGGACTAAAGCAAGCTCCTCGAGCTTGGTTCAACAAACTAGCAAGCACTCTACTTGGTCTCGGGTTTGTGGAATCTACTGTTGATTATTCACTTTTCATTTTTCACAAATCTAATATTCACTTGTTCCTACTCATTTATGTTGATGACATCATTGTCACTGGAAACAATTCATCTGCCATCACTCATCTTGTTTCATGCCTCAAGCAAAGCTTTGCTATGAAAGACCTTGGAGACTTGCACTTTTTCTTGGGTATTCAGGTTCATCGAACCACAGCAGGCCTTCATCTCTCCCAGCTCAAGTATATCACCGAACTCCTTGAGACAGCTAAAATGGTTGGGGCCAAGCCAGCCAAAACTCCAATTCCTGCTGGTGCCAAACTGTCACAATATGATGGGGATCCTCTGGACAATGCTACTGAGTATAGACATTTGGTTGGAGCTTTACAATATTGTGTTTTAACTAGGCCTGACATTGCATTTTCTGTAAATCAGTTATGTCAATTCATGCACAATCCAACTACTACTCATTGGGCAGCTGCAAAAAGGGTTCTCAGATATCTTAAAGGCACCATTCAACAAGGCCTATGCTTCAGTTCAGGTTCTCTACAACTCAATGCCTACACTGATTCAGATTGGGCAGGGAATCCAGATGACAGAAGATCCACAACAGGTTATGCTATCTTCCTTGGTCCCTGCCTCATTAGTTGGACTGCTAAAAAGCAACCTGTGGTGTCCAAATCCAGCACAGAAGCTGAATATAGATCACTTGCTCTTGCTACTGCCGAACTGTTTTGGCTCAGAATGCTTTTCCAAGATTTGCATATTCCACTTACCAACACTCCCACTCTATGGTGTGATAATATTGGTGCTATATCTCTTGCTTCAAATCCAGTTTTTCATGCTCGTACTAAGCATGTTGAAGTAGACTATCACTTCATTCGGGACAAAGTAGTGCAGAAGGACATTGTCATTAATTACCTTCCTACAGCTCAGCAGATTGCAGACATTTTTACCAAAGGCTTGACCTCTGCCCGCTTTATTCTATTGAGAGACAAGCTAAATGTGTGTCCTACACCCATTAGCTTGCGGGAGGATGTTAACGTGACTGATTCTCCAGCCCAATCTCCTGCCCCATCTACTGCTCAATCTCAGGCTCTCTCAAATGGCAAGACTAAGGATAGTTGACTTCTATTTATTCTTAGGATCAATCTATTGTAAATCAATGTAATCCAGTTATTATTTTCTGTATACTTTCCTTACATGTACATTTCCTTTCTTGTATACTTTCCTTTCTCTGTACATAGCCTACGGCTATATTTATATGATTGAATACAACACTGGTTGGTGTGGAACACAAAACCATTTCATTCTCTATTCTTTCACAGACTACAAATCTTTAGTTCTTCACCAAGTTTTGGCTTTGAGGTAACGACTTCTCTTTCCTCTATCTCTCTTCCCTCTATTGTCGCAATTTTCGCAGTGACAACACTGCCAATCCACCATTCGCATGGCTCTCACAAACACCGCGTTCTTCATCCCTTCCTCTTGCCTCCGTCGATCTAGGGTATCTGATCTCGATTTCGCTCCACAACTCTCCTTATGAGTCACTTACCTTTTTCCTAGTTTGCTACAGGAGCACTCAACCTAGACTTGCTTTCGCGAGAAAGAAGTAAGACAAGGCCTCCGAAATTTTCATTTGCAAGAAAATGTTCCGTTTCAAATCATAAAGAAAGAAAAAATGTTCCCTTTATCTATAAAAAAAAAATTATAAAGAAAGAAAAAATGTTTGATACACTGGAAAAACTGAAATTGGGAACTTTGTGTTTTGGAATTATCACTATATCTCCTTAGCAAAAGTGGACCTGCATTCAATTACTTCAGTGATAACTTCTGGATTCTTTTTCGAGCGGTGCTAGTACTGTATCGCTTGCTCGAAGTGCACGGCTACATCTTACCGCTAGTTTAAAAAAAAAAATTTTGCGTTTCTTCAATTTTTTTTATTTATATTCTTTTTATCATTTTTAAACATTTTAAAAAAATATATAAAAAAATCAATATACTAATAATCACTTTCTTAATTATTAAATAAAGAAAAAAATTAAAATACATGAGGTGTCAAAGTGAGAGGGCAAATAAAAAGGGCAAAGTAGCATTTTTCTTCTTCTTTTTATTTTTTTTTTTAACTTTCTTCAAGTTCTTAGATATCTCTCTTTTCTCGGCAGCGAAACAGAATTATTGCACTATATTTATGGAGATATGCAGTAGATTAGTAGTTTGGATTTGAAAATTAATTTGTGAAATATGTTTATTGGGTGATTAAATTGAGGAAAAATATTAGTTGAAAAATAATAATTTAAGTATTAAATTAAATTATTAATGTATGTAGTTAGTATAATTGTAAAATATGAAAAAAAAAATATTTCTTTCTCTGTTATCTTTCTCTTTCGAGTACAAACAAGAAGAGAGGTGTGCTTTTCTTTCCATTTCCAATTCCCAAAGCTAAACCACTAGATTTCCAATCAAATCCCCAAAATGGGATCGGCCGTAAGGAGTAGTGGTTGAGCAGCTTTGGAAACAGAGGACTCTGTGTGTTAAAAAAATGTAATCTAATCGTATGCAAAACAGAAAAAATGCATCCAAAATAAGTGTAATATAGTCGTACAAGCACCGATAATGGGTAGAAAGACTGGATCGTTGAATGAATTAAGAAGTAGCTGAGCGGATCGAGATACGTACGAATCTCAGATTTTTCATGTTCAGGCACTGCAGTTTGGTTCAATCACCCGTTGAGAAGGGCAGTTGAAAGAGTTATAATCGATCCAAAATGAGACCGACTCTCACGAAAATAGATTTGATAAGAATACCACTAAAATTGGAGAAAACTACACAGACCAGCTAAATCGGACCAAAATTGGGCTCAACTGGTGGTAACGGTCTTGAAACATGATGAACCGGCCGGCAAATGTGCAAAACTGGGCCACCAAAACAGTGAAAGAATCAATCAAACCTTTATTAACCCGGGCCCATATGAACGAGAACTGGGCTGAAAATGCATGTTACCGGCCCAGTCTTCTAACTGCATGGACTTTACTCAGTCGAGCCTTAGATTGGGTACTTAGTAAATGGAACATATTCTATTATAATACTACTTTTCTTGTGCGGGCTAGATTCTCTTTTAATGGTTGTGCTCTAACATGTTAAATTATTATTTATTACAAAAACTTGCAATTATAAAAGCATTTAAATTTAATTATTTAGTTAATATTTTTTATTTGAATCTCTACCTTATTTTTTAAAATCCATTAAATATTTTAATTTAATCCATTTCAGCGAAGTACGAAACAAGTTTTTTTTATAAAGGATAAGATAATAGCCTAATAGGCAATAACCCTATCACTGCCCCATTTCTAATATTAGGGAGGCCGATTGGGAGGCGGTTTCTTCGGTGTTATTTTTCTTTCAGAATTCGGCGAAGGTACCCAGCTGAGCAGGTACTGAGGAAATGGAGGAAGTCGATCAGGTTGCGCAGCCCCGCTTCATACCCAAGAAAGGGAGCATAATTCCTCGAAAGAGAAGATCGGTGAAGAAGATGGTGCTTGATTCCATTGCAAAACATCTTTGCTACCTTAACCACCACCCCTCTTCATCCTCTCTGGAAATCAGTACTTTACTGCCCAAAAACCCAGCAGAGAATTATGCGAAGAACATGAAGATCTTTCCCCACCAAGGTCGTTAAATATCTGCTGCCGTACCCACATGATTTCTGTTCGTCTTTCTCTGTTTTTGGTTATGGTTTAAGATGTTGTTTGTTGTACTTCATTTGATGGTCTCTGTTGTTAACATAGATTGTGCTGTACTATCTAAAATAACAATCCTTGTGATTGCAGATAGTTAGTTGCTTTCTTCGTACTGGATCTATAATTGTCTGGGCTTGTTTTTTGCCTCCATCAATGTACTCGTTTTGTCTGGGTTTTTTAGTTTATGCGAAAAATTAAAAAACAGAGTGATTTATTTCTTTATCAGCTATCTTTCTCTTTCGAGTGCAAACAAGTACAGAGGTGTGCTTTCATTCCATCTCCAATTTCCAAAGCTAAACCACTAGATTTCCAATCAAAACCCCAAAATGGGATCGGCAGTAAGGAGTAGTGGTTGACCTTTGGGAAACAGAGGATTCTGTGTGTTAAAAAAAAAATGTAATCTAATCGTATGCAAAACAGAAAAAATGCATCCAAAACAAGTGTAATCTAATCTTACAAGCACCGATAATGGGTAGAAATAATTGATCTCCGAATGAATTAAGAACCAAAGCGGAGCTGAGCGGATCGAGATACGTACTAATCTTAGATTTTTCATGTTCAGGCTTTGCAGTTGAGAAGGGCAGTAGAAAGAGTTATAATCGATCCAAAATGAGACCGACTCTCACGAAAATAGATTTAATAAGAATACCACTAAAATTGGAGAAAACTGCACAGACCAGCTAAAACGATGGTGAACAGTGAAGTTTAGGATGTTGGGGAGGGGGGGGAGGGATATGAATCGGACCAAAATTGGGCTCAACCGGTGGTAACGGCTGGAAACATGAGGAACCGGCCGGCAAATGTTCAAAACTGGGCCACCGAAACAGTGATAATCAGTGAAAGCATTATTAACCCGGGCCCATATGAATGAGAACTGGGCTGAAAATGGATGGAATTGGCCCAGGCTTCTAACTACATGGACTTGACTCAGTCGAGCCCTAAGATTGGGTACTTAGTAAGTGGAACATATTATATTATAATACTACTTTTGTGTGTGCTAGATTCTCTTTTAATTTAGGACTTGCACTCTAACATGTTAAATTATTATTTATTATAAAATCTTGCAATTATAAAAAGAGTTAAATTTAATTATTTAGTTAATATTTTATATTTGAATTTTTATCTTAATTTTTAATATCCATTAAATATTTTAATTTAATCCATTTCAGTAAATACTAAACAAGTTTTTATAAAAGATAATGATAAGGTTACTATTTTTCTACTATCTATTTATTATTTTTTTTTGTATTGTTATTTTTTTTAATTTTTTATTTTATTTAATAATTAAAAAAGTGACTATTAATAAAATTGTATATTTTTTTAATGATTAAAAATGTTTAAAAAAAATCTCAAATATACTATAAATAGTAAATAAATAGTAAAAAAATATTAACTCTATTACTATCTTTTTCATAAAATTATATTTGTAAAAATAACGTAAGGATAAAGTAATTATTTTTAGATTTTTATCCTCCGAATCGAGTGACGTGTGAAGGCTGAGTTCATCTTGCAAACATCAGCAGCCCACGCGTATGCAAGAATATCCAGAATTGATTGCGGCGGTGATAAATGGCAAAGTTGGTCGATATTACTTTACAAAGATCTTCCCTCCCCCACAATCCACGCATCTATGACATGTATCCATCCGACACTGCTTTTTAAAATTATAAACAAAATTTCTATTTTATATATCGATCGTCTTGTCACGTGACACCCAAAAGCTATACACCCCATGAATGAATTGGCGTTGTATGCCCAACAACTGAATTAGGAAAATATTAGTATGGGTTTGAGTTTCCCTTTCATTTTAATCGTTAATGAATTTAAAATTTTAAAAAAAATATTTTTCTCTTAATGATTAAGAAAATGATTTTTAAAATATTAGTATATATATTTTTAAAAAATCATTAAATATATTAAAAAATGTAAAATAAGGAGCGAACTATCAACCAGGGAGAGACGCTGGCTAGTCGGCAAGATAGTTCGATCTGACACAACAGTGACCTCCCTCGGGAATCGAATGTGCACAGGATATACTGGAAACACGGAGGACCATTGATTTGTCTGCATCAAATCATCAACGACTCATGTAGATTGGATTGAGGTTCAGGGATCCCTCCTATATTAATGGTGTTGCTAAATTAAATCACACTCCACAATTATGAAACCAACGCAAAGCCACTCCGCATTTAAAGGTGTTGACAAAATGAACAGTACTGGAAACCCGAACTTCACAAGAGCAGGCATGATCTACTCTTAAGATCTATAGTATAAATAGTTGATCCCAGGTACGAAAACCTCTCTCTAATTCCTAAACTTTCTTACTTATTTACTACACTCAAATGACATTTACTAGCTTTGGCATTCGAGGTTCCCTGGCCCCAACCCTCTCAAAACCACGTTATATTATTCTCTGTACAGGACCCATTGTAGAAGACCTGAGTTGTTGAAACTAGCCCAAGGGTATGTGAAACACAATGTTAACAATGGCGCCATCTATGGGATTGAATTAGATCTTGTGTGTCCTTTGTACATTCGAGGCAACCCGTTCCAGGTAACTCAGATGATTGCTGAAGCAACTTGAGATAGGGAGGTAGATCAAATGGAGAACCAAGCGCGCAAGAACAAAAAGATCACGACAGAAGGAGACCAGGCAAGCATAGACAAAGTGCAACGAGTGATGGAGGAGGCCAACGTACAGCCTCTGGTCCCCAATCTCATGGAAGTTGGAGCGAAGTTCAAGACGAGCAGGAGCTCCCGAAGGCCCATCCAATTAGACCACTGGAACTTGTTATCTTCCACCCAGTTCGACCAGAGGCTACGGTGATGATTAGCGGTGAGATGACGCAATAAGCTCGAGACGCCATGCAACAACTCCATGCTAAACATGTGGACGTGTTTGCAAGGAATCATGTGGACATGCCCAGTATAGCGCCCGAGATCATACATCACAATTTAAGTGTGGATCTGAAAGTCCGAGAAGTGCGGCAGAAGCGTCGAAGTGTCAATGTAGAGAAGAACGCCGCCATAGCCGAAGAGGTGGACCGGCTGCTGAAAGTGGGGTTCATTCGAGAAGCTCACTACTCAGAGTGGTTATTGAATATAGTACTAGTTAAGAAGCCGAGGGGTAAGTGTAGAATGTGCTTTGACTTCATTGACCTAAAAAAAAGCTTGCCCGAAAGACAGCTTCCTGCTCCCCGCATTGACCTCATTGTCGACTCTACGACAGGTCAACGCATGCTTAACTTCATGGACACCTACTCCGAATACAACCAAATCTGTATGAAGCCTAAAGACAAGGAGAAGACCTTGTCTATCAAAGACCGAGGTATGTACTGCTATAAGGCAATGTCGTTCAGACTAAAAAATGTGGGAGCCACCTACCAACGACTAGTTAACCGAATGTTCAAACACCAAATAGGAAGAAATATGGAAGTCAATGTGGACGACCTATTGATCAAAAGCGGGACTTAAGAACAGCATTTTGACGACTTGAGGGAGGTTTTTGCAATATTACGACAATATCAAATGAGGTTGAACCCGGCAAAATGTGCCTTTAGCGTTGAATCAAAAAAGTTCTTGGGGTTCATGGTGTTCGAACGAGGTATTGATGCCAATCCCAAGAAGGTAGATGCCATCCTCAATATGGCTTCACCACGAAACATAAACGAAGTACAAAGGTTAACTGGGTGAGTTGCCGCTCTCAGCAAGTTTTTCTCAAGATCGACCGACAATTGCCTACTATTTTTCAAACTCTTGCGGAAATTGAAAATATGGGATGACGGGTGCAACTAGGCATTCGGAGGCTTCAAAAAATACCTCACAAGCCTGTCGTTGCTTAGTTAACCTAGGTGCAGAGAAACACTGACCTTATATCTGGTCATCTCCCCCCAGGCGACTTCCTTAGTATAGGTACGCAAGGAAGAAGGGATCCAAAGGCCGGTTTACTACGTCAGCTGAGTGTACCGAGGGGCTGATGATACTCCCGCATAGAGCAGTTAGCCCTTGCATTAGTAGCAACCACACGAAAGCTACGCCCTTACTTTCAGGCTCACCCCGTACGAGTCCTCATAGAAACCCCTCTGAAGACGGTATTACAGCAGCCAGACACTTCAGGATGCCTCATGAACTGGGCAGTTGAGCGAATTCAATATCGACTACGCTCCTCAAAATACAATTAAGGGGAAGGTGTTAGAGTACTTTGTCGCCGAGTTTACTAGATTCCCGACGATGGACGGTGGTATGCATCCTACGAAACCCTAGCAAGTAATTGTCGATGGCTCATCTTGCTGGGTAGGGAGAGTAGGGGTACACATCGTGACTTCCGAAAGAGAAAAGCAGAATAATGAAACAGAGTACTAAGGGGTGCTAGCAGGATTGCAGGTGGCCAGAGCCTCAAGAGCCGCCTAGATCGAAGTATGGCCCGACTCTCAAGTGGTGGTAAACCAAGTATAGAGAGAGTTCGCTGTTAAGAGTGAAAAGCTAAGGAGATGCTTCACGTTAGTAGAAGTTGAGCGGCCTGAAATCAAGTATTTTCAAATTCAAAAAATCCCAAAAATGAAAAATCGAAAGGCAAATAAACAGGCACGCACAGCGTCTGGGCAGGAAGACTCTACCTTGTCGGATAACACACTAATTAGGACAGTGGAAGTACCTACTGTCGGTGTTGAAGTAATGGCAATAAAACCTGGGACCCAGACTGGGAAGCAAGCATAGTAAGATATTTGAAAATTGGTGAAGTACCTGAAGATAGGCAGGAGGCAAGAAAAGTCAGGAATAGAGCGGCGCGTTACACCATGATCGTGGGAGTTCTATACTAGCGAGGTCACTCGACTCTTCTCTTAAGATGTATCTCCCTGGAGAAGGCACAGTACGCGTTATAAAAAATACACAAGGGAATTTGCGGGAACCATTTGGGAGGATGAACACTAGCCTGGAAAATGACGAGGGCGGGTTACTATTGGCCCCAAGCCTTCCTAGACGCCAAAAGCTATGCACGGAAGTGTCGAAAATGTCAAGAGTACGCCCAGATCCCCTATTGCCCGCCAGAGAAGTTGACGTTGATCACCTCACCTTGGTCGTTCGCCTAGTGAAGGGTTGATTTGGTCGGCCCACTTCCCTCGAGCAAAGGGGGGGTCAAGTTTGTAGTGGTGACAGTCGACTATTTCACCAAGTGGGTCCAGAATGAAGCCTTAGCCACCATCACCACAAGCAATATCACGCGATTCTTGTAGAAATCGGTAATTTGCACGTTCGACGTCCCGTATGCTATCATCTCGGATAACAGGAGGTAGTTCGACTCTGACCATTATCGAAATTAGTGCCAAAACTTGGGAATCGAGTTTCGATACTTGTCCCAGAGCACTTACAGTCCAATGGACAAGTCGAGGTAACTAACAAGACTCTGATAAGAATACTCAAGAAGCGAATTGACGACTGAAAAGGTGCATGAGCTGAGGAACTCCTCGCCGTGCTCTGGGCCTACAAGGTCACTGTGAAAACGCCGACTGGGGAAACCCCCTTCACTCTCACCTATGGACACGAGGCAATGCCACCTATAGAAATTGGACTTATCACATACAGAGTTCAACACTTTTAGCAAGAGTCCAATGATAGACGACTGGAGGAACAACTGGACCTACTGGAAGACGTCCAGCTAGAAGTAGAGATAAAGGTTGTGTCTGACAAAGGAAGGGCTGAGAAGTGTTTCAACAAGCATGTATAATTGAGAACATTCCAAATAGGGGAACTGGTACTCAAAAAATGAGAACAATGATGCGGGACGAAAGAAAACTAGGCCCCCGCTGGGAGGGTCCCTACGTGGTCATCACCACAAATCGACTAGATTCCTATCACCTCAAAGATTCGCAAGGAAACGAGCTACCACACCCATTCAACGCCGAGCACCTGCAAAAATATTATTGCTAAGCCGACTCACTTATCATAATTTCTATACCGTCATGTGAAAGTTACTGGAAGTAATCCAAATATGTATTTTGTCTTGTTTCAGTTATTGATTTTAGGAATAAAATATAATGAAGAAATCAGTCTACACATTAGCATGGTCAAATCCGCCATATAAAGATTTTAACAACTTACCTCCCTGCTAGGCGAAAAGGGAAGGGTAAGCCTAAAAGGTTTCCTTATCCCTCTCGCGGAGGAGTGCGGGTCGGCCCTTGGTCACTCGAAGATAAAACTTACATTCCTCGTAAGCGTCAACAGGCGGGGGCGGGTCTAGTAACATACTGCCTGAACAACTTACATTCCTGCGGGATATTATAGGGAAACATAGGCCTTAGGGTTGCCTTATCTCTCTCAAATGGGAGAGCGGGGTCAGCTTACGACTACCCGAATCACTTACCCCGACCTCCGTTGCGACGAAGTGTGGGTTCAGTGCCAGTTTGACCCAAATATACTCTTGTTTGTGATGTCAATGGGCGGGAGTGAATCCAGTAATAGACTGCCCGAACAATTTACCTCTCCACGAAGATGATAGGCGAGCAAGCTGCTCAACCTCCTTGTTTAGGAGAGAGGGACTAGCCCCGAGGTGGTCCAAATAACTTACCCCGACCCCCATCACGGTGAAGGAGTGGATCAGCCACATCCTTGTCTAAATTACCTCTTTGCAGGGCAATAGAGGGAAATGTAGGCCTTAAGGTTGCCTTATCCTTTCCACAATGGAGTGCAGGTTAGTCCTCAGCTACCTGAAGGAAAATGTTACCTTCCTCACCCGTGTCACCGGACGGGAGCAGGTTTAGTAACAGACTGCCCGAACAACTTATCTTCCTGAGGGATATCATAGGGAAATGTAAGCCTCAAGGTTGCGTTATCCCTCCCACAGTGGAGAGTGGGATCAGTCTTACGGTTACCCCAATAACTTACCATTTTTTGTGGTATTAATGGGGGGGAACGGTTCCAGTAACAGGCTATCCAAACAACTTACCTTCATGTGAGATATTATAAGGATAGATAGGCCTAAGGGTTGCCTTATCCCTTCCGTAGTAGAGAGCAGGACCAGCCCCACGGCTATCTGAATACTTACCTTGCCCATATCGTAGAGAAGGAGCAGACCAGCCACATCACTATCTGAATTAGCTCTCGGGGGGACAAAGAGGCGGTTTGGCATGAGGCATTTTGACCTCTCCTTGACGGAGAGCGGGACAAGTCTATAGATCGCCCGAATAATGAAAAGTAAATATACGGATATCATTAACGGAATTTACATCAGCAAAAACTTTATCAAGAACTTACCTCTTTGCGAGGTGAAAGGAAAAAGTAGGCCTAAAAGGATGTCTTATCCCTCTCACAGATAAGTATGTGTCGGCCCTTAACCACTTGAAGACAAAATCCACATCAACGGAAACTTCATCAACGATTTACCTCCTTGCGAGGTGAAAGAGAAATGTATGCTTAAATAGATGCCTAATCCCTCTTTCGGAGGAGTGTGGGTTAGCCTTTGGCCACCTGAAGATAGACTCTCCACCAAAAAAAGAGTCTATATCAACGGAATCTCCATCAAAGAGAGCTTCACAAATAGAAACTAATACTCTGACAATGTAGGAAAACAAAAGCAAAAAACGAAAAAAACAAAAGAGAGGCTAAAAGTGAGAGGAGCTAGGGAACAACAATGAAAGGAAAAGCGGCATTCGGCTCCCTACCCGGCAAAAGTCAAGCCAAGCTAAGAGGCCGTACAAACAATAAAAGCAGGTGACGAAAACATCTTCATCCGACAAAGAAATGCAGTGTAAAGGCCCATCGACAGGAGGGGTCGTCAACTGCAGCCAGACGCCTGCAGGGTAGACCACGGGAAATTGCAGAAGAAAAATTCCTTCCAGCCGTGCCCTACCTTGGTCAGCCCAAAAAAAAAAGGAGAAGAAAAGCGGGAAGTACAAGGAGAAATACAGCAAGGAAAGTATAAGAAAACATATGGCAAGAAAAATATGGAAATAATACAACAAGGTTAGATACAACTGAATACACAAAATCAATTTATTACTTATGCAGGATTACAAAGGACCAATCACATCATGAAGTTGCATTTCAAAAAACAAGTTACATCATAAGGCCGCGTAAATCCACTGAACTACAAAGAACAATTCACATTGGGAAGCTCGTACATTCCACAAAACAACCTATAGTACCACCTACTCCATGCATACACGCATAGAAGAAAAGTGCTTGAAAGGGCCTGGGGCCGTAAACCTTACCGAGACCGACTCAGCGGCCAAGAACAACAACCACATAACTAAAGAACCACACCATAGCAGCCAAGTCCAATCTAGTCAATCTTCCAGGTGCTGCGTGAGGTAAAGGCCTCCACCATTACGACGTATCAATAACGCCAAAGATTCTCTCAAGACGTCAACATGGATGTTATGAGACAATTAATTGAGTCGTATGATGGACGCACTGTCCAGAACCCCAATAGCAAAGGATTGGAAAGGAAATCTATGCGAAAATTCCACCCACATAAATTAGGCTTGATCCTCACAGAGCCACCTCAAAACCTTCGAGATGACCCGCCGACCATGGAAGACGGTGACGGGATCGAAGCATAATAAGTAAAAGGAAGAGAATGAGAACAGGAGTTCCGGGACCCCAACAACAGGGGATTGGCAAGGAGATCTAACCGGAGAGTCCACCTTTATAAGGCAGGTTCATTTCCCGCATAGCTGCCACCAAGGCCACTCGGGATAAGGCCCATTTCGAGCATGTAGCGTCTCTTTAAGGACACCTCATGTGGAGAAAAGTCACCCACACTCATTGCCCGAAGGTCACACTTAGGGTTCTGAAGGAGAAAGGTATTCATCTGCTCTAGGCCTTCATTGTAAATAAACTGCCAAGCTGCATCACGAACGCCCCAGAAGTAGGACAACCTGTTGCGCAAGCCTCAAACGGTTGCCTCCTGGCCCTCGAGCGTCAGCTGGTTCATGGTCAGGGCGGTCTCTGCATCCAGTCTCCGCTGCCTCTCCTCCTTCAAGGTCATCCTCTTCGCCGCCACTGACTTGGTAGCCTCTTTGACCTTAGAGTCAAGCCATTTGATTTGCCGGCCATCTGTGTCCCATGCCAATGAAGCTCCAGAACGTCAGCCTGCAATCGCTCTAGTTCCGACTGACACTGGTCTAGAGATTGTTCTAGCATGTCCCTAGCCTAGCAAACTAGTGAGACCTCGATGTGGAGTTGATCGACCTCCCCTTAGGACCAGATCAGATAGGCTAGGGCTCCTTTGGTCGCTTCCCTTTGCTCCCGCTTGAAGGCCACACTTTCAATGGTCGTCTAGACTAGAGAGTGAAGGTTGAGATTCTTTCTCCCTAGCTCCGCTAGGCTATCCACCAGGAAAGCGGCCAGGCGCTCCAAACCATACAGCAAAAGGCGATTTAAAAAAAGGGGGGGGAGAGAAAGAAAGCGGAATAGTTGGCGGGTAAAGTTTACCCCGATAAGTAGCTTCCTGGCTTTCCTCTCTGCTCTACGGACACGATTGGCATAGCCACACGCCGCGGTCATCGATCTCCCCGCCGTCATCAGGGACATTAATGACTCCCTCATCGGGAACATTGCCCACCGTCTCGGCTGCACCATTGGAGAAGGCAGCTTCGGCCGCAGAAGTTGTGTCAACAAAAACTCTTTGTGTCGATGATGTGGCGCAATGCAAAACGACAGGCGACACCAACACTTTTAGAGGCGTAGGTAGACGAAGCACCAACACGGATGACCCCCATGAAGGAGTGGCAACGACAACACTATCCAAGTTAGCGGGAGGGGGAGAGATGCTATGAGGTCTTTTTCCCTTCCCCACAACCGGCGGGCTCGCAAGACGACGACAAATAGGTGCGACAGTCCTATTCATGGGAATCACTGCATCAGAATGCTGGTTGGCAGGGGGAACCAGGTATCGACGGAGGCTGTCATCTCACAGCAAAGCCTCCGAATACACGTCATTTGAATGCGCCGCCACCTAGGACCTAACAATCTCAAATCTAGCATTCTCATGGGGATTGGGTTCGGGGCAGTAGATCGAGGCGTTAAAGATAGCGCCCCAATTGGCACCGACAAAGAACAGCTGCCTAACGACTTGCCTGGCTTGATACAACCATTGACAGGCAAAAAGAAGAACTTGCAGTTGTATCCCTTCACCACCTTATGCCACTCCTCTATCCGAGCCAGTTTCTAAACTGGTTGGAAGCTGTAAATGCGACGACCCTTCCACACTAAATTATGGGTAATAAAGAATTCATGGGCAGTCAGGTTGGGATAGTCCAACTCGGCCTCCTCCAAGGCACGGTGCCAGATGACACTACACAAGATCAAGATCCTTCACGCAAAGGGGAGGAGCTGAACGGGCGCTAGCTCAAAGAAAGCCAGTATTTCACGCATCGACTGGGGAATTGGCAACCTTAGGCCACAGGAGAACATTGCAGCATACGCCGCAACTCTAGTACCATAGCTTTCCTCGTCCACCGCACCACCGGTGGGAGGGGACACTTCAAGCTCCAGCTTTGAAGGGATCCCGTAGGTCACTTTTAGTTCCTCCAATTCCTCGGAAGTAACTGTCGACTGCTAGAAAAAACCTACAAAGTCATCTGAAAGGGAGTCGTCTCGGGCAGCAGCATCTTGGACGGCGCCAGAGGGTGCCACGTGAGCACCGAAGCTTGAAGATTTCTTTGGGTCCATAAGCAGCAAGAGAGATTTATGAAAACACTTCGGAAGAAAGGCAAGAAAATGAAACTGCATGATAACATAACAAAAGCAGAGATTACGAAGGGCCACTCAACGGGAAGGGAGTCCTTGTATATATAGACGAGGGGAAGATCCCCTTATCGAGGCGTCATAACTCCGCATATCTCACATGTGTCCCACTCAAGTACCAGTATCCCTCAATTGATGCAACTGCCGTAAGCGCATCCCCTGGAATGACGTGTGAATTAATGACTGTAAAATATAGAGACGCGGGGAAGTTGGAGCGGCACCATTCAATGCGAAAATGTGGTTGATGTTGTGCTGTCATGTGAACAGAATATAGAAGATAGCTTGGAATGCGGCCAAGAGGGCCGAGAACTTGATTAAGCCTAAGAATAACGAAAATAAAAGAAATTCCTCTGAATTGGCAGGATAATTGTAAGGAAAATTTTTCCCTTAGGAAAAGCTCACAGAATCTCGGCCCAAAAGTCCAGTCCAAGGGGTTTCTTATCTAAGCAAGGAACGAACTATCAACCAGGGAGATGCGCCGTCTAGTCGATAAGACAGCTCAACCTGACACAACGATGGCCTCTCTCGGAAACTGAATGTGCACAGGATACAAGGGAAACACAGAGGACCATCGATAGCAGGACTCAATGAATAAAGTATTAAATATAATTTAAAATCTAAATCAAAGCTCTTTAAGTTGGAGAAAAATTTTAATTAAAAACTCGTAAAATATAAAGATAATTGGCCAATGGGAATTGACAACTACCATTTTCGGCCTGTTTGTAGGGTTTGCCCAAGAGCAGGGCTTCACTTATGGGAGGTTTGAATACTGTTTTTTTTTTAGATGAGATAAGATGAAAGTTGAATTAAATATTTTTGGAATATAATTTTTGTTATGAGATTTGAAAAAATTAAATTGTTTATTATATTTTGTTTGGACGTTTAAAAAAGTTATAATGATTAAATGAGATGAGTTTGGAGTATTTTTTTAATCCAAACAAGGACTTAGAAATTTGTTCATACTTTCCAACAATTTTCTGGCTCAAAAACAATGTGGGATCCAATTTTAATGCAGTATTCTTTATACTGTGTCTATCAATCTTATTCTCTAAATTATAGGGAGATGTTTAGGTAAAAAAATATAGAGAATCTTAAATTTGTCTATGCCCCTAAAATAAAGGTCGAACACCAATCCTGTTTTCACGTGTATTAATGTTGTAACGAAAATAAATAGAGAAAAAACACTCCCTTGTCGGGTGTCCCATTTGACCCCATCGATTCAAAGGCCGAGCCCCACTGTCCAAAGTGCCTGCAGATTTCCAATGCATGTCAATGCATTTCGCATTTGAATTTCATGTTTAATTTTGTTCATGTATCTATCTCTAGCTTTCGTTTATACAACCGTCCATTTAGGAGGCAAGCTTTGGCTCCAAGTTTCGCGACTAATTACTTAATAAATAAATAAATTAAGGTCTAAATACATAAATTTATTCTGATAAACATAATTGACCAACCCACGGCAAGTGGGTCCCCTATGTTTGGATGGAAGCAACAGCTGTGAGTCAAGGGAACCAAAACGTACGCAGACCAGATCATCAAGAAAAACGGAAGGAATCGAATTAATTAATTTTTTTTAAATACAGATTTTTTTTTTTTTAAAAGAAAAGAAAGGACGGTCCAAAATGAAAGGATGGTCCTTTCCTCGGAAATGACTTTTTTCCGAAATGAGATTATGACCGCTTATGAATAAATAATTGAAAAAAAAGCGCTGATAATTTTATTTTGAAAAGAATAATAATTTTTAAATAGATAAGTTTCATATAATTTTTTTTTTTTTTTTTATAAAAAAGTGAGTCTTATTATTAAAAATTAATTTTTTTAAAAAGATGAGATCTACTTTTTTTACAAAGGTTTGCATGAATCTTATTTATATGGGACTTGTACAAATCATTTAAAAAAAAAATACTAGTTTGTTGCCTGTATTTGCTTCCCTCATTTTAATTGCTCGTATATTTAAATTTTAAAAATATTTTTTACTTATTAAGGAAGTGTATTTTAATGTATTGATATATATTTTTTTTAAAATATTTAAATATGTTAAAAAAAATACAAAAAAATATAAATACAAATTTGTGCTAGGCAGCACGCCCTATGGCAATCTAGCATGACTCTTTTATTTTTATTTGTCTTAATTCTATACACTAAAATAGTATTAAAATTATATACATATATATATAAATATATGTGGTATAAGATATTTACTTAAAATCTCTCTTATATTTAAAGATTGATTGTATATAAGACTTATTTCCTTGTTTTATGAAATTATCTCACGCTAAAAAATGAACACGAGATATGACAATTAATATAATGATTAACGGTTTATTTTACGAAAAAAATAAGAAACTCTTATAAATAACTAATTTGATGTCATATTAAAAAATAAGGTAGCACGACAGTTATGGAGAGATTCTTCCTAAAAAATTTGCCGATGAATGCAATCTTTATTTATTTATTTATTTAAATCTCTTTTAACACTTTTTTTTTAAAAAAAAAAATTAACAATATTATTTAATTATTAAGTACAAAAAAAACTAAAAAAATAAAAACTTTTATCACAACCCACCAACGAGATGTTTTGTCGGGAGATAAAGCATTTTCCTAAAAAATAAAATGAAAATAATTGAAAGAAGTGAGAACACAACTTTTTTCCTTTTCATTTGATTTTGTTTCCTTCTAGATGGAGGTTGAGGCCAAGAACTTGATCCAAGCATCTATCAAGTTACGCGTAGCCAACCATTTGTGGACGTGGACGGTGGATCTACTAGCTTGAGATCTAGAAAAGTAATAAGAAATTGTCACGAGGGTATCAAGGTAATTGTGTCTCCCTCAGAACTTTTCGTCCGTTCCCGCCCAATTTGTCCGTGAAATTGTGTGCCCGGAAAGGGACTTTCACGGTTTCACCTTTCACCCTTTTTCTTTTCATCCGAACCAAACACAATTTAGGGACCGATATAAATGGTGAATTTCGTTGGGATTATTGCTTTTTTCATCTAATTTAATTATTTTCCATTTCAGAATTGGGGGTAAATTAGCACGTGCGACGGACAACTGCTAGTGTGTGTGGAGTCGTAATCAATACAACTCCTTGGCCTCCAAGTTTCGTTGCCGCTGTTAAATCTCCCAAATTCCCAATCATGTCGAAAAAACAGAGAAAGAAACGGCAGAGAGAAAGAAATGGCGATGAGGCAGCTGAACGAAGACGGGAAAGCGGTCGGGGACTTGGTGGTAAAGCTAAATCCAGATGGAGATGAAGCGGCCAGATCGAAGACGGAGCCGCGGTTCAAGGCTAAGGCCGGAAGCGTCTTTCCGAAGAAGAAGAAGTTGGTCAAGCGAATGATGCTCGATTCCATGATCCAATCGTTTGCCAACTTTTGTCCTGCCGGTCGAGTAGCCGACGACGGCGGGTCCTGA
>QEOT01003665.1:300537-320538 GCA_003123785.1 Pterocarya stenoptera | reverse complement strand
GATGCCCAAACTGGTCCAAAAAATTCAAATTTAAAAAGCTATCTCAAATTTGGTATCTAATTCAAGTTTCTATTGCAAAAAAGCAAAAAATAAAAAAATTCCCAACGTCAACCATTCTAAATTCAATTCAACCAAATTTAACAATACAGCATTTTAAATAACCGTCAAACAAATAACGATCATGATTGCGTGTAAGTCTAACCTTGAGATAGAGAACACCACCTCCCAACTGCTCGTCCCGATCACCTTCTGTGAACTCGAGGCGAGCCTCGTTGCCATCAAAGCACGATCCTTTCCAGTCAATCGTCCCATTGTACGGACTCACCGACCCGACAAAGGACGGCAACAAATCGACGGCGCTATGGAAGTTGTTAAGCACCGGCCACGATATCTGACGGGGCAGGGCGGGAAGCATGTCCTTGACCCGAAAAGGCAGCTTCAGAGCGTGCCCGAAATGGGAACCGAATAGAAGCCCCAAAAAGCAGAGTATCAACGAGAGCCGTACGGATGGTGAGAAGAGAGACATGGAGCTGTTGTGGGCTCTGGCTCCACAACTGTGGTGGAGAAAACCCTGCGGTTTGAGGATTTGGGAATTGGGAATTGTGAAACGCTAAAGAAAATGGAAGGATTTTGGAATTTTCAACCTGTACGTGGCGGAGTCCTACACTAATTATTTGTCACTGCGTAGTGCGTGGTTTATTTGCTCTATTTCCACGTCAAGGATAATAATATATATATATATATTTTTTTTTTTTTAAAGCTATACGAAGAAATTAGGGGTTACCAAAGAAAAATAAGAACTCCAAGACAGGATTGAAAAGCAGAATGCATTTATGTACATATAATTCATGAAATTTTAAGAGGGCTTCGGCCAAAATTCTCTTAATTTCTTTTGAAGCATATACCATCACTTCCGTTGCAATATTTATATATATATATATATATATATATATATATATTATAATCAAACATTCATTGCAAATCTCCTAGCAATGCACATGCTAAATTCCAACTTCACTAAAATAATCCAGCAGGCTTTTAGCCTCCTTAATGAAATTACCATATGTTGAAAATGATTCTTGCTTCTCTTGCAAATCTTTAACCATAAGCAAACAATCACTTTCAATAATAATTTTGATCATCAATTTAAACATTTTTAAAAGATGAGTGCTACATCTACAAAAAAATTACACAAAAGTAATTCTACAAACTTTCGTTTCGTTCCTTCATCTGATTTGTTATATCTATTTATAATCTAAGTAACTTTACAATCTAACAAACTACATCAAGCCACGTCAGTTTGTATAATTATTTTTGTATAATCCCTTTATAATTAAAGTATTTCCCTTTTTAAAAATACCAAAAATCAAAATATTTGAGATTTTCTAGTTAATGAATACCAGCAAATTTCAATTGAAACGGAGATTATTTATTCGGTATATGAGGGAAGTATGGGGTGTTAATTATTATGCCCAAAAAGGTAGGGTTCTCTTTTTTAGTGTCTCAGAGTGAGATTCTCACTTGTGAAAGACTTTATTGTTGGTACTCGTAAATTATTGTCGAGTCAATCACGGTGAGCTGGGTCTATATTCCAACTGCAGGGTGCAAGGCTTGACTTGAACAAAATGTCTGATCTCTTGACCCGCATGGCCTAGCCAGCCTAAAGGTCTCAGGTAATAGCTCTATACTCGTTCTTATGACAATGGAAGAAAAACAAACAAAAAAGCGAGAGGCCCCAGCATAGAAGAGAAAAAGGAGAAACTGAAAAGAAGATTGAACAACTTTTATCCGTCAAGAACTTGCAAATGACCACCTTGATTGGCAAATGCTTCACTGAACAACCAAACTTGTAAACCATGGCATTGGTTTGGTTTCTGTATTGACTAAAAAGCGCAGAAGAAGCATTGGCAATGTAACATATCATGTTGAGTGTTGGAAAACTTGCAGGTCTTCCTTTCTGTTTTGGTGAGACCTTTCATTCTACATATGCTTAAGGTGGTTGCATCAAGATTCTTGATCTTGATCACCAAATTCACACCCCGCACATGGTAAATATCTTGAACACAGGAACATCTGAAAACTTCCGTACTGCTACATCAGTAAACATGTCCTTTATGCGTCGATAACTCAATGGAACGATTGTTTGAGTCAAGCCTTCAAGAACTCCTTCAGAACAAGCTAACTAACAGTCCTCAAACTGACATCTCAAACCATTTCAAATCCCAAAGAGGAAGCAATTACTATAACAAGGAAGAAACAGAGCACTGTTCGCAACCACCATCGGCTGCCTGAATGGATTTAATTGTATCTACAAGGCAGAGGCATAATTTCAAATCTAGTCAAATTAAGCAGTGACAATTCAATAAACAGTAGCTTTTGAGAGGAGAGGGGAGAGAAAAGACGGAAACAATAGAGCAACATGAACACACAGGAAATGTGAGAGGATGGCCAGTTATAGTGCTTATGCAACAAGCTCCAAGATGACAAGCTTCTTCACAGTAATCGGAAAAAATTGCTGGGACCTTTGTCTCCTTAATTAGCTCCTGAAATGCTCATCCAAGCATCCATAAGAATTTGAGCGAAAAATCGCATGGCTCATTCAGTTATTAGTTTCCAGATATAACAGCTTCTAGGTAGTTTAGCTAGCAAATGCACACATATACAGTGTGAGATGTGGGAGTAAGACATACAATTGTAGGCAACCAACTTGAATAAGCAGCAATGCCAGCATTTGGTGCAATCACCAAATGAGGAGAGAAATCCTGTTTACACGACAGAAGTCATGAATTACCACGAACTAAGCAGGAAAAAATCCTAGTTGGCAGGTTTTGGACAAACAACTTAAGCACAAAAGATTTTTAAAAAATCAAGAAAGAGACCTCTGCTATATCCCTATAGCGATCATGGTAAAGCCCACTTCGAAGCTGCAATGTCACTTTTGAAGTCCAACTAGTCTTTACATCCATGCTCATACTCTCACTTGAAGATTTGCAGCTGCAATCTATATCAAGGCAATGAGCATGATTGCAAAGATCAATCCTCTCACCATCCCTATTCATCAGTGTCATAAAAGATAATTGATGGTTAGCACTAACGTTTGAAATATCCAAAAGTTAGCAAAGAAAGGAACGCTTTAACTGCTAGCTAAATTTGTCCCAATGGGCTTAAGTTCCTATAAAAAGTAACACATGTTACACATCCATTCTGAACTGGACAGCTGACCTATTTAATGGAATTGCAGGTCCAACAAGCTCTATATGCACATGCACACCAGGAAAAAGTGCATGCAACTCTGAGAAGACAGCAAGTTGAAGAAGCTCTTTCTCAGGCCCTTCAATAACAAAAACTTCAGTAAAAAACAATGATAATACTATAGATGATTGAGTAACTTGTCATTACCAAATAGGCACATCAAATATAGGGATGTCATCGGCAATTCATAGATCATAAGCTTTATACAGGATTAACATCATACATTTTATATTACATCTGTACAATTATTTTTCACCCCAACTCAAGTACATTCCATACTTGATTTTGTGCCAGCAGAAAATGCAGCAACAAAAGTTCACGTCATACTATAGTAAAAAAATCGTAGTAGTTAAAGAATAGTTCAAAAGAGAGACATCAAACATTAGATTGTACTGATTTCAGGGTGGATAATTGAAGACAACGTACCAAGATAGTGTATGTAGAGTTTCTCCCTGATTTCATGCTTCGCGCTTCCCAAACCGGCCAATTGAATGGCGTGATAAATTGTAAGTGGCTGGAATAAAAAACGTCTTTATACTTTTGGTAAGTATTTCAATATCCAAGAATTAGCAATTAGTAAAGATTGTGTATGGATTCGTAAATCAAAAGGGGCTGGGTTTGAATTCAATGTTTTGGAGAAATTAGCAGCCAAACCATAAAACACAAGACTTTGCAAACCACATAGATTTTGCAAACATATTCCAAAAGAATCCTAGGAACCCTACACATCCAAACAAATTAGGGATTCCAAAAAAGGAGATTTTCTTAATACGTAGGGAAACACTTAGTTGTTGATTCCTCATACAAGCTTCCATTTTTCAAGGTAAGAACTTGAGTAGACTGATCTACGAAAAGTTTTAAAGAACAGTTATAAGTGAGACAGAACTCAACTAAAGACAGAAACTTAAGGTATCATACCCAGTGAAGAAGCAAAGCAGCAGGTGAATGAAGTGGAATGCACCTCCACTCATGGTAGTCCTTCCATCCACTTAATTGCTTTGATATTGGAGAAACAGGCTCTGCATGTTTATATTGTGAATTAAAAAACATAAACTTCTAGTCCAAAAAAAGTGCCAGAAGCAAAATTTGATACCAGTACAAGGACACAAGATTTGGGGAAGATGCCAACCATCATTTGACCTGCCAATAAGGGGGAAAATATGGTGGACTACAATGAAGAGAATGTGTACCACCGCACAACATTGCTAAATATTTATGTACCATTCAAATAGATAAGTATAAAACAAGATAAATAACCTAGAGGAATTAGAGGAAGTAACTGACGCCCCACAAGAGCATTCATGCAACCACATTCCCATTTGATGGATGCCCCTTTTGCTCAAGAATAAACACCTAGTCTCCTTTTCAAGGACCTAGCAGATTTGACCAGAAGTAGTAAATCAAGAAAGTCACCAGAACATAAAGTATAACCTGAGATAACTACCTGAAGTGTAGCTTCTTGAGAAAATGTGAAAGGAAAGTCATTCAAGATATCTACACCTTTCATTTGTTGTTCTAATCTTTTGCACTCTTCCTTATGATCACTCCAGTGCAAAATCTGAAGGTATAAGACAGATAACAGCTTTCAGCCAAATAACAAATATTGTTTAAAATTTGAGTATAAGAAAAATTATGAAAGCCATAGGAAAGTTTTGTAGGAGAAAATACTGAATAGCAACCCAAGTAACTTTGAGCAGTGGTGGAGAGAAACGATAAAGGATCCCTTAAGTGTAACGTAAATTCTTAACAGCAACTTGCGAGCAGTCTAGCGCAGTCATAGAAGCAGCATGCATAATCCTATATCTAGCCATTACAAGTAATCACTACCTCCAAAGGTTTTAAGTCCAGTAAATTACCTTAGTGGTTTCATTGGTACTGAAGTTACTTTTCATCCCCATACAATCAACATAGACTCATGGGCAGCGGGAAGATATGGGTAATATGTAAAATAGTTCATTTCCTTACAGGCTTTCAACATTATTGGTTGCGTCTTTAATCTTAGATATTGAAGTGGTAGAAATTTCGTCCCACAAAAGAAAACATGGTAATGACTAGATCTAGGTAAAAACCACACAATATTGAGCAAAATTGTCTCGACCAGCTGTCTAACGTTCCAAACCCGTACGGAAATTACACAGGGGGTTCAAAGCATCTGAACCACAAGGTTGCACTAAAAACAAACTAGGATAAAGAATGACTTCTGAAGGCCACAATACCTCTTCTATATGTAGAAGACCGGTTCGAGGCACTAATTAGCAAGAAACTGCATTTTTCACAAGTCCTAGTATCCTGCAAGCACCCAGCGTGGCGCATTTTCTCACTCGTCAACTGCTAGTTTTTTTCATCTAAAGAGTCATTCTGTACTGATGCGGGCATAAGCTGATAAATAGTGTCACTAAACTATTCTGGCCATTATGGCCAATGAGCATGACTTATAATAGGATTATTTTTCTTACTGGTAATTAGGAGCCAATTTTGCCGAACTGATACAGACCCAGTTGTGGTTATGCACCAAAACGCTTAACAGTTAACGCTACCAAATTTAAGAAACTCGGGTGCTGCTATGCAACATGATATTCAAAATTGAATTTTTTGCAGAACAATTGAACTTAGAAATCACATAAAGTGTCAGTAAAAGAACGTATATATGGGGAACCTGGTGAGAGGCAGAACAATAAGCAACGGCTCCGCAGCGGCTACAGCGTCTTCTGGGTGCGCCCAAACACCGAGTTCCCCTCCCTTTCCCCGCGCACTCCATTGCTTCCTGGCACACTTCCTTCGCAGCCAAATAACCCTCTGTCCCTGTCTGCCCAATGACTTTCTTCTCCTCCTCGGACCTCCCCTCCTCCCTCCGGGTACGGAGCTTTGTATGGACAAATTTGGGCCTGTCTAAATCTGCCCCCGTCCATCTACAACTAACCCAAAATCAAACCCAGCCCATTTTTACTCTTGGGCTAATATACTTCTGGCCCAACAAAAAAAGTGCGACTCTTCGGAGAAAACCTTGTCCTCGAAGCCACTCAACGAAACATAACACCTCTTTCAAAAAAATATGTTTGTAGATATTAGCCTAATTTATGGCCCGTTTATCACACCAATCAATATGTTTTGAGTAAGAAAAATATTAGATACAATTATGGATTATGGGTTATGCAAGTATTACGTACTCTTTTTAAAAAATAGTAGGGTTCATTATTAAAAAAATAATTTCTTTATATAGTTCTCATATTTACTTAATTTTTTCAACAAAAAAAAAATACTCTTACCACAAAAAAATTACACAAAAGCGATTGCACAAATTGATGTGATTCGTCAAATTATAAAATTAATTTTATTGTAAAATATATCTAATAGATTAGATGAAGTCACGTCAGTTTGTAGAATTATTTTATGTAATTCCTTTGTGGATGTAGAAATACTCTTTTACAAAAGGAGTGTCTTGCACTTACACACGCTATGATTGTAAATATCATTTCTCGTATGTTTGAGGTAAAAAGTTCATGATAACAACATTTTTAATTAATTATTACTATGTAATTCTAAAATAAATTGGTGGGTAAACACAATAATTGTGACTGCTTACAATTATAAATAAATAAGTCAAAACTTAAATATGTTTCTTTGATATATGTTTATTATCTCTAATAAATAAGCTTGTAAGTAAATTTATTTTTAAATTTCTTTGAACGATAACTCCATAGCCATCACGGCACGCGTCCCTGGAATCTGAATACATTAGATTTTTACAATTTCTGTATATGAAATCTAATATTTTTAGTTTAAAAAATTTGTAATAATCGTTTTTCTCACCCCTCTTGCCATTATCTGTTTGTTTGAAGAGAAATTTTAATTGCAATACCACTTAGAAATGGTATGTGCAGACCTTTTATTAAATGAAAAAAAATATTATTTTAAGAGAGATATTTTTATAATTTTATAATTTGCATTACAATCCCTAAATGAGAACTTTACCTAATATTGCTCATTTCCGGGACACCACGAATACGTAATAGCTACTATTTTTCTCTTATGAATAATCAAACCTAATATTGTAAAACGCAGCTACATGCATGCACGCATGAAGAAGATGCTGTGAAGCTCCGATGTGGCTGAGTGGATATGTTTCAAAAGTGAAAAGGTCAATGTCTTTCACTGCTGCGCCCAAAATGATTATTTCAGAGTCCATCTAATGATATGGTCTAAAACACAAGATTGTAATCATCATCGTTATCATCTAACTGACGCTTTTTTCGAAATCGTAACCAAAATATTATTGTTCCGATAATATTATTATATATATAGCACATCCTAAATTGTCCCGCCAACGTATCCTCAAGTCCTGAAATGGCGGTGTTTGAAAATTCTTGGAAGCTGTTCCAGTTAGCTGTCTGGTAAAGAGAGATCCGAAGCTCCCGTGGATTTTGCCGGTACATGAAAAAGAAAAGAAAGAAAAATACCAAACACAAAAAAGATGCCCCAAATCGCACTATTTTGACAGAAAAAAGGAGATGCCAATATCTTTTAAAGAACAAAAGGATGGATCATCCATTCATTCATGCCGTCCTTGATCTTCTTTTTTTAAAGTTGTTGAAAAATATATTTGATTTTTGCTGTTCATGTAGTTGAACGTCCATGGGGTTCTATGGTCGGTTGTCTTTGAAATTGATCGGATCTTTATCCATACAGTGAGTTCACTTGGTCGGCCATAACTCTTGTTCCTATGCATGACTTTGCGATGATGAACGGCTAACACATTATATACACCGGCCTTTAGCTACTAGCCATACCCATCACCCCCTCAAATTATCCATAAGAGAATTAGACATAATACCCTTGATTAAAGAAATGGGAGACTTAAAAAAGTTGAAAAAATATGTATTTAAAAAAATCTTAAAAACATAGTTATAAAATAGGTCTAGTTAATTAATCCTTATTCTTAAGGGAAAAATGGGTTACATTACAATTTTTTGGTAGTCTTGAAGATGACGAAATTGATAATTTAGGGAGGTAATTACAAATTGTGTGATAACTTGACGGGAGTATATGTGTATAATGTATAGAGTAATGTTAGATATAATTATGGATTATACAAGCGCCACGCATTCTTTTTGAAAAAGAAATATATCTACCATTAAATAATTATTTTTTTATATAGATCTCATATTTACTCACTTTTTTCAAAATGAATGTACAGCGCTTATACATTCCATGACTGCAAATTAGATGTGATACCCACAACCCTTGGAGCAGGGGGGCCCCTTTCTAAGTGCCAAGGGCTGGGGCGGGTACCTTATTCGTCTGCCCCCTCCTCTGGAGTGCCCCTTCGCACGCCCCATCCTAACCAAATGGGCCCACGGCCCATTGGGCGTTTCTAGGCCCAAAAAAGGCCAAGAACATATTTCAAGGCCAAAAAATAGAACATGTCATTGTACAAAGCTAAAAATTTAAATTCTAAACCTCGTGCTTTAAAAAAAAATTAATCTAAGATATTAAAATACAAATAAAAACTTGTATACTTCTAAGTTTCAAATAATAACCCTAAGTTATTACGATAATACAAATTAATCTAAAACTATTACAAATTAATCTTAAAATATTACAAGTTTCACATAATTTAAATGAATAATAATAACACAATTAAATAACAAATTGTAGCAAGATTACAACTGGCTCTTTTCTTGTCATTTAACATTGTTCCAAATATTGGAATTGGGTTGTCACGGATGTGGGAAAGTGAGTGAGTTTTGCTGTAAGACTATGAAATTATAAAACCTAAAACATTAACAGAAAAACAAAATAGAATTACAAACAATAAACAAAAATCATAAATACAAACATTGTATAGATATGTAAAAATTTCAAACATTAAGAGAACTAACCAATATCAATATGAGATTAAGCTCTTTGGAATTAGGATTGGGCATGTGACAGTGAAATTATAAAACCTAAAAAAACACAAGAAAAATAATTAGAATTACAAATATTATATAAATACAAAAAAAAATTAAGGAAAAAATTATACAAACCAATAACAATGATGAATCCAATACGCACAAAGTTATATTGCAGCTGGTTTAGAACTACCATCATGTATCGTAGTTGACCCTAAAATAATAAAATTTGAAATTAATACCGGTTAAATAAATTAAAACAATAACATAAGCAAATCAATCAATTAAGAAATATTACCGGATCCAACCTGATTACCACTATCCTCCTCGTGTGCCTCCTCGAAGTCCACCACATATGGAATACGAATTGAGTTCCTTTTGATCCAATTCTGAGTACAAATCAATGTTTCCACAGTGGCTAGAGAAAATGAACTCTGAAATGGATCTAATATAGACCATTCGATGCTAAAGGACCCTTATACTCCTAGGCCGTCTCCAACATAAAAAAGATTGAGTTTTATCTTGTAGGAACATCAAGACAAACACCTTTATTGCATTCAATACCCGCATACCTCATAGCAACCTTGTATTTCTCAAATTTAGTAGACGAAGATCTCACAAACCTCGCCGCACGTCTAACCCTTGCAACCAAATCATCAAGATATTTCAAACCATCAGTCACAATAAAATTTAAAATATGTGTAATATATCTCCCATGCAAATACTCACCACCCATGATTGACTTATTGGTCTCTCTAATATAGTTCTTAAAATGACTCAAAGCAACATCATTAAAAGAAGCATTATCAACCGTTACTGTGGCAACTCACTCCAACTCTCACTCCTTTATTTCGGCCACCAATGCACTCCCAATGGTCTCACCCTTGTGATTGAAAATTTTACAAAACTTTAGAACTTTTTTGTGTAATTTACAATCACAATCTATAAAATGTGTCATCAAAGACATATAATTAAAATTTTAAACAAATGTCCATGTATCAATGGCAAGGAAAACACTTTGACCCACAAATTTGTTTCTTAAGAAATCCTTTTCTACACCGTAATGTTTTCTAATATCCTTGATCACCGTGTGGTGAGAAGGAAAGTTAAACTTAAGTTTCAAGCACTTAAAATATGATTGGAACCATTTGCCATCAACAAACCAAAACGATAGCTCGTCCATTAATATCATATGAGTTAGGTGTCTCCTGTACTCTTCCAAATCATACTTTGTAAATCTCTTAAATGGTCCCTCCCATACTACTCTCATCCGCCATTTTCTTAATTCCAATATCTAGCCTAGATTGACTTTTTTCTTGTAAAAATTTTAAGATTAGACTCTTTTTGCATTGTTCTTATAAGTGGACCTTCAATTGGGATGTACCATATCTCCTATAATAACATCCATACATTTTACCACAATAGTTACACTTGTGATTGAATGAGTCAAAGATGAGAGAGAGAGGGAGAGAGAGAGAGAGCTCGTGAGGGGTAGTTTAATTTTAGTTTATAATCAAAACGGCGTCATTTTGATATATAGGTTAAATCTTTTTATATAATAAATATATATTTATATATGTGAGGCGAAGGAAATGTGGGTCGAGGTTGGCCCAGCCTCCCCCCCACACCCACTATGGGACCAGGTGATGGTGGGTGGTCCTGTAGCGTATCTAGCGGATGGGGAATCGCCTTGCCGAGGCGGGGGCAGGGTGGATGGGTGCGGGGCCCCACTACCCTCCCCTACTGCAAATATCCCGAGCCCCGCTACCTTACCCTACTGCAGATATTTTTTCTCTAATGTATATTCCCATTGATAGAAATAATAACATGTTTTGATGTTCATAAAAGGTTAAACGGAGCAATTTAAAATATTGGTGGGTGCCCCATGGCCATATTGAGATTGTGTTTGACTAAAGGAAAATTGGTGCTCAGATTTTCTTGCAATAAGCTTGGTTTGTTTGGCTTTGCTTTTCATGATTCTGAAGTCAATCAATTCTTTATACTTTGCTTTTCATAATATATAAAAAAATATATATATATATATATATAAATATATATTACGAGAGAGAGAGTAGATTAGAATACAACGCAACATGATATGCGTGTTTGAATGCGTTACTTGATTTTTACGTATAATTAGAAATCTTTATATTTGAATAATTTTGGTCACATGAACCCAATGGCAATGACAATGCAATAATATTTGATAGTGAAGAATACATCAATATCTTTGGAGATTTCAAAAAATAAGAATTTTTATCTTTTCAAAAAATTATAGATTTGTCCATTTTTTTTAAAGAAAATGTGTGAATCAGAACTCAAGACTATATCTAACATTGGATCCGCAGATCTCAGGATTGTATTTAAGATTACTCTATTCTATTTATAAACTCGTGTGCAGAACCCAAATATTAATTTGATAGTCGCCTCTCTCAAAGTCTTCTTCCCTACACTAGGCCCACCGTTTTATTGAGGCGACCAAACCATAGATTCTCTCGCTGAAAATCCCCTCTTTGACGATAAGGATGATACTTGAGTTAATTCCTTCCATCAAAATGAAGCCCTTCTTAGTGTAAAATAAATATATAAATAGAGTAATGTTATGTACAATCATAGAGTACATAAATGCCACACAGTCGTTTTGAAAAAAAGTAAAATCCATTATTAAAAAATTAATTTATTTTCACTTGGATCCCGTATTTACTTATTTTTTTAAAGAAATTATACAGCACTTGTGCAATCCACGATTGCAAATATAATTCTAGCTTAGCCGCTTGATGTGCTGTTATATTACCTTCTCTTGGAGTGAACTGCAATTTCCAACTACCTCTTCCCTAGAAAACTGTCTTAATGTCTTCAATGTTTGTCCATACCAAGAATTATTAACTTCTAGCCTCTGAATATCCTTTATTACATCCAACGCATCCCCCTCAAATATCACACTTGTTAAGCCAATTTCCACACAAAAAGACATTGCCCTCCACAGAGCATTGAGTTCTGCAATCACTAGATGAGTTACATTTTCCTATGGCATACAGAGTGTAGCAATCAAGTCACCTTCCATATTTCTGACAACTACTCCTCCTCCCATCTTATATTGCTTACTATCCAAAGCAGCATCCCCATTTGCTTTCATAAAACCACTTACTGGTTTTACCCACTTAACCAATATGTTCACATGTCTAGCCTCCTCCTCTGCTTCATTGCCTACTGCTTGAGCCTATTAAAAACATACATAGCCCCTTTTCATGAAACATGTTGTTAATGCTTAAATTTGCATAACAAGCAGAAAGAAAGGAAATAATTATTTCCGGCCCACAATGATAATTCAATGCGTCATTACATTTATATGGTTCAACATAAAAACCTACGTTCACTGGTTGTTTTGAGAGTAAAACCCACTATAATGGACAATTTTGCAATCTTTATAACCTCACATATCGCTCAATACAATGAATAAGTTTAGGATTTCAAGATATTGAAGATGATGTATCCCTTGAGAGAGATCATGTGAAGTCACTGTGCATGGTGGAGTCTATACGTAAAGAAATCGTAGACAGAGCCCCTTCCTTTGTAGAGATATCCTCCTCTATTTATTTCCTTCCTCAGAGTGACTGAGTACTACTTGCCTTATGATACTCTTTCTTTTTAGGAGTTTGAATTAATCTCTTTTGGTTTATCTCTTCCTTCTTATTCTTCTTCTTCTTCTTCCTTTTTTTTTTTTTTTAATCTCTTGGCTTATTATTAGTGATGGGTTTTCAATGAACCTGGCGAGGAGCTATTTTAAGGATTGACTCAGTTTAGGAGTCATCTTGGTTCCTACCTGGACTGTGCATTCGGGTTTCTACGGATCCACTGGCACTAACTCTAGTGGTTCGTTGTGCTCCACCTACCGCAAAGCTTCCTCCTATATGACTTCCTCGTCTAGCTCCATTAGGGTCGAAGCTGGAGGCAGACCTGCTTCTTCTTGCGCCCCTTTAAGCTTTTGTGCCGTCGCAGCTTGCTCATTGATCCTTCCTTCCATCGCCTCAGAGTGTTCTTCGTCTCATCGCAAGGCTTCAAAGCGCGTCTTTGTCAGCATATGAATGACACACTACTTGTGGGAAACTAAATTCCATAGACGGCGTCAATGTTGATGTCATGTTTCGCAGGCCTAAGTAACTCCACGCTAGCAACACTCAGGCTTTTCTCTACAAAGAGGAGAGTGGAGGAGCTCAGGAGTCGTGATACCTCCGACACTCAAGTTAGTCCAAAGTTGAAGAAGAAGAGAGAAATGAAAGCTAGAATGAATCAACATAGAATTGTTTTTGTGTGTGAGAATTAGTCCTCTCTCAAAGAGAGAGTGGTATTTATACTTGGTTTAGGCGAGTCCCGACGTGATGATGACCTGTATGTGGCTTCATATCGAGATCATATGTTCCTACTGGATCCCACTTCATTTTGGACTTATCAGATCTAGCCTGGGCCGTCGTTGTCACCCAGGTGGGCACGTTGTTGCGTGCCGACCCCTAGGTTGAGTGAATTGTGTTAGTGTCGTCCATAAATGACCAAAAGGTTACATATCAATTATTTTCCACCACGGAAGAGAGAAAATAAGATTAAAAGAAAAATACCAAATAACCACCACGATGTGGAATGAAAGTCCCTAATCCTCTTCCATAACAAAAGGATGGAGAGGGAATTAGGATCCTTAGTTAAGAGACATGGTTTAGTCGTGGGTTTGGAGAAAAAAAAAATCAACATTACTTAGCATGCTCTGGATTTAAACTGATTTTTATTTTTTAATTTTATATATATGAAATTCGTTATCTACTCATTTTCTATTCATTTAAAATGAAGAAAAGTGAAAGAGAAATGTAAACATTCCTATAAATTAGATCGGAGCATGTCAATCAACAGGGCTAGGTGACTGGCTCACGTAATCCGACCTGCCCGCCCATCTGTTCCTACCACAGGGTAACGGGCAGAAAATCCATCCATTATACTGAACGAGCAGATGGATAAAAAAATAGAAAATGATAAGGTTATTATTCTTTTACTATTTATTTATTATTTTTTTTATTTGATTTTTTTAAAATTTTTTGTTTTACTTAATAGTTAATGAAGTGATTATTAATAAAATTATATATATATTTTTTAATTTTTTCTTAATGACTAAGGATGTTAAAAAAATACTTAAAAGAAAATGATTAAAAAAAATTCTAATGAACTATAAATAGTAAATAGGTAATAATAGGATAATAACTCTATCACTACCCTAAAAAAATAAGGGTAAAGAATCGTGTAGTGGATTGGGATTTCACCCGGAGCAATGCTACATAACCTCACCAACCTCCACACACCATATTTTTTAAAATTAAATTTTTTTTTTTTGAGTTTATTCTTTTTAAACTAAAGTGTGATTTGGATTTAGAGATGAGTTGAGATAGTTTGTGAATAGTAAAAAATAATATTTTTAGAATAATATATTTTAATATTATTATTATTTTGAGATTTACAAAAGTTAAATTATTTATTATATTTTATGTGAAATTTTGAAAAAATTAAATTATTTATTATATTTTGTATAGAAATTTAAAAAAGTTGTTTTGGAATTTGAAAAAAAAAATTATTATATTTTATATAAAAATTTGAGAAAGAATCACTCTACGGCCACCACTCATATGTCCCACTTCTCCTTCCCGCCTGACATGGCATGCTAGAGTGGCATTTTTTAATTTTCTTTTAAGAAAAAAAACATACAAACGGGATTTATTTCCTATATATTCTTTCTTCAAAACGACCCACCCAAAATCCCCAACCCCCCAAATCTCGACATATCTCGTCCCCCAAACCCTATTCCTTCTTTAGATCTCTTCCTCAAATCGAATAAGGTTTTGATCTATATGGCAGCGATGGGAAGATGTACAAGCGGTATCTTGTGGGGTTGGCAATGTGAAGACAATCCATCCAAATTCACTACCAATATTTATTGATACACTTGTTGATCAACATTTGGTGGAAGAGAGGATGAAAGTTTGCAATGAAAAGAGTGATTCAACTGTGGGCTCTTCAATTACTTTGCGGTCTAATCTTGAGAAAATAGTTGACCGAATCACGTTTTATGAAACAAAGCGTGCTAACTTAAGGGATGGAAATGCTGACCTTAAGAATTCTTTGGAAGCTGATAGTAATAAGGGGGATGATGATAAAGGAGTGTCTGATGCAAAAATAGAGTTGAAGCTAAGAAAACTTTATGAGCAAAAGAAACAAATCTATAAAGATCTAAGCAGTGTTCAGACACAGGACAGAAATCTAATGAAGAAATCATGTAAGCTTCGGAAGTCTATTTTGCAGGAAGCTGAGATTGTGGCACTACATTGAGTGGTTGTGGTGGAGACCTCTATGGAGTGTTTTCTAAGTCTATGTCAACTAATAAATTTGGGATTCCATTTGAGCATACTCTTTCTTTTAAACTCTGAAACTACCCCACACTTATTGTGCATAAAACCTTCTCAACAAAACATATCACAGAGCACTATGGAAGAAATTTTCTTGTTGAAAAAACGAGTACCAAAATATCGAAGCGGACACTAGAATGGCAAAAGGTTTAGTGGGGTATCGGAAAAGGATCCTTTGAACGGCCTCGACTTTAACTACATTTTTGGGAAAGAGGGAGGGAAACAAAGAAGAGAGGGAAAAGCTACTTCACGTTTACGGAAGAGCAGCTTCTTCTGCTTCACGTTTTTGGGAGGGATGTTGAAGAAGGAGAAATTTTTTAATCTATTAAATCTTTTCACATGGACTGCGACGTTAAGCGGGATGTTGAAGCGGTGGGCATAGCTTTATCCTTTGAGAAAATTGTAATGATGAAAATAAGATAATTGAGGAATTTTATAAATTCAAACAAGGCTATTTTAATTCTTCTATTTATTATTCATATATTAAATATTTGATAAAAGAAAAAAATAATAAAAATTAAAAAAAAATGTGACATGTAGAGATTATGTGAATAATAGAAGATTGTGTAGATTTTTCTTTAACCCGGACCCATTTACTTAAGTATAAAAGGGCCAAAAAAAAAAAACCCCTAATACAGCTCTTATCGTTTTGTTTGTCTAGGCCAGTGGTAGAACCACATTGAGGCTAGGGGGGGCAGCTACAGGAGGAGGCAATGGCCCCCTAGCTTAAAAAAAAAAAAAATCCTTATTATTTAAATTCAAATAAAATTTGATAAAAATTAATATTGAACTCAAAAACTTAAAAACGTCTAAAACTCTTTTAAAATTATGAAGATTTTCTTCTAATTACATCTAAAACTCTTGAGTCTTCTTAAAAGTATGAAAAAAATAGTTTCTATATTTTCTTAAAGTTCATGATTTTTGCATCCAAAATATAAGAGAGTATACATACATAAAAATACCAAAAATATACCATCGAAGTTTTAAAAACTTGAACATTGAGTTAAAAATTATACAATTCAAAAACCATTTCTTATAAATTGAAGAAATATGAAATTAAATTACGTATATAATGTATTATTTTTATAATTATAAACAATAAAGTGTATAAGATATACACGTACACATAGGCATGTATGCATGCATCGTCGTCATTGCATTGATTAATATAGCCCTTCAAAGTAGAATTTCTAGTTCTACTATTGATCTAGCCGCCTCCCCGCCTTCTATCTTTCATGCCTCTCCTTCCTCTCCTTTTATTATTCTTCATTCATTTCCTATCTTTTATTCTCCTCCTCTTCCTTTTCTCTTTTGTATTCTTTGGTTTGTGACTTTGTGCAACCATGTTAATGCCTCTCCTCACTCATCTCTAATTGAGCGGGTGAGCAACTTGCTCTTGCTATGCAGTGTAGTGCTACCACCACCGTCGGTTGATGCACAGCGCATTGCGACATGTGATTTTACAGATATATCAATTATGAGAAATTCTACTTACAACCGCCCCTTTGCAGAACCGTGCAACCAGCTGACAAATTTTAATTTTTTAACATTTACGTCATTTCGTTCCTATCTATTTCTCCATAAATTTTTTTTTTTTTTTACTTTTCTTCTTCCTCCCTCCCATTCCTCTACATTCAAACCCATTCCTACGTCTTCCCCACAAACACATCCCCCCATTCCTCTACCGAATTCACCACCATACTTTTTTCTACCAATTCCACATCTTTACTTCCTCCTTTCCTCAGTCCTCTTTCAAACTCTACCACGACTTCTCTTCCATTCCAAGTGGTCCTTCTATAGGTAAGAGTTTTTGGACTCTGAAAATGCAAGAGATTTTTGGGATTTTTTTTCTTAGAGCTTTTTCTTGTCCTTTTCGTTTTAAAATATTTTGGGATTTAATATGTGTGTTTGTTTAGTCAGAAATGAAAATGGAATGTGCAAAAGCAGTGTTGAAAACCAGTTATAGGATGGGAATGGCCGTGAAAACCCCATTCGAATGGAAGGGAGGAAGAAGAAAGGTCAAAAGTTTGAATGGGAGAACTGGTTCGTATGGGAGAGAGTTCTTCAAACCTGATGCCTATAATTTCCGTAGTTAGATGAACCAGCCATGAGAAACACCCAACGGGTGCCAAGTTCCTTGTCAGGATCTTCCGGTTCATCCTTCTCTGTTTGCATTCGAATCGATGAATCCCACCGGTCCAACTTGGCAGCTTGACCTCCGAGAAACTAGCATCAAATAACAATAGCACAATTAGTGGCACAGCAGGGCTGATGAGAGATGCAGAGTGACAGACCGCCATGGAAAAGTGAACCGGTTATACAAAAATCACCTACTGATTGTAGAAGCTGTAGGAAGAGAGTGAGAGAGAAACCGTGACTAAAATGAGTGATAGTTGAACGAGGATTCGAAGTCCGTGAGGGTGGAGGTGGAGAATGAGGAAGAAGCCGACAACGAGCAAAGCCTGGTTCTATTCGAAGCCCCCTACTTTCTTTTAATAAACAGAAGATAACAGTGTCCAAATTTCATCAAAGCAGTAAGAAGCAGAAAAAGTTTGAAGATGAAAGCTCCAAGAACGAATAAGATGATTGGGGGGTGCATTTGTGGGGAAGACGAAAGAATGAGTCTGAATGTAGAGGAATGGGAGGGAGAAAGATAGAGGAGCGAAATGAAATAAATGTTAAAAAAATAAAATTTGTCAGCCGGTTGCACGGTTCTGTAAATGGGCGGTTGTAAGTAGAATTTCTCATCAATTATTTGCAAATTTATAGAGTTTGCTTAGTTTATTGCAANACACGAATATCCAAGATTTGATGTTGCAGTGTCTGAAAATTTTTTTTTAACTTTAGTAGCAAAAGTCCAAACATAGAAAATAGATCTACTACAGCCACTGAAAAAGGGGCTTGAAGATGTGTCCTGAATGGTGTATTTCATTTTTTTATTTTTATTTTTCTTTTTTGTGTATTTTTTTAATCATCATAAATATTTTTTTAAAAAAATAAAAAATTCACAACATCATTAAAAAACACTTCATTAATCACTAAGTAAAAAAAAAAAAGATTCGGGACACAACTTCAAGACCCAAAGCATTTCTCCATAGAAAAAGGTCGTGAATTGGATCCCACCACAGATTTCTTTGGAATTGAGAGTCCCCCATATCTCCTCAATTATCTCCCTTATAGTGTTGGCTCTCTTCACCTTTACGGCATTAGTAATGGCCTAACCAAATTTTAGTTATACGTGAAAAAAAATATCCACATTGAACTAGTCAAAAGTCCAAAGCTCAACACTTAAGTTACAATAATTCTAGACTCCTCTCTAAACCTGGCTAGTTACTGTTCACACTGAAAATGTATATTTTATTCTTTCATCTACCTCCCTCTCTCTTTCCCTCGTTCTTTTCTCTATCTTTATCCCAAAGTTGCCCATTTCTCTCGTTTTTCCTTTCTTCATCCCAAAAACTCCAAGCACAAGATACCTACGTCTTCTTCAACCCGCAAGCACCCTTCTCTCTGTCGATTGTCCACGTTGTCGTTGTCCAACCCAAACGGTAATCTTTCCACTACAAAAAATTTTTCCAATTTCCTTTCGGGCCTCTTCTCACACACGGCTTTCTTTCAATCTCCATGTGATTATGTTTGTTCAGATTCTCTTCTTACACAAACGTGTGTGATTCTCCTCGGCTTTGCTTTCCAACTGCCAGCTCCAAGATCTGTATGTCAACTATTAAGTTTCCCAAGAAAATCCCCTAATTTTCTTGGAGATTTTGTATGTGGGGATTTTATTCAATATATTGTCAGTGTGATTAAAGCTTTGATTTACTGAGAAACTGTGCATTCCTTTGAGTACAGAGCTAACGCTTTGCTAACCTTTGCGGTTGCCATCCTCACACTCATGTGCGCCATGGCCTCCTTCTCCGACAATTTCAACCACCCCTCGCCCTCTACCCATGTCGAGGTCCATCTCTCTCACTTAAAAGTTTACATTTTCTTAATTTCAAGCTTTCATAAATTTTTTTAGATCCACGATTCACTTTAATTTAGTTCTTTTGGTTCGTAGGTGTTGAACATTAACTAGTTTAAAAAGCAATGAAAGGGTAATGGCGAGGTAATTGCTTCATTTTTTTCTTGATTTTTGCATGTATTTTCTTGACGCATACATATATGAGTCATTTATGAATACTATAAGAAATCTACTTATTTGTAACCAGTTATTTTCAGGAAAATGATTATGTTTTGTCAAAATGAGTCTGTTTTTGTCTCAAATAGTCGTTATCGTTAAAATAATCCGTCACAAATGTTTGTTTTCTTGTAACGACATGAATTGTGTAGAAACTGTGTGAAATATGCACCAAACGTTTAAGGGGATTTTGTGGGATTGGATTCTTTTTTACTTTTTTTTGTTAATTGGTGAATAAAAC
>QEOT01003665.1:281729-297897 GCA_003123785.1 Pterocarya stenoptera | reverse complement strand
CCCCCCAACACCTTGTCTTATTTTCTATCCCTATGATAAACGTAGCACCATTATGCAGGTTTGCCTTTTCTATTTTTATATATTGTTGGCGTGTATTGTGAATTTATGGAATGTCATTTGTACTGGACAGCAAGATATGTTTTGTGGAATGGCAAGCTATATGTTTGTTAGATAATTAAGTTTAGGAAGAAAATAATTGAGAAACAATAATTTTAAGTCAAAATTAAATTATTAATCAATATATAGAGTGTATTTACAAAATATTATTAAAATATATATTATTATATTATTATTTTGATTTTAAGATTATTAATTTAATGTGGATTAACCTCTCCAAAAGTTGATGCTATGACCAAAAATCGAGATTTTAGCCAAATTTTAGACTTGATAATGAATAGTGCTCTTATCCTGCTGGCTTCATGCCTTCATCCCCCTCATATCACATGCATCATAATACCACACGACATCTTATACTATACGTGCATTTCTCTTGCCTCAACATGTGGTATGAGCATTTCTCTTGCCATAACATGCCTTCATACCACATATGGATTTAGTAATCCTGTCTTAAACATGTTGTTATATGATTAAAGTTAAAAAAAAAAAAAAGTAAAACAACCCATTAATTACTTTGGTTCAATTACTTAATAAAATTTATATTTTCTTTTGCTTTAGTTTAATTTGTTTAATTTTTTTCTAAAATTATTTTATTAAAGAATTATAATTTAGTTGTAGAAGGGTTGTTGTTGTATTCATTTCTCAATTTTTTTTTTATTTACCTCCTTTTATCATTAACGTTGTCGACGTAGTTGAATTATATTTCACAATTTAAAAATTATCACTTAGTTTTAAATTTTGTAATATACTAGAAATTCTATTTGAATGCTTCTACGTTGCATATTATCCACATGATATATTTTGATTTAAAAGATAAATTTTAAAATTTGAATCTTACAAATCAAATTTTACCATTTATATTTAGAACTTGTACAAATAATCTCCCTTAGACTATCTAACGTTAGGATAGCCTAATTACGAGGCTACTTAACTGTGTCAAATGTTTAGAAAATGATAACAGTATATAGTCATTTCTACAATTATCTAAATAACCATGTTTTTAAATGAATGGTATTTTTATAAAATAATTTATAAAAATAATATTTTTTTTACATGAATATCCTTAATATAAAACATAATTGTATAACTTATTATACATCTATCGTTACTCTTCTACCGTCTCTTAGCTTTACCAGAAATTAAGTGCCATCAAACTAAAGAGAAACTCGCTTTTGGTTGGTTAATCTTAAATATACATATATTAATATTAGGCCACATTTGATCTAAATAACATAATGGATAGTTTGAAACTTTTATTAAGATATGGGTAAAAAAATCTCTTCTACATCCTACATGATATTACATGATATTGGATGTGTGTTATATTGCACAACCATTCATAATGAGTTTCTCTTTATACATTAACTTTCAACTTGAATAAAGTGTACTTTAATCTCAATTAAGGAGAATGAAAATAATTTTTATGAGAAATAAACTTCATTCATTCATAAAAGCGAAGTTATAACTGTGACTGATACATATAGGAAAAATCTCAGATTACAAGTCAATTACTCAAGATTGGGGCTCCACTAGTACACAAATTAATTTGACTGGTATGATCTTAACTTCTATAATTCTCTACAGACAAACCCTCTGAGAGATCACACTTTGCCTAAAGTAGAGATATCAAACTCCACCCTCCGAAGAAGGAGAAAACTTTCAATCTATGAACAAAGTGTCCAAGAGACTAAAAAAAAAAACATAAAACATAAATGATATATAGGAAAATAGTAAAATACAGCTTGGAAAGTTGTAAATTCGCATTTTCAACCTTAGAGGAAATAAAAAAAAAAAAAACACAGAGACTGTGATGGCGCTTGAGGGATACACGCCACCCTGAGAGTACGGCGGACAGTCGAGTCTGAAGAAACTGGTGGCCCTGGTCCTAGAAATGATGCGCATGGCGGCGATAGAGCTCCCATTGCGGTGGCGCGTGGCTGTCACGCACGTACTTTGGACCGACATATGGCTCACGCGCCACTTCGTTCAACGAGATTATTCTCCCGTCTGAAGGATCGGCACTTTGAGAATCTTGCGGTGGGGCTCGTGGTGGTCGCCGGGGCTTCGAAGAACAATAGATCGGCATTTCGCCTTAGTTTGAATGAAAAACAAACAAAGTCAAAAAAATAAATGAAAAAACTAGAGGGAAGAGGGAAAAGGGAGGGAGGAGTTGAAGCTCCAACCCCCCCTCTAATCTGGCTTGTTGAGGAGGCGCTCTAGAGAGAAAAAGAGAATGAAAATAGTTTAATCTATTCTATTAGTATGATTGTGATAGTATGTATGTCGTATCAAAATGTGGCCATTGTGACTATAAAATACAAATAATTAAACCAACAAAAACACTTCAGACCAATGACACCTATAACTTAAGTTTATCGGAGACCAATTAGGTTGTGACACGTAAGCCTTCCATGGCATGTTAACGTGGGGACACATACACGTAAGCCTTCTCTCTCACTCTCATTCGTTCTCGATTTCTTCTCTCATTTCAGAAACGCCTCTCTCTCTCTCTACTTCGACTCTCTCCCTCTCTCTCTCTGATTTTAAAAACTTGGGTTCTCTCTCTCTCTACTTCGACTCTCTCTCTCTTGACTATCCCTCTCTCTCATTCAATCTCACACGGCATCTTCTCCAAATCAATCAACAAATTCCTCAGNACAAAAACACTTCAGACCAATGACACCTATAACTTAAGTTTATCGGAGACCAATTAGGTTGTGACACGTAAGCCTTCCATGGCATGTTAACGTGGGGACACATACACGTAAGCCTTCTCTCTCACTCTCATTCGTTCTCGATTTCTTCTCTCATTTCAGAAACGCCTCTCTCTCTCTCTACTTCGACTCTCTCCCTCTCTCTCTCTGATTTTAAAAACTTGGGTTCTCTCTCTCTCTACTTCGACTCTCTCTCTCTTGACTATCCCTCTCTCTCATTCAATCTCACACGGCATCTTCTCCAAATCAATCAACAAATTCCTCAGGTATATTTTTGTAATCCCTAATTTTATTTTTTGTCCTAATTTTTTGCAATCCCTAATTTCTAATGGTGTGTATTTTGTTGTAGGATTTTTTGAATTTTTGGCTTTGATTTCCCACTGTTTGCACATGGTCAATGTTTTTTTTTTTTTTATTTATTTTTTTTTATGGCATTTCAACTTCTGCATTTTTTTTAAGGCAATGGTGTGAATTTGCATACTTGAATAATATTGAGATTTTTTTATGGACTGAATCCTATATTGATTATATTGTTTTATGATGGGATGAAGGATTTTGGGTGGAGTTTGGATAGTGATGATGTTGAGATACTAAGAAAATGTCCACAATGTATAAATGAAACTCTTGAGGATGAAACTGTGAAAGATCAATGTGATGTGAATGTGAGCGATGACATGAATTTGGGAGACTTTGATGATGATAGAGTGAATGTGGAAGATGGAGATGGAGTCAATTTCATTTCCACTTCTAGTGGTGGAGTTGTTGAACCGTTTATTGGTAAAGAATTTGATGAAGTTGAGGACGCCCAAACATTTTACAAGATGTATGCAAGATGAAAATGTTTTGCAATAAGAACAAACCATACGCAATTATCGATGGGGAAAAAAATTAATTGCAATACAGTATATTTGTATAAGTGAGAGATTTAGGCATGAAAGTCTCAAACAAAAGGAAAGACAACTCCTGAACCCAGTGAAACAAAGATTAGGTGTAAAGCTATCATGTGTATAAAAAAAGATGGTGAAAGGTAGAAAGTATATAAGTTCGTGCATGAACACAATCATGAGCTACTCACACCAAAAAGTACTAGTATGCTTTATGGACATAGAGGAGTGACACGCGTGCAAAAAAACTAATTCTCACTTTGAATGAGTCTAGTGTATCGACAAGAAAAATAATGTTTGTATTAAGTAAAGAAGCAGATGGTGATTTTAATATTGGTTGTATTAGAAAAGACGTAGAAAATGTTTTGGGAAATAAAAGAAAAAAATTGTTTGAAGAGGGAGATGTACAAATGTTGTATGCATACTTTCTTGAACGACAGTGTAAAGAACTTGGGTTTGTATACTCCATACAGGTCGATGAGAATGGGTGCATGGGAAGCTGTTTTTGGGTAGATGTAAGATCAAGGTCTGAATATCAATATTTTAGAGATGTTGTCACATTTAATGCGACGCACTTGACAAATGTTTATAAGATGCCATTTGTACCGTTCTCAGGAGTTAATTCTCATCACAAAACCATCATGTTTGGTTGTGCATTATTAGTCAATAAGACAGCTGAATCCTATATATGGTTACTAAGAACATGGCAGGAAGCAATGCTTAGGCGTGCCCCTTAACCATTATTACTAATGATGACAAAACTATGGCCAAGGCCATTGCAGAGGTACTCTGAATACAACTCACCGGTTGTACTTGTGGCATATTTTACAAAAAAATTCAGAACATTTGGCACATATCTATAACAAGTCTTCAAATTTTCAAAAAGAGTTCCATTATTGTATCCATGATACAATAACATCTTATGAATTCAAGGAGAAATGGGTTATCATACTAGTGAAGTGTGGTCTAGTAGGTAATGATTGGTTATAAAATCTTTATAATCGACGAGAGAAGTGGATTCCGGCTTACTTGCGAATCATATTTTGTGCTGGTATGTCAACCACGTAAAAAAGCGAGAGCATGAATAAATTTTTTAAGAATTATGTGTGATCGAGCACAATGGTGAGTAACTTTGTGCATCAGTATGAGAAAGCCTTAGATGTACGCTGTTTTAAAGAAAAAGAGAAGGATGTCAGAACTAAATCGACTAGGCCAGTTTTGAAAATATGTTGGGAAATTGAAAAAGAAGCGGGCAAAGTGTATACAAGGAAGTCCTTCAGTATCTTTCAAGATGATTTATTCAATTGCCAACTATACAAAGCAACAAAAGTTCAGACTGAAGGTGAAAGTAAGATTTAAGAGGTGGCACCTACGAGTAAGGATAAACGTATTTATTATGTGACTATGGACCGTATAGAAGCAACAACATTATGTACATGTCATATGTTTGAGTTTCTGGATATTCTTTGTAGGCATATCTTATGTGTCTTCATGAAGAAATCAAACTTAAATTCTTTGCCACATCACTATGTTATTGAAAGATGGACCATCAACATTAAGACTCAAGCTATCTATGCAATACCAAATTTCGAGGGCTATGTATTAATACAAGAAGATCCGATAATGTGAAAAAGCCATTTGTTGATACAGTTTTGCGACATTGCAGAACTTGGCTCACAATCAAGGTTTAAAATGGATCACCTTTCTCTTGCACTGGACAAGGTACACAAGGAGTTGCTTTTGATGGATATTATTGAAGAACAAAATTTTGAAGCAGGAGACATGTCACGTAATGAATCCCTTGGATTAAGATCACAAGTAATATTCAAATTTCTCACAAACTTTACAAGATCCTCAACAGGTGCCAACGAAAGAAAAATCCAAATCTTTGAGAGCAAAAAATTCGAGAGAGACTGCATCAATGAAGAAAAGACATTGTAGCATTTGTAAGATTGAGGGTCATACTAAGAATAACTGTCCTACGTTGGGGTATAGTACAAAGATCATTTTTTTCCTTGTTTTTAATTTAATAACTTTATTTATGATTTTTTTGTCTTTCATGTAGGGATGATGGAAATATAAATGACAACATATTACAAGTGGTGGATCTTGAACAAGAAACATGAGGTTGGTGTTACAGCCTATGGAAATTCATCGATTCACCATGTGATTGTACCTTTTTTGGCAAAATTGATTTTTTTGAATGTTATAGCCTATGAAAATTCACTGATTCACCAGCCTCATTTCTTTGGAAATTCAACATTGGTGATGGTGTCTTGGCCATGATGATGCCGGTTGTTGAATTCGCCAATGATGTCTTATTTTGTCTCCTTTTATTTAAGTTTTTTGCTTAGCAACTGTTTTTTGATATTTTTAATGTTTCAGTTTTTTTAATGTTTTTTGGATGTTTGGGACCAAAAAATAAAGCAAGAATATTATTTGATTTAGTTATTGATCTTTTGTTGGCATTTATTGACTTTTGAGATAAAGCCATTGGCTTAATGACATGTTGGGAAATATTAATTAAGATATGGCCTAGCTCAATATCAATCCACGATATTGAAGTTTTAATTTTTTTTTGTTTTTTATAAGTAAAACAATTAAGTTTTTAATTGATTATCATATCTTAATACATCTCCAATAAGAAGTTTAATAAATGGCTATTATATATATAAGTTGTTGATGTAAACCAAATTTATCTACACATGAGAAATTAATAAATGGTCATCTTAGATATAAATCAATTGTCCTTAGTACATGATTATCGTTCACAAGTTAAAACAATTACAGTACAAAGCAAAACAATACAAAAAAATAACAAGAATAAAACTCTTAATATTTCCTTTTACTTCTTTTCCATAGTTTTAAACTTTGCTTCTTCAGCGAACTTATGCTCTTAATTGATCATGTCGTTCCTTCTTTGAGCTAACTCCAAGGTGATTTTACAACAACTGTTTTGTTCCATTTCCAAATCAAGCCATTGAAAAAATCCGCATTGTTTGCCCATCTTATACTTTGGACAATTGAAAAATCGTCTGCTAAAACTAGTATCTTTGGCAGAAATCCTTAGTTTTGATGGAATCCCACAGTGGCAAAGTGGCCTCTCCAACCGAGCTTCATTTATTCTTCTTGAAAACCAAGAACTTGAACTAGCATCGCTGTTAAACTTGAGAGGCAAAAACAACGAGCTTAAAAAACAGTTAGTTGAAAATTAAACAAGAGCAAGAAAGTGTAATTATCATGTGGAAATGAGAGTGTTTTTACAACCTTTGATGACCCAATTTTACTCCAAACAGATGTAGAACTGAACCTATATAGTTTGAATTGAAAAAAAAAACACTAGCGGCCAATATTATATTTCATGGGACTACCAAATTTCAAACTACCAAATAGTTTGAATTGAAAAAAGAAAAGAAAAGAAAACACTAGCTACCGAATTCAAAATACACAACCCATCCAACTTCATGGGACTACCAAACATAGTCTCAACTCCCAAGTGATTTAAGCCGAAATCATATAACAAACACTAGCTGCCAATATTATATTTCAATCACCCAAAACAGAAATAAATTTTTTCAAGCAATTAAAGCAATTTCATTTGAGTTTGATCTTGGTGCATTTGTGTTTTATAAATTATCTGATAAACTAATCTACCACTCTAAAATGGGTTGTGGGCATTTCTTGAACACCAAGATCAAACCCAAAGGACATTATTTCTCACTTCCCAATCAAAATACACAACGCATCCAACTTCATGGGACTACCAAACATAGCCTCAACTCCCAAGTGATTTAAGCTGAAATCATATAACAAACACTAACTGCCGATATTATATTTCAATCACTCAAAACAAAAATATATTTTTGCAAGCAATTAAAGCAACTTCATTTGGGTTTGATCTTCGTGCATTTGTGTTTTATAAATTATCTGATAAACAAATCTACCACTCTAAAATGGGTAGTGGGCATTTCTTGAACACCAAGATCAAACCCAAATGACATTATTTCTCACTTCCCAATCAAAATACACAACCCATCCAATTTCATGGGACTACCAAACATAGCCTCAACTCCCAAGTGATTTAAGTCGAAATCTTATAAAAAACACTAGCTGCAGATATTATATTTCAATCACCCAAAACACAAATAAATTTTGCAAGCCATGAAAGCAATTACACACAAAACTCCTCAATTTCTTGCTTCAAAAATGAAAAGCTAGCTGGTAAATGTACAACTACATACCTTCATTCTTCGGTGGAGTTGACGGAGGGTTAGGGTTTTGGAATTTTTTCAAGCAAGCAATGAAAAATTCCAAAACCCTACAAAATTAAACTTCCAAAAATTAGGGATTTCTGAAAAATAAAATCATGAGAAATACACTCCTAATTTCTTAAACATGAGCAACGAGCGATCCAAAAAATATAATCTCCTAAATATAATTACCTCAAATTTGAGTTGGGTCACGAAATCTAAAATGATCTCTCTCAGGTTCGGTCACGAGAGAGAGGGTGAGAGACGGCCTGAAGTTTTCGGATCGAGAGAGTAGAAAGAGCAGAGAGAATCTGGGTTTTTTCGATGAGAGGCTTGGTGGCTTCGATGAGAGGCAGTGTGGCTTTGATGAGAGAGGATTTTCTCTTTCGGATCCAGACAAAGAGCAGAGAGAGAGGGAGCAGAGGTTTTCTTTCGACAGAGAGAGATCGAGAGCAGAGAGAGTGGGGGAGGTCATGAGAGAATAGACTCGAATCCAGTGAAAGAGCGGAGAGAGAGGGGGAGGGGGAGGTCATGTGCGCTCGCTACATGTTGATCTCCTACTGGTCTCCGATATTCTAAGTTTATAGGAGTCACCGGTCTGAAGTTATTCTCTTAAACCAACCTATTTTTCATAAACTGAAACTACTGGGAGTCTGGACAAAGGGCAATTTTCACATTTTACTACGAAGAGTTAATCAAATTAATGAGCCCCTTAAAAACATATGATAAAAGTTGTTATTCTATTTCAATTTTTTTAAAAAACATATCAATTTATATAGTACATTTTATATAATTTTTTTAAAACAATTAATTTAGAAAACCGCTCAAAACATAATATTGAAATAATTAAGAAACATAACAAAAATAGTGTTATTCTACAAACTTAGGCCAACAACCTTTAGCCAACCTTTTATATATCAGTAGTGCTACATGCAACTGAGCCGTGAAACCGTGGGGAACCGTGGCCGACGTGGCCAATAAATTTATAAAATAAAATAATAAAAATAATAATAAAAGCAGAACGAACGAAACGAGAAAGATGGAAAGTTGATTTAAGATGAAGCTTGACTTGGTTGCAGGTAAAGCTGGGCGTGAGGAATTTACAATTGGTCTTGTGACAAAAATGGCGTGCTCCCTTTAGCACCCTTGGTGCACCTAGCAAATATGCAATGCTTGCCTCCACCATGTGTCTTGCAAAACATGGTGCTCCCTTACACACCCTTTTTACATTCATGGTACTTGCAACGTCGTCCACCCCCATGAGAGATGCACAAACCAACTTGTCATTTAGCACTCCGACTGCAATTTTCCATCTTACACCTCTTACCACCTCCATCTCTGATGCAAAGGCCTGACTTGCCTTGTGTAGCTTGGTTGCACCCACCTGGGAACCCACATCTTTTGTCATTGTCGTGTGCTATGCAATAATTTGTCTTCCCCTCGGCACTTTTAGTGCAACCCAAGTGTTGGCATCTCTTCCCTCCACTGTGTGCTTTGCAATAGGTAGTTCAGCTCCCTGAACCCTTGTTGCACCTGGTTTTTGGCATCTCTATCCGCCTCCATGATCGATACAAAGACCAGATACCCCCTGGGCTCCTTTTGTGCAGCTAAGAAATCTGCATTTCTTTGAATTGCTTGTTTTGTGGTCTGAAGATGCTCCAGTAGTTGCTTGCTCAGAGATAATGCCAACTGAGTGGTCAATTGAGTACTCAGTTGTAGTCGATGGCTCGTGGCTTGAAGGGGGAAAAATAAGGCTTTGACTATTGATTTTTCAACTGTTTATCCATAATCTGATTGTTCCACTGTGGCTCTCTTTCGACTATTGATTTTCCATCTAGTTGTCATTTTTTGGGCATCTTTGTTTTTGCCTCTCTTATTTTCTTCTATAAAGAAAACTTTCCCTATCCCTCACCACTTTTATGGGAATTCTTTAATTGCTTAAAGTCTGTGACTCCTTGCCCGCTCAGACCACACCTGCGGTTTTAGCCATAAACCCACCTATTATTTTCCCTGCAAAATCTGTGAATTGTAGATTCCGTCTTTGTTTGCTGCTCCAAACCCAGTTTTTGACTTTTCTTTTCTCTTGCTTCACTTTTCTGGGTTCTTTTGTTTGGTCTTTGAGTGTGTTTGTCTTTGGGGTTTACCTGTTTAAGTATGGGATGTTGGAGAAAATAGTAAGGTGGAGTTCATCATAAAGGAGCGGAGAGAAGTAAGAGAACAACAACAACGAACTATGCTCGATTCGTGGGAAGGGTGTTTCAAATCTGAGTGCTTGGGAAGACGAAGAGATGACAAAAGGGCTTGATGTAGAGCTATGTGGGTTTTTGGGTTTGTAGATTTTAGATGTGGGTGGAGAAGACGAAGGGGGCTTCGCTGGGTTCGTGGAGAAGACGAAAGGGGGAGTGGCTCTGGAGAAGATGAAGACTTTTGTAGCTTTGTGGAGATGGGGGCTTCTTGGGTCTAACAAGATGAAGAAGAAACCGTCCGATTTGACAAATTGAATGAAATGTCGTCGTTTCGTTTTTGCCACATCGGACAAGGTTGAGTGGTGGTTTCTTTAGTTGGTTACGAATAACATTTTTCTTTATATATTCCTTTATGTGGCATAATATTTAGGATTCATTTAGATTAGATGAGATTAATTGAAATGATTTGTAATAGTAATGAGATGATTTGGCTGCCCCTCTACCTTATGTTTAAAATTTAAGAACACCTGACTTTGTAAGATGAGAGTTTAATAGAAGTGTGATTTTTGGCGTTAATTTTTATTTTATTTTTTAATCTCTGACAGTAAAACAAATTCTACCACCCTTTATCAACCCGAATTGCAGTAAAAGTGCTGTTATTTTTCACATAATTTGCCCTGATATTTGGGGTGGGTATCCCGTATCCTACCCAATTTTCCTTTTTTATAACGACGGTGGATGATATTTCTGGCAACTTGAACACATCAAATGACAGGACGAATGGATCGTGAAGATCAGAATTATATGAAAGATAATTAATAATATTTAAAGAAAAATGTATCACTTGCTCAACCGCATGATATACTCGGATGTTGCTTAAACTATATATAACAGATACCAGATTCGTTAAGCAAAACACTCGTATCAAGTAAACCGAAAAGGGAAATACGGTGCACGAGGCTGCACGTGCAGCGGCTCTGTGACGGTGGGGTGGGGGTAATCCACGCTTACAAGATTACCAAAGATACTGCTATGTTGTCTTATCTTTACTGCCAAGCAAGTCTACAGTGATAGAAAAAATATATATTATTATTTTGTCATTTAAAAAAACCAAACATTTACGCCTCTTTTTATTAGACAAATTATTTTATTTAATTATTATATAAAATATAATAAATAATTAATATTTTTAAATTATAAAATAAAAATTCAATTTTTTATCTACCATCCTATTTCATTTGACGTGTATAATTAAACTCGGCCGTGTAGTAAAACGGCAGTAAATATATATATATATATATTACCTCTTTTTCATTCCGCCGGTTCCCGAGCCGTCTTGTCGCTCTGTCTGTCTTGGTGTTTTCTTTTTTATTTTTTCACCTACGGATTTGACGGCGGGGGTCCTCTATTGACCTCCAGTCAACTACTCTAGCTCCCTCGATTCCTTCAAATTACTGTGGCACACATCTCCAAGATTGACCAAAATATCGCGCTCCAGATCAATCGCGATACGATTGGGACGATCGCAATATATCGGGACTGTGATTTGGAGATCACACCGAAGTGGATATCAGAATCTCGGCCTTAATGGCTTCAATTAAAAAAAAGCAGATTTGAGATTTCTTAGAGAGAGAAAGGATCTTATTTAAGAAAGGGACTCAGAGAGAGGGAGGGGGCGTGTGTGTGTGGCTCAGACACACAGACATTTGCATTACAGCGTATAAAAAAGGTTACCCACCGAAGTAGTGAGGGAACTCGTCTTGTTTTTGGCTCTTCTTCGAAGGAATCGAGATTAGAAATACATAGTTTACTTTTCCGTGGATATTTCTGCCTCGGAGATTAGATGGAGAGGAACGTTTTCCTTTCAAGGCGGAGGCTAGACGGCTTTGATGTTTCGCCGTCTGATTCCGCAGAAGCTCACGTTCTGGCCGTCGATGATAGCCTCGTCGACCGGAAGGTCATCGAGCAGTTGCTCAAGACTTCTTCTTTCAAGGGTTGGCCCGTTGATCCAAAATTCCAATTTTTTTTTTAATGTTCATTTCTTCATTAAATTCTGAGTAGGAAAACGGTTGAATTTTGCAGTGACGGCTGTGGATAGCGGAAGAAGAGCCCTGCAATTCTTGGGTCTGGACGAGGAGAAGAGTTCCTCAGTTGGTTTCGATGTAAGTTTGAACAGAATTGCATATAAATTAGATCGTTATAGATTCATTTCCGGTATAGGATTCAGCTGCTGTGCATTTGAAGTTCTGATTTTCAGATGTTTGTCACTTTCAGGGCTTGAAAGTGGATCTGATCATAACGGACTACTGTATGCCTGGAATGACCGGGTACGAATTGCTCAAGAAAATCAAGGTGAGAAAATGTCCACGTAATTAACCGGAATTTAAGCCCATATGTGCTACAGAACTCTAAAGAAAGCTTTGTTGGAACAGGAGTCTTCTAATTTCCGAGAGATTCCGGTGGTGATTATGTCTTCCGAGAACGTCATAGCGCGAATTGACAGGTATTTTAATTTTTGTTCAAACCATGCATTAACGTTCGTATCTACATCAGTCAATGATATTATCTCTCGACAACTTGTGATTGATGATTTTTATTGATTCAAATTGTGTGGCTTAGATGTTTGGAGGAAGGGGCGGAGGATTTCTTTGTGAAACCGGTGAAGTTATCGGACGTGAAACGGTTGAAGGATTACATGATGAGAGAGGTTAGATTTGGAACTGCAAATAGCGGAGGCACCAACAAGAGAAAGCTACAAGAGAGTTGCGATCTCACTTCATCAGAGCCGTCGATTTCGTCGTTGTCGTCGTCCTCATCTGACTCGCCATCACGGTCGCCAAATTCACCGTCTTCGGCACCGTCCTCTATTCCGACGCCTTTAGATTCTCCGGTCAGACGGCTGAAAATGACCAACACTGGCGGATTGATATAGATCGTTCAACTCCTCTCTCTTACCCTGCAGTCGAAAATCCTGCAATTCCTTTTTCCCTATTTTGGTCAAAACTGCAATTCTCCGTTACTTGTAACGGTTTTTGTTGCATTACGGTAATTTTTACGCTATTTATTTTTGTTTGTTCGTACGAGGATGAGGTCCAGACACTAATACTGATAATTAAACCGATTAAATTATGATACTAGCCAGCCATTTAATTGAAACTTGTTGGTCGACTGATGCATGGTAATCCGGTGAAGATCATGATTATAATTTTCCTACCTGAATATTTCTTTTTTTTATTCTCAGCCCAACCTGTATATTTCTAGACCTTAGACAGATACTGTAATTAACTTGCAGTTTATATACTATTTAAGTATTTTATTGACAGTATTTCATAAATGGTCACTATCTTAATCATTTAGGTTGTGTTTGGATGTTGAACTGAGTTGAGTTGAGATGATAAAATATTATTTTTTAATATTATTATTATTTTGAGATTTAAAAAAGTTAAATTGTTTATTATATTTTATGTTAAAATTTAAAAAAGTTATAATGATGTGTTGAGACGAATTTAGATGGATATGAGAATCAAACGAAGTCAGATATTTCCTTTGGAAATATATAGGTATATGTTTGGATAGTGAGATAAAATGAGATAAGATGATTTTAAATAAAAATTGAAAATTAAATAAAATATTGTTAAAATATTATTTTTTAATATTATTATTATTTTAAGATTTAAAAAAATTAAATTATTTATTATATTTTTTATGAAAATATCAAAAAATTATAATGATGAGAGATTAGATGAAATAAAATTGTTTCTTATTCGAAGGGGGTGTTACACATTCTTTATTATTGTTTTACTGTATAGTTATTATTTTGTTTTTGTTTTTCTTATTTGTATTTGGATTAAAAATTTAAGAATATAACATTTTTGTATAATTAAAAGAAAATAAATTTAATCAATTAATGTAATCAACTAACAAAAATGTCAAGTTTAATAAAATTAATTTTATTTTTAATTAAATTATATAATTATGTTAGTTGCTTAAATTTATTTTTTATAAATTACGTAATAATATCATATTTTAAAATTTTAAAAAAATGAATAATATGCATCAGATATTATTTATTTTTATACTTTATATCTATAATTTTTTTATAGAATAAAAGAATATTTTTTGTAAGTATATTTTTTATAAAATATAAAATATGACTAAAGAATAATAATTAATGAGAAAATTTTTATTTTTAAAAACATTAATGAAAGAGAAGTAAGATTATAATTACCCTCTAGTAATAGCACGTGGTCTTCCACGCGTACAATGCGTGAAAAGAGGAAAAAAAACAGAAAGTGCAAAATGGGTAAGAAGAAGGCAGTACAGAAAGTTGAAAGTTTTTTATTGAAAAGGATTTGGTTGGGATTGGGTAAGTAGATTATGTAAGATCTTGTCTGCTCGAAAGAATATTGGAATAGGAAGTGAAATGAACATGTTTGACATGTTCCCCATCGAGTTGAAGGTGGGGGGATGGGCGGAGTGGGTGGGGCTTGGGGGGTTTACTGTGCGTTGATTGTCTACTTGTCTCTTTGGGACAGAGGCAAGTATGCAAGCTCTTGCTCTGCTGGCCGAAGCCCAAAAATGCCCAATAAAACCATACGGTCTGGTCTGGTCTGGAGTGGTGGCATATCTGTTTGTTTAGTTCAATCATTCGTCCCCACTTGGGCGCCTCTTTTGATGCCACTGATGTCGGTTTGGTCGTATCGAACATTATTATAATTATTAGTCGCGTCTTTCGTCAGTTGCGAGTGGCCATAAACATACAAGGGATTGCGCTCTCTGCTCATCGTTTTCAACGTGAGCGGCAAGGGAAGAAATTTCTTTGTTTGAAAAATCAGACGATGGCTCTTGTCTTGACCCAGATTTCATTTGATACGAATCAAATCAGTTTTGAAATTTATTTGTTTTATATTTTATTTGTCTAAATTCCAGTTTGCGTTAACTTTTACAACTGAATTATTTGTAAAAAGGTCAGATTTAAAACTAAGCTCTGATTTGGAGACAAATGCAGCGGCGCTCATCTTGTCTCATTCAGTCTCATCTTAAGTTATTTTATCTCAATATCTAAAAAATAATTCTCTTTAGCAGCCGATTTAAAAACAACACATTGCACACCAAATAAAAAATTTGTGAAAGTTTTATGAGATTTTTGTTAGATTTAACGTTGCCGGTAAACGAAAATGAGATATTAGAAAGTTTTAAAAGTTCGAGGGTCCATTTTGATACAATTAGTAGTTACAGAAGCACATTATAAATTGAATGGAAGTTCGAGAGGACAAAATGTAATTAATCCTAAAAATTATATAACTAACAATATTTTAATTTTATAACATTTTTATTCAACTTTTTAATTTTTATCACTCTCCCAAAACACTATAAAATATTTTAACTCAAATCATTTTTAATTCATCTTATACCAACTCAAATATCTAATTACTATTTAGAATTCATCTCAACTATCTCATTCCAATGTATGAAATAAATTAAGATAAGTTTAATTTTTTTTATAAGAAATTGAAAAGATAATATATGATATCCCGTATTTTAATGTATTTTAATTGAATGATTGTTTTAATTAATTTAAATATTGGTTCTCTTATTTTAAATTTATTGGATTTCTCATTAGTTTATTTTTATGATTTTTAAGTTGTGAAAATTATTTTGATATGCTTTTTTTATATTAATTATTGTTTTGCATTTAAATTGCTTTTTAATTTAAATTAGTTTGTTTGTGAGTTTTAAAATTATTGTGTTATTAGATTTTTATTATTATTTTATTTTAGCTAGTTACTGCGTTTAAATTATTTTATTTAACTTACTATTTTGAAATTCTTTTCGTTTGATCATTTTGTGACCCAAGTTGTAAGGGTTGAACCTTATTTCTTTCCCTCATTTTTTTTTTCCCTCTCATTTTCTTTTCCTTCTTCTCTTATTTTTTCCCCTATTTCTTCCCTCCCGCGCACGACAGCCCCTCCCTCTCTTCCCGTCCATTTCCTTCTTCCTCCCACAGCGCCGTCGTG
>QEOT01003665.1:200641-281034 GCA_003123785.1 Pterocarya stenoptera | reverse complement strand
TATTATAGCACTGTAAGTATTTTTTCAAATAACCTTTAAGATTTAAATGTATTTTTGCGATAACTCATATTTACTGTAAATTTGTTGATTGTGCCAAGGAGTAAGGGGGTCGATTGAATTGGAGGATGGAGTTGTATGATTAGATTATGCTGGATTTTGTTGGTTGTTGAATATTTGTGTTGTGTCTGATAAAATGCATTTGCATGCATTTTCATGTTTTAATGAAAGTTGGATTTTTGCATAATTGCATATATGTTCATGTGTATTTTGAAAATTGAATTTTAATGTAAGAGATGATTTTGGGTATGTTTGAAATAAATGGATTGAACGATTTGAGAGAGAGGATAAAGAGACTGTACGGATGGTGGTATAGTCCCGCTTATGATTTCCGCCTACAGTGTCCGATAAATGGTTGGTTTATATTTGAGCCATTTTCTGGAAAAATAATGGCTATTATTCATGGCGTGTTTTGGGTCAAATGAGATTTTTGGCGTTCGTCGGAAAATAATCATTTTTGAGAAAAATGTGGTTTTGGGTCACATTCGTGTTTCATCATGTGTACGAATGTTTATTGGTTGCATTAATGTATTTACACGTATGTTCATGTTTGTAAATGAAAATTAGATTTTTCGCATAATTGCATACATACTCATGTGCATATTTGAAAACTATATTTTCATGTTAGAGATGATTTTGAGTATGATTTTCTATTTATAATGATTTCGATATAGTTATGTTATTTAGTTTTATAAATTATAGTAAGATCCCAATATTAAATAAGTTAAAATTTAATGTTTTAGTCAGAATTATTAAGTTGGATATTGATGAGTTTAAAAAGTGATGGTGGTATTTTAGAAATTATAAGAATTTTAGGTTTTGAGGAATTAAAATAAGTTATTTTAGCATCTGAGGTTTAAATATTGAAATACCTGTTTGATTAGAAATTTAAGGAAATTCCGTGTTTATATTATAGGTGACGATTTTTTTTTGTTCGACATTTTTGAGGAAAATTTCTAAAAAACTAAGAAGTTCAGGTAAGCGGGATTCCTATGCTAGATTTGCATAAATAAATAAATGAACTGAGATTGATTTGTAAAAATGTGCATTTTGTTTTAAAAAGAAAAGGTGAAAAACAACCTCAATATATGTTTATCATTCATTCATGAAATATATATCAAAGAGAAAAGAAATGTTTTTGACATGAATAGTATACACATGAGCAATATTTGACATATTTATGAAATATGCAAAAGAGCGAATATGATATCATTAAGACTTTTATACATGTGATATAAATGATTTGGATATATTTTTTTATCAAATGGAAATTATATGAATATGTTTAGTACGTGTTATGATATGATATGGATATGAAAAACCTTTGATATACTTATCTGTTTTGGTTCTGATTCTGAATATGGTTCTAATATGATAATACTGGTTCACGTGATATAGTTGGTACCAACATGATATGATATGATATGAGTGTATCCAATTTGGAAACAAAGTGGTGTTTTACGTATTCTTTCCTGTGTGCACACTCGGGATTCTGAAATTGAACAATGGAAAGTTTTACAATATGATACTGCCTGATTTAGTCATCGAGGATAGCACANTCCAATTTGGAAACAAAGTGGTGTTTTACGTATTCTTTCCTGTGTGCACACTCGGGATTCTGAAATTGAACAATGGAAAGTTTTACAATATGATACTGCCTGATTTGGTCATCGAGGATAGCACGACCCTATCACGAGGATTAAACATGGTATATGATACGATATGATATGAAATGATATTATAAGATGGAGATGTTTAGTTATGTTATGCCAAAACGTTTTTGAATATGAAAATGATCTTTGAATATGAAATGGATATTTGAATACAAATAATTGGTTTTTTTTTTTTTAAATATGAAAAAGGGTCTTTAAATATGAAACAGATCTTTGAATATGAACAGTTGGTTTTTGAATATGAAATTGGTCTTTGAATATGAAACGGGTCTTTGAGTATGAACAGTTAGTTTTTTAATATGAAAGGTATCTTTAAAAATGAACAATTGGTCTTTGGGTATTAAAAGATTGAACAGTCGCTCTGATTTTCTGATTACACGTTCTTTTTTAGGTCTGTATATGAAAATGAAATATTTTGTTTTTGCATACCGAACTTTCTGAAAGACTTATGTTTACATATTAGTATATGTTCTTTTCTTACTGAGTTGTTGATAACTCACCCCTTATCTCCATAACATTTTTCAGATAATTTTGATGGTACAGTTAGGGATCAAGACTAGAAATCGTGTATAAAGCTACTTAAGGATAGTGGATCAAGTATAAAGATGCTATTTTGGTTATTGGAGATTTTATTCTATAATCCTGTTTTGCTCTGCTGACTTGGTATCTTGAAGGTTGATAGATTTATTTTAAAATTTTTGTGGCATTTAGATTAATCTTATTGGAGTCTATAACTGTATGGTTGAAAAATGATTTTGAGTGACAAGGAGTAACTCTCCGACCCCTCAAGTACCGAGGCGTTACATAGTAAGTTCTATTAATGATTAGTTTGACATAAATTAAGTCTGATTCAACAACCAAACTCAACCTTAAAATGCAAATTAAGAACTCTACACTTCCTTTGCTATGATAGCAGAAGTAGCTGCATGACAATGTTTATCTTAATTTGATAGGACGGCATTAAATTTACAATTAAAATTAGTTTTCTATTCTTTTAAAAATATAGTGTGTTTTTATGCATAAACATAACAAAAACTTTAAAAACTATCTTCTTATACTCAAATAAAGGTAGTCCTATATCTTATATGGTTTATTAATGCTAGATAAAAATATAAAATATATAAAGTTTTCTGTGAGTTCTTTGCAAACCATTTGAAAAAAAAAAATCCAATATAAAGCTGTGAAATTCTTTAGGTAGGTATCTTTTTTTCTAAAAGAATTGCACAGATAATTTTTCTGAAGAAAAAATATATTCATCATCAATTTTCTCATTATTCTCTCATCATAGCTTAGACCTTGAGCTACAGCAACTCTAAAGGAATTTTCAAAGTTAAGAGTCACTATTCACCTATCAAATCCATATTTTATTAACAAATAATCAATAAGGCTTTATTAAATTCTTTTTATAACTTTCATTAGTAAATAAGGCTATATTATGTTGGATAATTAGGTTAATATAAAAAATAGTTGAGAAACAATAATTTTCAGTAAAAATTAAATTTTTAATTAATATATGGAGTGTATTTGTAAAATATTAAAAAAATTATATATTATATTATATTATTATTTTTGATTTTGGGATGGATAGTCTAATGTGAATTAATTATCTTCAATGACTTTGGCTTTAGCCAAAACTTCAATTTTTAGCCAAATTTTGAACCTAGGCCATTGCCAATGCTCTGGGGAAGTTTTTAAGTCTTGGGGGTCATTTTGGTAGACTAGGGGGAATTCAAGATTTCATGGGTGTCTCATGCATAATCCATACGAAAGACCTTCACATTAGTGATGTGTAGGATGTGTTAAAAATGAGCCTTTATAAATAGAGTTTTTCTTTACCATAACCTTTGGTTTATGCAATACCCTGTGCAATTGTGGTTTTATTGTACTTTTGTAAACATCTAGTTTTTACTAAGAAAAATTCTTCTCATTATCTAATTAGTCACTATTTACTACTTTACATTCTATGAAAAAAATATAGATGTAAAGTATAAAAATGAATAATAAATGAAATATAGGATTTATTTTTTACTAAACATCTCAAGTTATCAAGTGAATATGTGGCCCTTTGGGCTTTGTGCATGGCTGACATACATACCTCTAACGTTTGTCCACATATCTATATTTGGTTTTAGTTGTGTAGCCCATTGGGCTAGGCTTCCAAATTTCCAATAGGCTGCCTAGAGGAGTAAATGACATCTACCACTTCAACTAATATTTTAGGCTCGGTTTGAATATAAAAATCTTCTCAATTTATTTTAATTAATTTTATCTAATTATTATATATATATTTTTTAAATTTTACATAAAATATAATAAATAATTTAAAATTTTCAAAATTTCCTAACCCACGCCGCCTCCCCTCACTCAGTTTTTTTTTTCATCCTCGACTTATCAGAGAATCCATTCTATACACAAATCTCTGCCGAAAATCTGGTGTGTGTCCTCTGCATCGATAAAACACAACAACTCATGAAGATCGAGGACAAAACAATTAGCTGTAGCAACAGCTTGACAAAACCAACAACAATGACAAAGTATTGACAATGCAAACAACATCTAACCGATCTGCACCTACGGCTTCTCTTCTATAGTGATCGTATTCTATATGGACGACGAGTGAGTTCTTTCATAGAGACTAGAGCATATTTAGATATTTAAAATATCTTAGTATATTTATAAATAGCAGTGAAATAATTTAAATTTTGGAAAAGAAGAACAAAAAAAGTTGAATAAAAATACCATTAAGTTAAAAAATTATTTAAAGATTATCTTTTAATATTATTTTTTATAATTCTAAAATTTGAAAAAGTAGTATTATTTTTTATGTTTTGTTTGAAAGATGAAAAAAATTGTAATAATTATATAAGGATCAGATGAAAATGTTGAATATTTAAAATTGAAAAGTGTTATGTTTTTTAGTGATATTTGTAGTCATAGAGAGTACAAACGTCGTGTACTTATTTTTAGAAAGTGAGTAAATATAGGATCTATATGAAAAAAATTAAAATTTTTTTTAACGGTATACCCTACTCTTCTTCAAAAGAAATACACGGCGCTTACATAATCCATAACTGTATTTAGCATTACTCAACATCCCATTAATGAAATGATAATAATCTTGACAACTAAAAAAGGAGTCCCGACTAGGGCTTTGCAAAACTTTCAATGCTCCAACTTTGGTCTATGTCTGCTCCAACTCCTACATAGTCGAAAAAGAGTTTGGAGTCGGAATCGCTCCGAAAATTTTACATCCAAACTCCAACTCCGACATATACTTAATATATTTAATATTGTAAAATTAATAATAGGTGGTTGAGTAACTTAATGATGCAAGCATGCGTTTTGCAACACACAACTTGCGTTCCAGTCCCATCGCGTACGAAATTGTGATTTTTTGCAATTTTTTTTTAACTCCTAAAACGTTGTCGTTTATTCTTCCTATATATTCATCTCTTCTTTCAACTAAACCCTACGCATTTGAACATTTCCTCAACTGACACTCGAGTCTCGACAACAACTTCGTTCTCTCTTGAATCTTCCTATTTTTTCTCTCTTTGTTCTAACTTTGTTTTCTCTCTTCCTTTGTCTTTGTCAATCGTGAAATCATTTCACTAAAATGTTACTCACAACACATACCACTACTCAATCTCACCCCAGTCTAGATTTCGTCTTTGCCATCGTGCCGTGAAGCATTCTTTTTGATCCATTCTTTAATGTTATTTGGATACTCAGAAAGCCATTTCAATCCGTCCTATGTTGTTGTTTGGATGCTGGGAAAATCTGTTCAATCCATCCCTTGGTGTTGTTTGGATGCTGGAAAAGGCTTTTGATTTGTTTATTTATTTTGTATACTTTGTGTTGTTTGGATATTGTTCGGAATATGTCGATGTTGTTTGGATGCTACTCCGATTTGGACTCCAGCTCCGACAACTCTGATTAGAGTCAGAATCCACTCTGATTCGGAGTCGAAGCTCAACTTGGCCTTCGACTTTGGTCAGAGTTTGGCAGTCCGACTCCGTCGAAATCAGAACCTAGCCCTAGTCCCAACCTACTCTGAAACCCTTGACCCTCCTTAACCCTCAAGAGGACAACAACCAACTTTTGCAATTGGAGGCTCTTCGAATTTCGAGATAAGTTGTAACACCCTACTGCTTCCTTCCTTCTTCTGACGTAAGCCATTACGTCAGATGTGATAGCCTGTCAGCTCCTCCCCTCTAGTGTTTAAGAGTCTCGTTATGCGTGCCAGACCCGATGGCGTGTTTTTAAAGATACTACGTGATTTCTAAAGTTATCTTTGTGTTTTAAAGTTGTGAATTTTAAATGGAATATTCTCATCATTATTTAACTAAATAATATTTTAAATAACTAAATTATAATATCTTTGAAGAGCTCCAAAAATATTATAATTGCAGGAATCATTTTATATAAATGATTCCAGTTATTTAAAATATTATGCAATCTAAATAATGGTAGAATCTTTAATTAAATTAATAGTTTTACTCTTTTAAATATTTTAAGTAAGACTTCATCATTTTATAAATGATGAAGGGAATATTATTTTAAATAATATTATGTCTTTATTCCTCTCAATACTTTTAATTAAATAAATGTTTACGTGTTTTTAAATCAGAGTTTAAGGGTCACCGTTAGACCATTTTATAGACCCCCAGAAGTCGGGTTTTAGCATAAAACCCCAGCCTCTCTCTCTTCTCCCTCACTTTTCCCTCCCATTTCTCTCTCCTCCCTCTCGGCTTGCACTACACGGTGCAGCCCTCTTTCTCGCCCGAACGACTCCAGCTCCCAGCCCGGCGCCGTCGTGTGTCTCACCTCCACCACCACTGGCCTCCTTCCCCTCCGGTGAGCTCACCCATACCGACCTTGCTCGCCCACACTCTCTCCTCATCCTCCCTCGGTGGTGCATGGCCCGAATGTGCTTGGTGCCACCAGCGCCGTCATGCGCCATCCTTCGGCACCACCACTCCCACGACAGCCTCCCCTGCCACCGACCGGCCCCCTCTAGCGGCCTCAACCCCTCCCATGCAGCTACCTTTTCCACCATGCACAAACACAGCTCACCCATGCACGGGTTCACTGTGCAGCCACCTAGCACCGCCATGCATGGCCATCTCGACCACCGGACACCACCACGAGACTCCCCAGGTCTCCCCCTTCCTCCTCCCATGTACCCACGGCCGGATGTCCCCTCCTCCACCTCCCGATGTCTCCCTCTCTCACGCACAGTTTTCCCCTCCTCCATCGCCGTACGCCACCACCCATAGCAAGTGACCGCCACCTTCAGCCTCCTCAGGCCACCACGAAGCTAACCCAACTACCCATGACCCCAATCTGCCACCCATGGCCCCACACTCTCTCTCACTCTCCCACGGCTTCTCCTCCCTCACAGTGCACGGCCAGCCACCGTAGGCCACCATACCGACCACCACCGAGCCTCCACGGCTCCACTAGCAACCTCCCCTAACCTAGCTCAAGCCTAAACCACCACTTTACGTGGTGGGTAAACACTGCACGTGATGGATAGTCATTGTGCATGACTGACCGCCACTGTACACGGTGAGATCTGCTGTGATATGCTCCCTTTCTAGCATCATCAAGGCCACCTTAGGCCCTTCCAAGACCACACCTAGCTATCCAAATGCCTGAACAGTCAATGTACCCGGTGTAGCCATCCCGTACATTTCTTTCGACGTTATCGCTGTGACGGCTAGCAAGCGACGCACGGGTTATCCCGTCGATGGTATAAATCTCTATCCCTCGCTATTTATATTAAATGTTAGATGCTAGCTAGTTGACTAGGTTGTGGACTGTGCTATTAGTATTATATGATTTGCTGTGTAGTGGGGATGTGATGTGATGTAGTGAAGTGTTGGGCGTAGTTGGGAAGTGTGCTGTGTAGTGTTGTGGAGTGTGCTGTGAAGTGTGGTGGTAGTGTATGTGCAATAGTAGTGACGTGGCCTAGTGCTGTGTAAGGAGTACACATTGAGTGTATTTCGTGTAGTGAGACGAGGCACCGTATGGCGTGTATGTCATAGCGGTGACGTGGAGTAGTGTTGTGAATGGAGTACACGTAGAGTGTACTCCATGTTGAGAGACGGTACACCGTATGGCGTGTATGCCATAGCGGTGACGTGGCGTGGCATAGTGTCGTGTATGAAGTACGCGATGAGTATACTCTATGTGGTGGAACGACGCACCGTATGACGTGTATGCCATAGCGGTGACATGGCGTAATGTCGTGAATGGAGTACGCGAGAAGTGTACTCCATGTGGTGAAACGATGCACCATATGACTTGTATGCCATAGCGGTGACGTGACGTAGTATCGCGAATGGAGTACACGTGGAGTGTACTCCATGTTGGGAAATGATGCACAGTACGGCATGTATGCTGTATTAGTGATATGACGGAGCGTTGTGAAAGGAGTACACATGGAGTGTACTCTATGTGGTAGAGCAACGCACCGTATGACGTGTATGCCATAATGGTAATATAGCGTAGTTCTGTGAAAGGAGTACACGTGGAGTGTACTCCATTATAGTGGAGTGACGCACCATATGGCGTGTGTGTCGTAATGGTGATGTGGTGTAGTCCTGTAAAGGGAGTACACGTGGAGTGTACTCCATTGTAGTGGAATGACGCTCCATATGGCGTGTGCCATAGTGGTGATGTGGCATAGTTCTGTGAAGGGAGTACATGAAGAGTATACTCCATGAGGTGCAGCGATACACCGTATGGCGTGTCGTGAAAATAAATGTGATTGCATAGTTCATGGGCGAAGAGCTTGAGGTATGGTGTCGGGAATTGTGGAACAGTGTCCCGAAGTGTGAGATATGGCCTGTAGTCCAAGGCGACGAGTGTCGCCATGTGACTGGTTTATAGTTAGAAATAAGTGCGAAGTGGCTAGAAAGGTATCAGAGTAGCTCAGCGAAAGCATGACTGGGCAACGTCACTAAGTGACGTGGCCGATTAAGAGGTCGTGCTTGTGATGGGTGAAGAGTTAACGTAAGAGTGATGTAGCGGGAATGTGACGAGGTGTCACAATGTGACGAGTACGTGAGGAACCGTACTCGTGATGAGTTGGAGGTTGACGTATAGGTGACGTAGTGGAATGTCAGAGGTGACGAATGGTCTTGAGCTATATGGCGTGACGTAAGGTAGTGTGGTATGTGCAGTAGTAGTGATATGGCTGTAGTCTACAGCGATGAGCGTCGCCGTGTAGTCGGCTTATGGCCAGGAGTATGTGCTAAGTGGCCAAGAAGTATCAGAGCAGTGCAGCGGAAGCATGATTGGGCAATGTCATGAAGTGATGTGGTCAATCATAAAACTGTGCTGTGATGACCTAGGATGTATGTGAGGTGACGTGACAAAGTCATGGTATAGCTTGGGATTTAGTCTCAAGCTATGTAACGTGACGTAAAGTGTGTCCATGGATAGAGTTTCATCGTGTCAAGTGTTAAGATGAATTGTCAAGAGGCACGGCTAGCATGAAGAGTCGTGCTAGCCAGGTTAGGAGAAGGTTGGTAACGGAGTATGGCGTTCGCCATACAAGTCCGAGACCAATGTATTAAATGATGGTCTTAGCCGATAAAAGGATAAGGTACGTGTGTTATTTGGTTAAACGCACGTGTCGGACGGATTCACCATATGTAATGGGTAATCTGTCCTAAGTATGGTTACACGATGCTTAAGCCTCAGAGTGGCTTGGAGCCGTGTGACGTGAATGGATGGTCATGAGAAGTAGAGTGAGCTAAGATACATAAGGGTAATGATGAGAGTACTATCTAAGAATGGGATGCGTGACTTAGTTAGTCTAAGTTATGCGTCGGGATGAGGTTAATGAGAAGAACGAGTTAGAGGCTTTAGTGTCTTAATCTTAAGGTAAATCATGAGTTCACCTTAGCGAGTAAGCACTCGAAGTAGAACATCAATGTTAAAGGAAGTAGAGACCATAATGGGTCTACAAGGGTTTTACCATAGTAAAGAACATGAAAGGGCATCGGATAGAAGGAGAGTATTCTAAGTAAAGCATAGTTCTATTTCTAGTTCAGCTATTTATGCACTAGATAGAGCATGACGTAAGGTTATGTATGCATGTAGGTTGCCATTTGACAGGCGCATGAATGGACCGCATGGTATGAAAGTAGCATGAAGTCTAGGTAAGTGTTACGTTCATGCTCTTCTAGAGTTTTCTAAAGTATGTAAGAAAAAGAAAGATGAACATTTTTTCCATGAAAGATGCTTTAAGAAAGGACACGAAAGATGTTTTTAAAGAAAAACATGCTAAGTATTGAAAAGTATACGTATGTACGGCCCCTCTATGAAAGCCTCTTTTTACGCACTCAAAAGTATTAATTGTATGCATGTAAATGAATGAATATACGTTGTAGATATTGTACGTATTTTATAAAGAAAAGAAAGGAAACTTCGAGGGTCGTGCCTCGAGCTTCAGACCGATGCTTTAAGAGACGTGAAGAAAGTGCTTTAAAATGTCTCTGAGAACTGATGCTTTAAATGCCCCTACGAACTGATGTTTTAAATGATGCCATGAAAGATGATGTTTAAGCCATGCTTTTAAACGAAAAGAATATTTTCTCATGAAAAGATGTTTTTCCCATGAAAGCATGAAAAGAAAAGAAAAGAAAAAGAATGAATGCTCGTGCCCATGCAAATGAATGAATGAAAGCCTCAACTCTTTAGAGCTGACAGGAATGAATGAATGGCATGTGGCATAAATGAATGTATGAAACTACGTAACGGCCATATGAATGAAAGGAAAGGGGTACCCATATGAATGAATGGGCAGATTGCAATGTTAGGCAGTAGTATCTGGTAGTGCACCTAGTGCGGCACCTTAACAGAAAGGGATTCCAACCCATGGCCACAAGTGAATCCATCGGCCCAAAAGGCCGCTAATCCCAGCACGCAGGGCATAACGACGTGCACTGACCTATGAAAGTGAAAAGAAAAGAAAAGTAATGTATGAATGCACGACATTCTTTAAGAAATGAAGGCACTGGCAGGAAAAACGTTTTAAGAAAAGAAAACCATTTTTAAAGAAGAAAGCCCCCGTCAGTGATGTTTTCAAAGGAAAGCATGTATGCATGTATGTATAGTATGTATGAATGATGAATGCATGACTGAAAACCTATGTTGTTATATTTTAATGGTATGAAGTAAAGCTTACTGAGTATTCGACTCATTTTAGTTTTTATGTGTGCCCCTCCCCCATAGGAAACTAAATGGGCAGTACGCCCAGGAGGGACATAGCCAAAGGGAAAGAGCACGGAGGTCTAAGAATGAATGTTTTAAACGTACGAAAATGTCTTTTTATTTTAAAGAATTTTATTTCCCATTCCAAAACTCTTTTATTATAAAAACACTTTTTATTTTATAACGTAGAGTCTTGCACCCTGGAAAGAACAGTAAAAGGTTTTAAATTGGAAGGTAATTCCCGTCGTTATTTTCTAAAATATTTTTCAAAAAGGTCCATCACAATGACGGGCGTTACATAAGTTGACCTAATACAAACCAAAGGGAACTTGTTCAGAAGTTGTTTTGTCTCAACCTGATCGTTACAAACCGTTTTCCTCACCTCGAATTTGGGTTATTCCGATGCATTTTAATTTTAATTTTTTTAGAGAAAAAAATTTTCAACACTTCCATTCCCAACTTAATTCAATCAAATACATATATATTTTTTTCTAATAAAATAAGTATAACAGTACTGTTATGTTTAAAAACAAACATATGATAAAGGAGCAATATGTTATTCTAACGCCGAACAAAATTTAGATTAATTCTAGCTGCAACTTTCAACAGATAATCAAAACAGGGAAACAAGAGATTTACCCAAAACACAGAGAAAACAACTCTGTTTTCAGTTGAAAATTATCAAAACTTCAAAATCATCCAACCAAACCCACAAGCCTAGCCGTAAATTCGAAAATATCATAATTTTGCCAAAAAAAAAATTTTTTGATAAATACACCAAAAATAAATACGTAATTAAAGAAGCAATCTATCAAAAATCTTGTCAAAATCAAGTTCAAAAATCACCTCATAATCAAGAAACGAAATATTACCATATACGAGAAAACAATGTATAAAATTGGGGATTTGAAGGAGAAAATAGTTGATTTTGAGCTTGAAAACCATGCACACCAAGCATAGCTAGGTAACCACGATGTGTGCCCTGAAAAAAAGTTTTTCAAATTGGGGTCATATGGCCAAAGTTATGACTAAAATACCACAAAACTATCCCAAATCAAGGAAAAATTACTGTTTCCTATTGTCCTTAGCTGGTATGCCGTCTCAAGTTAGTTTAGTGCCATCAGCGTGTAATCAGATAGCTCAACATCATTTAACTTGGATTCCTCTTCATCATATTCCAACCCAACTAGACCATTATGATCAACGGCTTCCGATCATAGTTCGAGTCAGATAGAAACTTAAAAGAGAGATGGAAGATCATTCAGGATTGGATGGACGATTTTGTATAACTGGGAATTAACTTAATGTGACTAAAAATATCAAGAGTCAAAAGCAATTTTCACAAAAATAATGGTTACTACTATTTTATTATCCGTTTACTACTCTTTTTGTATTTAATTTTTTTTAATTTTGTATTTTACTTAATGGTTAAGGAAGTGACTATTAATAAAATTATATATATATTTTAATTTTTTAATGATTAAGAATGTTAAAAAAATACTTAAAGAAAATGATAAAAAAATAAAAAACTTCAAATACACTATAATTAGCAAATAGGTAGTAACCCTATCACTACCCATAAAAGAATCTTTACAAAAAAATTTCTCAACAAATTTTCAATTCTATTTAGCTACTTTTACAAACTCTATTCCAAAATATATTTTCTTAAAAAAATTACTATCCTTTAAGTCATTTTCATAAAATCAATACAAAAACAAAGAATTGTTATGATTGCGAAAGCTTTCACATACCCAACATGTCCTAATTAATGTCTTAAATGAGAAACACATATTTTTCCAAAAAAGAAAGAAGTCATAGTTGGCTCCCAACGATGAAGTGGCGAAAACATGGACATTCAATTGCAATAGTTGTCAGCCACCAAAATTTTCCTAGTTGATTGCATAGTGTAGTGTATTGACTGTGTTGATGTCGTGTTTCATAGCCCGAACAGTACCGCAATGCCCAAGTTCCACATCGCCTGCAACAAGGAGGAAGAAGAGGCTTCGGTGATACCTTGGGTCACTTTGATGCGAGTGGGTTTGGATGTTGAAATGAGTTGAGCTGAGTTGAGTTGAGATGATAAAATATTGTTAGAATATTATTTTTTAATATTAAAGTTATTTTGAAATTTGAAAAAGTTGAATTGTTTATTATATTTTGTATTGGGATTTGAAAAAGGTGTAATGATGAATTGAGATGAGTTGAGATGAGTTGGAATGAGTTTGGCATCCAAACGCACCCTAAGTCAATGGATATTTCTATGAAGAAAGCTCAGAAATATAGAATGATAATAGGGTTATCAGACATAGAGCTAGAGAGAGACTCCTGTTGAAGGGATCTCCCTTATTTATACCTAATCCGGGTTGTCGTTGAGGGAGATCATAGTGTGTCAGGTGTTAGACCTGCTACCACTCATTTTCCTGTCACCCCAGTGTGTCAGTCCACGGCCTAGCTGGAGATCATGTCGTGTTAGCCGTGCTAAGTCTGCCTACAGCCACCTCTATGCTAGGACAGTGTGTCAGATCGCAGGTGAGCCGTCCTTGGTACGTGGGGCGTGTCATTGTGTGTCGGGTCTCTTGACATAGGCATTGATCTTGGCGTGCCTTGGGTTTGTCGAATTCGTGACCAGGCACATGTTGCCATCCACTTGAAGTTGGGCGTCCTGTTCGGTGCTTTGTGATAGGGCTCGACAAGTTGCCAACCCCCGAGACGTTCCCCTTGGCTCCTCTGAGCTTGGTGTCGATAGGCCATCCTGGTTGGTTCGCGCTTGGTACACGATCCTCCGGTCTGGGGTTTCCAGCTTCCTCCCTCGGGCTTGGGGTTCCATAGCTCGGCCTTCTTGGGCTTAGGCCCTTCTGGGATGGGCAATCCCTCACAGTACCTCGCAAATTCCTATCACGGTCACGGGGTGGGAATTCATAACTCCTTCATCACAGTTCCACCAGTTCAGTTCCTGACGATTCGGCTTCCTGAGGCCAGTTGCATGCTCAATAAATGCTTTTCCTCATTTCCCACTAGCGTTCCATCTCCCAACAGTTGATTGGACGTGTCAGCTGCCTTTCTTTCTACTCCCCGGGGCCTCATTGGTTCGTGCTTCCCACACGCCTGTCATGACAGTTGCCATTCGAGCAGTCGCCTCGGCTGCGGGTATTCGCGTGGCTTTTGCTGGCGTCATCACTGTCAGGGTTGTTTCCTTTCCCGTGCGCCGTCCAATCTCCGCCCACTATATAAAGCCCACTTCTCCCTCTTCCTCCTCTCTTACAGTCTTCCTCAGAATTTCTTACAGTCACCCTCGAGTTCTTTCGGGTTCCTCCATTTCTCCACCCATTATGTTCCTTCGACCACTCCTCCTTCAACAGCGTTCTCTTCCCTTCGAGTTCACTTCGTGTTTTCCACTGCTTCCCACCGTTACAATGGAACCCAAAGCCGATCTCATTCCTCCATACTTCGGGGGCAAATACTGGGTTTCCTCTATCTTCGGCACCGACCTTAGGGCATTCCACTCCAAGTATAAGATCCCTCATTCTGTGGTTCTGGAGATGCCTAGGGGCGAGCATGCTGACGGCACCGCAACGAGGGTGGCTCTCTTCTAGTTAATGTTCGCCAATGGTCTTCGCCTCCCGTTCTGTCCCCCTGTTCGAGAAGTTTTAAATTATCTTGGACTGGCCCCGTTGCAACTCCACCCTAACACGTGGCGCCTCTTGATTTCCAGTTGTATCATATACCAGATGGTACTAAGCAAGACCCCTGAAGAATATCCACACCTGACGCCTCAGGAGTTCTTTTACGCATACCGGCTTGTCTACCAACTAGGTAACATTGTTGGCTTCCAGGCTTGGTCTTTGGGCCGAAAGATCATTTCACTCGAGTAGCGTCACTCGAGCATAAAGATATGGTCCAGCAAATTCTTATTTCTTGTCTAGTCCGGACTGGGAATATCCTAAAGGGAAAGTTGCTCACAAGGAGTTCCCATTCAGCTGTGTTGGGGGTACCCCCTATCTACGGAGAGCCTGGAGCTTACCCTCAATCGGAGGAAAAAGGCTCAGTAAGAGTTGGTCACAGCTTGGGTGCGGGCCCACCCGGACAAGTTGAAGATCGATGTGATCCTTTCTGACGAGAACATCTGTGACTACTTAACCAAGCCCAACCGCATGTACACCATTAAAAGAAATTTCTTGGGTAGCATCCCACCCCCTAAGACACAGCCCTCTCGCCAAAAGCGTGCCTCGCGTCCTTCTAGCCATCGGGCTAAGTGACCGAAGGTGCGCAACGATTGTCCCTAGCAAAGTGGTGAGGCCAAGGGCTCCACTCCTTCTAGTGGTCGGGTCAGGGAATCTAGAAACCGTTCCCAAACGCCTCACGTCTGGGAGTCCATGCGTGCGGCGATTCCAGTTCCCTCGACATGGGGGACAACGACATCATTTCCTAGCAATTTTGCCCTGCGGCCGGTCCTTCTGCTTCAACTAGTTCTCGACCCGCCGAACCTTTCCAAGACCCATTGCTTCCTTTTGCAAAAAAGCTGGATACTTGCGATCTTCAAGCAACATTTTTTGCTTCGGCACCCCCCTTAGGCTCGTTTGAGCCCTTTACTTCTTTTGAGGACACTCTTTAGGAGGAGATGTACGGTTGGGTCCCATAGGCAGGTTAGTCGGTCGGGTCCCGAGATGCAAGGCAGCCCTCTTCTCGAGACTTAACTCAAGGAAACGTTGAGGGCAAGGGAGGCGAGACGACCCCGGAGCCCAAGTCACAGGAGGAAGAGCCGACCCCGGAAGCTTGCTCACGGGAGGCAAAGCCAAGCCCTTCCCGAGCCACAAGCCTAAAAGGGATGCGGGCAGAATTCGTCTTTCACGACGAGAGAGGGGAAGATGAAGATGGAGAAGAAAGAGATGGGGAAGGTGAGGAAGGCGAAGGGTTGAGTCCCAAAGCTTCTCATGTTGCAACTCGAAGCTTGGCTGCGGATCCTCCCCACATCATCGTCCTACGTGATGATGACAACTCTGGAGCTTCAACTCCCGTGGCGCCCAAGCCATGCAACGAGACATGAGGATCTCTTCCCAATTTTTCTTGGTAGTTGGCGGTTGCCGGTCCCTCATCTCCGTTTGGGACAGAGCAGATGCAGTACCCGGCCTCGGCTATGGACAAGGCTTGGGCCAATGGTTCCCAGCACGTAGGTTGAATGTTGCAACCCCTGTTCTCCCAGGTATGCTAATCTTTTTCCGCCAGCCATGTTTTTTGCTCACATTATTATTCACAAAACTCATTTTCTTTGTTCTTTCTTTGAAAGGCTGCGGACCAATTGGCCACGATGATCTGGGAGAGTTGGAGGAGACTAACCGGGAGCTCAGTTCCTTGGGGCATTTCGGGTATTTCAAGTTAAGGCAAGTGGCTTGAAAGATAAGGGACCTAAAGACCAAGTGGAAGAACTGATCAACGAGGTGGAGTTCATGAAGGAGCAAAACCAGCACCTGGAGACGGTCGCTGCAAGGTGCAAAGAGAAGAAGAAGGCTCTGAAAGGCCTTTTACGCAATGTCGACCAGGACTTCTTTCGTTTGACATCGAAAGAAGCGGCTCGTAGAGGCTCGCATTGCTTCTGAGAGAAGCTTGGTCACTCGGAAAGCAGAGCTGAGGACCGCTCGGGAGCAGTTGGAGTTGGTTCGGGAGGAATTGCAGAAGTCTAGGGAGGAGACGTAGCCCACCCGAAGGGAGTTGGAGGAATCTCGGCGGGGTCGGGCCCTAGCAGTTGGGCAGCATTCGAGGTTGTTACTCAGGAATTTTAGGCACTCTTAGGAGGCCCAACACTTAAGGGAACAACAGCGGTAGGCGAAGGCATGCATTCATGAGCTCTCATAGTCGGGGATCCAGAAGAACATCGACCTCCTGTCCCGCAACATGGAGGTTGCCAACTTGAAGTCTCGCCTGGGTGAAGTCACCAAGTATTCCGAGGAGGTCCGATCTCGGATCGCCAACGCCAACGCCATCCGGGACGTAGCCTAATCGTACGACTACTGTGATGGCCTCAAAAGGATGCACCAACACCTATTGCAGAATCCCAAGCTAGACTTGCATACCTTGTCTTTAGCATCCCTACCTTCCAGTCCTGAGGAGCAGGCTTTTGTCAAGAACTTTAGGAAGCCCAGGTATCCTCCCTTCCCTCTAGGCGCTCCTCCCCCACCTTCGTCCCAGTGACAGGCTCAGGCCTCCACCCTTTCTTCCCCTTTTTTGTAGTGCCTTATATGGCTCAGTCTCTTTTTTTACGTAATACAGTGTAATTTGTACATTTTGACAAACTGAATGAAGACTTGTCTCTTGCTACTGTTGTGTTCTTTTGTTTTCTTCTTTGTCTCTTCCATCTATCTCTTTTTTTTTTTTTGTGCACAGTTTTGGCGTGGTCTCGGGACCAGGTAATGACTCGACTTTGTCGAATGGGGGTTAGGACCAAATCCGGGGACTCGGAACCTTACCCCGCAGTGAGTCAAGGGACTCGTCTTCTTGCGAGTGTAAGGACTCAACTTTGTTGGATGGGGTTGAGACCAAATTCTGGGACCTGGAACTTTACCCCGCAGCGACTCAAGGGCCCATCTTCTTGCGAGTGTTGGAACTCGACTTTGTTGGACGGGAGGTCGGGACCAAATTCCTAGACTTGGAACCTTACCCCGCAGCGAGTCAAGTGACTCTTCTTTCTACAAGTGTAAGGACTTGGCTTATATTGAGTCAAGGGACCTGTCTTCTTGTGAGTATAGGAACTTGATTTTGTTGGATAGATGGTCGGGACCAAACCCTAAGACATGGAACCTTACCTCATAGCGAGTCAGGGGACTCATCTTCTTGTGAGCGTAAGGACTCAACTTATATCGAGTTAAGGGACTCGTTTTCTTGTGAGTGTAGGGACTCGATTTTGTTGGACGGGGGGTTGGGACTAAATCCTGAGACTTGGAACCTTGACCCGCAGTGAGTCAAGGGACTCGTCTACTTGCGAGTGTAAGGACTCGGGTTATATCAAGTTAAGGGACTCGTCTTCTTGTGAGTGTAATAACTTGACTTTGTTGGACGGGGGTTCAGGACCAAATCTTGAGACTTGGAACCTTACCCCATAATGAGTCAAGGGACTTATCTTCTTTCGAGTGTAAGGACTTAGCTTATATTGAGTCAAGGGACTTGTCTTCTTGCGAGTGTATGGACTCGACTTTGTTGGATGGGGGGTTGGGACCAAATCCTGGGACCTAGAACCTTACCCTGCAATGAGTTAAGGGACTCGTCTTCTTGTGAATGTAAGGACTCGGCTTATATCAAGTTAAGGGACCCGTTTTCTTGCAAGTGTAAGGACTCGACTTTGTTGGATGGGGGGTCGGGACCAAATCTTGAGACTTGGAAACTTACCCCGTAGCCAGTCAAAGAACTCGTCTTCTTGCGAGTGTAAGGACTCGGCTTATATCGAGTCAAATGACCCATCTTCTTGTGAGTGTAGGGACTTGACTTTGTTGGATTGAGGGTTGGAACCAAATCCTAGGACTTGGAACCTTACCTCACAACGAGTCAAAGGACTTGTCTTTTTGGTTTAGACAATAGGAGATTTGAGAAAAACATCATAACGTTCTCATTCATTCATAATTGTTCGTACAAATTGCTGCCTTATGCTTCTACACATAGTACTTTTTTACGTGTTCGGCATTCCAGAGGTGTGGTAGTTTGTGTCCCTGGCTATCCTTGAAGTGATAAGAGTCGGGTCGGTTACTGGCGGTGACTACATAAGGTCCTTCCCATCGTGATCCCAACTTTCCATCCTCTGGGGTAGTTATTTCCGTTTGTCGCAGCACCATGTCGTCTACCTTGAAGGATCGTGGCCTAACTCGTTTGTTGAAGTACTGTTCTGCCTTTCGCTTGTTACTCATAATTCGTATCGCTGCTTCCTCCCTTCTTTCTTCCAGGACATCCAAGTTCTTGGCTATCATTTTGTTGTTTGTGTTCGGGTTGAAGTGTGGATACGGAACGTGGGCATTCCGACTTCTACCAGAATTACCATTTCGCTCCCGTAAGTGAGAGCGAAAAGTGTCTCGTTGATAGGGGTTCGAACAATGGTTCGGTATGCCCACAGTATGCTTGGGAGTTCTTTAGCCCACGTTCTTTTGTGTGCCCCGATCTTTTTCTTGAGGGTGAAGATGAGAGTTTTGTTCGTTGCCTCAACTTGCCCATTAGCTTGAGGGTGCCCTGGCGAGAAATATTTTACCTTAATCCTGAGCTCTGTGCACCATTCTCAGTAGTGTGTGAAGTCTAACTGTCTTCCTTTGTCCGATACGAAGCCTTGAGGTATGCCAAATCGGCAGACTATCGACTTCCACCGGAATTTCATGATGGTTCAGGAGGTGATGCTTGCGAGTACCTCCACTTCGACCCACTTAGTGAAGTAGTCAATCGCAACCATGACAATCCGGGCCTCGTCCCCCCCAACACTTGTAACATGCTGGTGGATGCTCTTGCCTGCCCCAAGTAGGAGTTGAAAGATTGGAGGGCGGGATGTAGGGGTGTGTTGTCCAATCCTAATTTGAGTAATATTTGAAAAAAAAAATTATGAAAAATTTTGAGAATTTTATAGTTTATGTTCAAATGTTCCTTTAAGATTATGTTAAGATTATGTTTGGGAGGTAAGATGAGAATTTTATGTTTTGTTTTAAAGTTTAAAATATTATTTTTTAGTTTGAAGATTTGAAAAAGTTAAATTGGAATTTGAAAAAGTTGAATTGTTTATTATATTTTATATAGGAATTTAAAAAAGTTATAATGATGAGATGAAATGAGATGAAAATTTTAAATAAGATTAAAATATCCAAACATAATCTAAAACTCTTATTAATATTAATTCGATTATATTATTTATTGATGTGATATATTTTAAATGATAATCATTTAAGCTGATGATTGAACAAGTTAATTTGACATCGACACGTTATCAAACGAAACAAAATTGAAGATGAAATGACTGATTTAAACAAAATTTATGATGAAAGTAACTTGTCGGCCAATAATCCGAGCCAACCCAAGAAGCTTCCGTGGATTATAACCAGTTTCAACCGCTACATAAGTGGTAGATGAAGTCAAATGCCCCGTACACCGACGTCAGTGCACCTGGCCGAATTTCTTGGTCAACAATCTGGCAAGCTACCACTATCCTGCACGGTTGGGCTTGATGAGATTCCAATTTTTTACAAAGAACTTTGTATGAGACTTGTATCAAGTATTATTTTTTTGTCCATTTTACACGCACATTATATATATATATATATATATAAGAAAATGGATTTTGTTTTTGTGCATCCAATTTTAGTTTATCCAACAAGCGTCAGGATTAAAATAACATACTTTCAGCCACATTCATTAGCCAAGAGAGAAATAATCCACCAAATTTGATGAAGTCTTCCTTCTGACTTTATATATCATNCGTGGACCGCCACCCTTATCCTCTTCCTTAGCGATTGCTAGCATGAAAGGCCCTGCACCGCCACCGCCACCGCCTCCACCAATTCCAGTGAAGAAAAATCCCACGCCACCACAACCTCCACCACCTAAGGCAGGTAGTTTGAAATCATCATTAAAACCAGCCCCAGCACCACCAAAAGCGATGCCAGGTGACAATAAAACAGGGAAGTCTTCATCTGAAACCGGAGATGGTCAGATAAAAATGAAGCCATTGCATTGGGATAAAGTGAATACTAACACGGATCATTCCATGGTGTGGGACAAAATCGATGCTGGTTCTTTTAGGTAATTTTAATTTTCATGTTTGGATTCAATAGCTCATATGTAATCGCCTTTCCTAGATTATGCTGACTCTCAATGATTTCAAATTTGAAAATTCAGGTATGATGGAGATCTTATGGAACACCTCTTTGGATATGTTGCCACCACCCGACAATCGCCTCAAATAAGCAATAACACAATAGATCGGAGTAATCTCAACTCTAATTCACCGGCACAGATTTTTATCCTCAACCCTCGAAGGTCTCAGAACACTGCAATTGTTCTGAAATCTCTAGCAATCTCTCGCAAAGGAATCCTTGATGCACTTATTGAAGGCCAAGGCCTCGACACAGATACTCTTGAAAAGCTGGTCAGAGTTGCCCCAACCGAGGAAGAACAATCCCAGATCCTAGAATATGATGGAGATTCCACAAGACTTGCTGATGCTGAATCCTTCCTCTACAACCTTCTGAAAGCTGTCCCATCGGCTTTTGCTCGCCTTAATGCCATGCTTTTCAGATTGAACTGCGACTCGGAGATTCTACCCCTTAAGGAAGCTATACAAACACTCGAATTGGGATGCAAGGAGCTTAGAACACGAGGTCTCTTCATGAAACTTTTAGAAGCAGTCCTAAAGGCTGGCAATCGCATGAATGCAGGTACTGCCCGAGGGAATGCCCAGGCCTTCAAGCTTAATGCTCTTCGAAAGCTCTCTGATGTTAAAAGTACCGATGGAAGGACCACTTTACTCCACTTTGTTGTGGAAGAAGTAGTTCGCTCTGAGGGAAAGCGGTGTGTTTTAAACAGGAATCATAGCTTGAGTCGCAGCAGCAGCAGCAGCCGCAGCAGCAACAGCAACTCTAATCCTGAGAGTTTAAAAACAAAGGAGGAAAGAGAGAAGGAATATAAAATGCTCGGATTACCAACGGTGGGAGGCCTCAGTGCTGAGTTCTCTAATGTAAAGAAAGCAGCAACTATAGATTATGAAACCTTCACAGGTATGAACTCAGCACTCACAGCACGAGCAACAGAAATTCGAGCACTCGTGTCCAAATGTTCCAGTGATAGAGGAGGAGGGTTTGCAAGGGAGATGAAAGGTTTTCTTGACGAGGCAGAAGAAGAACTTCAGGCGTTGAGAGAAGAAGAAACAAGGGTGATGAAGCTTGTAAAGAGAACAACAGAATATTATCAAGCAGGAGCATCAAACGACAAGGAAGCATCCCCACTTCAACTATTTGTTATAGTAAAAGATTTCCTTGGTATGGTTGATCAGGCCTGCATTGAAATTGCACGAAAACTGCAAAGGAGGAAGACATCGACAAAAGTTTTGGGATCATCATCACCAAAGTCACCGCCATCGAAGACCCCAGTGACGTTCCCAAACTTGCCGGAAAATTTCATGTCCGATAAGTCAAGGAGTAGTTCTAGCGAATCAGATGGTTTTTGAATTAGGCCTGTATTTGTTCGCTGTATATAGATGCTGAACACATTATATAAGTTGTGAAATGAACAGCCCAAGTGATTTTTTTTTTATGCATCAAATTCTTGTCTAAATCCTGTAGTCATTGGAAGGCCAGAGATTTCACGAAAAGAGAAGAAGAAGAAGATGATGATCAAGATCAGGAAACTCTGATTCTAAGACTACAAAAGAATTATATGGGTATTGCCGATTGCTGTAATTATATCACAGGCAGTAGCTGCATATGATAATTTATGGCAGATAAGTGTTGGGAAAATATTCTTAATGTATAACTTTAAACCAAGAGAGCGGACATAATTTGCAAAACCACAGGGGTGGTAGAACCGTGAGCGTAAGTCCAGGTTTTCTTTGTACCACTTGCCAATACAGTAACGTACAATGTTAGATAGAAGGTAACATTTACACCTTAAACAGTCCGAATGAACTGCATGTAGCTCACAGACAGATATTGCTTATATATTGTCATTCACCAAAGAAAATGAAAAACATTTATCCATAAATCATTACTCATATAATCTTTAGTCAATATTTTGTGGTACAAGCAGTCCTATATCGTAATAAGAAGCAAAAGATTCAACAAAATCACTAACGACTAACTACAAGAACAATTTAATGGCAACCAACTACAAGAATTAATACATTTCTAACGGTTTGACGGTTCATGCACGTCTTTTTATTTATCTATTTGCTTTAACTACATTTGGTTTGAGAGAGAGTGCGCCAGAGAGTAATGATTTGTCAATGGAAGGTGGCTGCGACCCAAGAAGACTGATAATATGGGGGGTTGTCTCTTCTGGCCATTCAGGAATGCAGTCTCATAAGAGCCTTTTGGCCAAGTAACATATCATGGCAACATTCCCTAATGAGAAGCAATTTCTTCATATATATCGTTCCTTATCCACCCACGTATTTAGCTTCGAAAGCAGAAGTATTTCTTAGAACATGAAGTGAGTCTCCCAAGAACATCGCTCATCGATGAATCTCATTTTTCAAGACTTCCTGCACAATTTGACAAAGTAATTTCACATATTAAGGAGAAAAAATAACTTGACAAAGTAAATTCCTGCATCTTTCCCGTGAAGAAAAATTGAGGACAATATCAATTTCACGTATGCAGCCACAACTCATTAAAAACAGATTAAGTTCTCATTTGGCATATCCAATTCTGTCTCCCCCCACCCCCCCTCCCACAAGAAAAAAATAACCCATGACTCCTGAAAAATATACCCAATGTTTTCAATCTTGATCTCAGTGACTGAACATATAAAAAGCTCTGGACTTCATGATCTTAATTACTGGCTTATTAGGCTTGGGAGTTCCTTTATGAAGAGGTAATAATTGCAGTGACCTTAATGGAATAATACTTCTTGGTACTTATGAAATCACCACTTGTCCCGAAGTTTAAGTTGATGGGAAGAGATGATACACACACTGACACAACATTCTCACACACCGAGATGCACATGCCTTGAAATACCCAAATCCAAACAACCTAGGGTACTACAGCTTGAGCTGATAAAATACTTCTTCCAGTCTCCAAAATACCCATTTTGGGTTCTCACAGAAAGTGGATAATAAAACATAGGGCATTTTCTTATCTCATGAATCATTAATTAAATTATCTAGAATTCAGGAGAAAGGGATGAAACTTATCTTGATATAATAACACATAGAAGCCATGCTTCTATGGTTCTACAAAATTGCTACTCAGATTCAAGGAACACCTCTAATGCTTGATTGGCTATGTTACCAAATGATTATGTACTCAAACTCCTCCCATCCAGTAATTCTAACAAATGCAGCTTAATTTTGGAGGAAAGAACGAGAGATGCTTCGACAACAAGGAGAGAAATGTGGGGGAATTAAGGAATTTTTTTGTGTTTTCTTTAGTTCAATGGTTGGGTGCTATTGTACGAAAGGGAAGGAATGTTCATGAGTTCTTGTTTTCTTTTCAGCTGTCTAGAATGTGATTAGGAGTCTCCTTTGTATACTTCCTGTGTACATGGGCATTGCCTAGTTTCATTCAATCAATAAAATTTATTACTTATTAAAAAAAAAAATGGAGGAAAGAACAGAGAAGTTAAATTGAAATGATAAACAGTGAAAAACCATCATGGTTATTGTGATAACTTAATGGGATACCAACTTGACAGAATATATTCAATAGCAAAGCAAGATAGCCATGGGCCTCTCTGCTTCATCTACCACTACAGCTAATAACTTGTGGAAGACTAGTACTTGTTGACTTAAGCAACGAATTGACTTTCGAGATTAAATTCACTGACATAAAAATAATGTGAAATGCTTATCAGACTAAAATATGGAGGGGAAAAAAAGGAAAAAAATAAATGCTTAGAGATATGGAATACCTTATCTGAAATGCTTTTCGACATTTTTAGTCCCCCATAAAAGGCAGGCAATGGAGTGGCTTTAAAATTAAGGTTCTGTCTTGACTTTCTAATCTCTGCCCCTTTGTCCTCCTGTGTCAGGCAGATGGAGTTGAGACATGCCATTTATGTGCACGAATAAAGTTATTGCTCTGTGAACTAAATGCTGGTAATAGTTGCTCATAGAAATAGTCATTTGAGAAAATCTTTGCAATTATATTCCTCAATAGGGGATGACATGCCCTATCTAAAGAGAACTCATTATAAATCAAGTGTACCTTTGATTTCGATTGAAGGCCAGTCCTCGCTGCCTCTTTGGCACTTGGTTTTCCCTCTAATTTCTTTGAAATCTAAAAATAAATTGGTAAAAAAAGGTTAATAGAGGATTTCTTCTTTTTGCGTGTTTTTTTTTTTTTTTTTTTTTTTTTTGGGGGGGGGGGGGTTGTGTCAATGTGTACCTCCTTTTTTTTGTCTGCCCTTTCATCACTTTTGAAGCCAAAAGAAGGGGCCGGCTTAGCACTTTTTTTATCCGCAGCACCTGCTTTTAGTAACCTATTCCAGGAAAACCATGCAATATTGAATTTTCCATAGAGATAATTCAAAGATTTCAAAAAAACAACCCAGCGCTGATAATTTATTAATGCAAAACATTTCAGGGAATAGGCCACTTTATAAGATGAATTACGTACAAAAACAAAAACAAAACTTGATAGAAAAGGCATAATAAAGCATGGAAATTTGAGTATTCCCCAATAAGGGAATTATAACCTTCTCCACTCAATCTTCTCTTTCCGCCACCTACCCCACTTTTATCATAAGAAATGGAATTAGACCAGGGGAATCCCCACAGGAAATAGTAATTAATAAAATTGTTAGGATTGGATCTCTTTTTTGTATGAGTAGAATTGGATCTCCTTGCATTTGTGAGGAAGTGGTGATGCCTACAGTTAAGATTTGACAATCAATAATTGTTAGTGAGTCTTATATGGAGATGGGCGATATTTTTTTAGGTAAATAAATGCCTCAAATGACCGAAAAAGACAAATCATCATGCATCTAGAGGATATATTATTCTGAGCCATACTCGGCATTCAGGTATCCACTTATTGGACATTACCAATCACATACAAAATTGAAGAAGTTGGGTTTCACTTTTTCCATTTATGCTACCTTGCTCTGGTTTGTTTAGATCAGATGAAATAACACTAGTTAACAATGAGAGGGAGATAGAGAACATACAGAAGTAACAGAACTAAACATTGTTAAAAATACATTAAAGCAAAACCTACAATACACACACATTCACAGAAGTATGCTATGGTAAATAAACTATAAAAAATAAGCATGCTATGGTAAATACATTCATGATGGAAAAAGTGTGAAGACAAAACATTACCCTCGATTTTCCTTTTGTGGTGTCAGAGAAGTTGAAACCCTTGGTTCTGTCCCCTTTCTAGGCACCTGGTAAAAAAGAATTGAAAGAACAAAATGTTCCACAAAATGGAAATCTGATGTTAGAATTGTCAATTGTAACCTTTTCTCAGCAAAGATAAAAGTAGTTGTTCGCCGCTTCCTTTTCAAGTAAACAAACAGGTTTTCTTCTTTTAGGCAAACGTTATAATGTGATAAACCTGTTTTGGTACAGACGATCTCTCTTCACCAGAAGATGTCGATTGGTTTATACTTTTCTGAAATGTCTTGAATGCTCTTTTGACAATTTCCTTATCCCCCATTTTCTCCATAATGAAGGATTTTCTAGTCATGTGAAGTGAAGTTGGATCAGAATTTGTAGGATCCAAGCGAAGGGACATGTGTAGAGATGTAGGAGCAAACTTTCTTTCACCAATAGAAGGATTTTTGTTCCTTGGTAAAGATGAATCATTTCCCTTCTTTGTTGAAGATCGTGACGCAGATAATGCAGTGAAAGTTGGTGAAGGCTTCGACACTTTAGGGGTGGAAATATGTGATGCTTTAGGTACAGGTGATCCTGCTTTCTTCTTTACCCTTGTCACATCTCTCTCCCTATTCGCTGAAGTAACCTGTACAAACCGAGCTAAGAATCATGAGCCACCAGATACAACTTAACAACCTAAGTTTTCTTATATCTAGGTTTGCTAACAAAGATCAATCTATTAGAGAAATTAATCACTTCACCTTCTTAGATTCCTTTGGATGATCTAACACCGTGTTTTCTTTAACCTGTGGAGCTTTTCCCACCTCATTGTTGCATTTGTGCGAAATTTGCTTCGTGTCTTGAGATTCAACCGAAGTAATTCCTTCTTCTTCTTCTTCTTCTTTTACCAAAACAGTGTTTTCTGGTTTTCTTGACTTGGGGCTATCTACTCTGCTACCAAGTTCATCTCTCACTCCCTCAGATACTGACCTTTGACTTTCTATACTAATTGCAGCATCCTCCTTCAGATCATCCATATAGGTGCTAATGACCTCACTGATCAAGTCAGTTTCTTGCATAACAACTTCTGCCGAGCTGTGGCTATTAGATATATGAGATTCGGAACCAACACCGCCAACATTACCGTCCAGATCTCCGCCATGTTGATTCTCTGACCTCAAGGAATCGTCTTCCATTTGCTTTTCTTGATCTTCTATTATTACAGCTCTGCGAGCAGCAATCTTCTTGTAATGGGCTTCGAAGTAGGCCGCCTTCTTAGCCACTGATCCGGGTGTTGCGCACTTCTCAACTTCTTCCAAGTACTTGTTGGGCGAGAAAGACGACCATTTCTCCCAAGACAGTGAATCATTCTCAAACCTACCAAAGGACACCGACACTTCGAACCCAGCTTTTGAGGCAGCCGTCTCTCCCATCTGTTCATATATCAAAGAAAAGCCAAAACCCAATCATATTTTCCAGCAAGAAACAGACTGACAACTCGCAACAGCACAAACAGTATGGAGTATGGACTATTAGCAAATTACAGAGGAGAATCAATCAATAAGCCACAAAATAAATAAAATAAACACGGAACAAATGGGTCACTTTTCACAGATTTTAAGGATAAGCTATGGTACCTTATCTTCGTATCTGGAAACATCCACTATTGATTCACCCATCTCAATGTCCTGACTCAAGGTTGAACATCTCAAGAGCTACCACACCAAAGACACAAACTGTGTTTACCATGACCTGTGACTGGCATGGACATACCATCAGTTCAATGGATCTCACTGGAAGACCAGGAATGAAGAAATGAGAACATGCCCCCATGTGCTGTGTTCCAAAATTCTACTGTTTTCTTTTTCTTTTTCCTCCTCAAATTCAATTGCCGCTTCCAACTTTATCCAGTAATGACAAATTTATCAGTTTCAGGGATTTCTGAAGGTCCCCTTAATGATAATCCAATTTACAACAAAAAGAAGAGAGAGAAAAATGGCAGATGACCCATATTATATTTCCAAAGATGATATAGATCTTGATAGTGAAATGTGATAATACAATTTTAGATTAAAAATTGAATAAAATAATATTTTAATATTATTATTTTTTTAAAATTAAAAAAAATTAAATTATTTATTATATTTTATATAAAAATTTAAAAAAATTATAAGAAAAATATTATTTTGACACTTTATTTTTACAGTCTCATGTATTTTAATTTTTTTTATTTAATAATTAAGGAAATGCATATTAATATATTGATTTTTTTAATATATTTTTAAAATTTTTTAAAATGATAAAAAAATATAAAAAGAAAAATTAAAAAAAAAACAAAAAGATAATTTTTACTTATCGGTAATTTGTAATAGACTATTTGAATGAGAGAATAGCATCGCTAAAATTATTATGATAAAACAAGACGAGATTACTGTCAACTTTCAAAGAGCACTTTTCTAGTTAGATAAAAAGTTAACCTTTTGGAAAAGAAAACATGATTTGACGAAAAGAATAAGGTGAGTATCGGCAAGACTTTATTGAGGATTCAAAGCTTAGGGAATAGGGAACGGGATCCTTGTTTAAGAGCCTTTAAGTTGGTTGGTTGGCTCAATAATGAAGCTTCAACGAAACAAAGTTATCACAACCAAATTTGTCATCATTTTCTTCACATTTCTTACCCACCAGGGCTTAGAGGGACACAGAGACACGATCACCCCCAAAACACATTGAAGTTGAACAGAACAGATAAGCCATGAAAGACAGATGGTAGGGAGAAGGCCCACTAAAAAAGCAGTGTAGTAGAGAGTGTGTGTCTGTGAGTCACAGCTGAATGCGACTGACAGCTGTCTACGAATTAAATTATGGAGACTACCCGATGCCTCATCTGGACCGGACCCTACGATTGAATTGGTTGAACTAAAGGATAGGTAACCATTTATATCGTCCGCGAAATATCCTTGACAGCGGGGAAGCGGCATCGTATCATTTTTCGTCGAGCTCATACGTTGGGTACAAGAACTAACTAACGTTTGCGTTTGTTAGGAAAAGCTTGTATGCCGTCCATACTTGACCGCTATAGTATACCACTGACTAAAAAAAAAAAAAAATTTATTTAATAATTAAGAAAGTGATTTTAAATGTATTAGTATATTTTTTTTAAAAAAAATATTTAAATATATTAAAAAAAAAAACTAACTAACGATATAAAGGAAGCGGTACTCAGACGGTAGAGTAGCACCGCTCTTGTTATTAACTTGTGTGGAAGATTGCGTACTGATCACATTGACATAACTTGCCTTGCATTTTTATTCTTCAACTGCTCTTAAGCTACTCATTCACCTTCCCTTCCTAACACAGATCTTAAGTTTCCCAAACATCACTCTCTAATCTTTGTTATATATATATATGATTACACTTTAATAGTCTTTGTTTCTCAAAGAACGCATTCCCATACTCGACATTTTTCACATCTCCGATTTCAATTTTGAAGTCTTTGCTTCCTATAGATCATATTTACCACACCCAACTAAATAAATGTATATTTTCACTACACTGAAAACCAAGGGTTCCCCCTTGCTCCAATTATTCCTCGGATTGGCTCTTCTGTTGGGCCTATCCAAATCCGATCCAGATCCGCTTCAAGATTACTGTATTGCAGATAATGAAAGCCCACAATCTTTCTTTGCAGATAGTACACCCTGCATTGACCCAAATCAAGCAATGGCTTCCCACTTTGCCACGTCCATTCTATCCAAGCCCGGAAATACAAGTCGCAATTTGTTCGGGTCGAGTAGAACACAGACCAACACTGTTAATTTTCCTGGGCTCAACACCATGGGCCTAACTATGGCTCGACTCGACCTAGCGGCCGGTGGCAGCATCCCGCCTCACACACACCCGCGGGCTGCGGAAGTAACCATTTGCCTCAAAGGTCCACTTACTGTGGGCTTTGTCGACACCTCCGACCGTCTATATATGCAAGTATTACAGCCCGGTGACTCATTTGTCTTCCCAAAGGGTTTGATCCATTTTCTCTATAATGCAAACTCAAGGACCCCTGCACTGACATTGTCTGGCCTTAATAGCCAGAGCCCTGGTTTTCAACTAACATCGGTAGCGACATTTGCATCCAAACCTGGAATTCCCGATGAGGTATTGAAGAAGGCATTTCAAATTAATGGCCAAGATGTCGAAAGGATTCGCAAGAACCTCGGAGAGGTTGACCATGCTTACTTATGCAAATAAGATGCCTGCTCACAGTGTCATAATCTTTATTTATTTGGTTTTGCAATGTATTGAGAGGGTCATTAGTAACCCCCACTTGTTTCACTTAAAATGGATTACCACGTTATCTCAATAAAGTTCGGCAAAAATTGAGCTAAAAAATTTACTTTTATAAATTTAACTAGCTACTTTTCAATAATACCAAATAACAGACTCTATAAATTTATCTTTATTCTATTAAAATATTAATTTTACCCTTTTTATTTATTTTAATTCTAATTTTAATTTGAATATTTATTCGTTATTAAAAAAGTACACATTAATTTTTTAACGTTCAAATTATTCTTAACGAATATAATTTCCTAATGGTTTTTTTTTTTTACAATGGTCATATTCTTTAACTAATATATTTTTTCAACAGTCATATTTTTTCAACGAATATATTTTTTCTGTAGTATTTTTGTGCAGAGGAACATGAGAAGGCTATAGGAAGAGAATTGTTTATGGTAAAAATAATATTTAGCCAATCCCTGACTAGTGAATAAATCTTGAATTAAAATTATTGTTCATTTATTGAGTCCATTATAATAGATTTTTGTGCAACCTAGCTAAAGTTTGGTTAAAATTTGACTACATTGAATCCACTAGTAGTGCTCTTATGATCCCATTGTTTTCAATTAAAAACTACCCAATCTTTGACACGTATTCTGGTAGATCCTATTATCACCTCCTCANGGGGGGGGGGGGGGGGGGGGGAGTTGAAATATTGGGCATGTGACCCAAATGACAAATTTTCTAGTGACAAATGTTTTGGGCCAAATGAATGTCAAGTGTTTACGCCCAAAAAGGAGTAGCTCGAAAGGAGATAAAGATCCATTTTCGGACATGCTGAGGTGGGTTAGGCCTCGATCAGTGAGGTGTGGAGCCCCCGAAGTTGATTCAGTGCACCTGTAAGGTGTTCGTGCGTACGTCCATGAAGGTAAACAGTATTTAAGTGCAGATAAAATAAAGAGAGATGGACACAATTATTTACATGGTTCGGTACTAGGCCTATTTCCACGGGGGTTTGGACTTTGGAGATGGGAGATTCCACTATAATATGTTTGTTTACAGTCTTTCATAACCTCTCATTTATCACTGTATAATAGGATCTAGAGATCTACTTGCTGGAGAAAATGTTATCTCTGGAACTATATGTCTAGATGTTGAAGGAGCAGCCGAAGTAGAAGTCCTCCCAAGAAGCCTGGCCAAAAATCCCTCCAAACATGCAAAAGAAAAGTCCATGAATGCGTAGGTACCCTATCCCTTTTATCTTCTACCCCTTTTGTTTTATGTCACTTTCCTTTACTTTACGTCAAATCATTTATTTTCTCTACTGACACATTACCCCTTACTAGGGGTATAACGGGTCCGGTTTGATCCGATGTTGGAAAAAATTTGGGACCGAACCAGTTTTGCATTTTCATGAACCGATTCCGCATCGGTTACCCTCTTAAACTGGAACTTTCGATTTTACCGATTCCAGTCCAGTTCGATTCAGGTTTTCGGTTTTAATATACTATATTATATATTATATAATATATATAATAATATATTGTAGTATATAATACTATAGTAATGATATATTATAGTATATTATAATATATTGTGATATAGTATTAGTATAACTATTAATTCGCACTATATTGGATTGAGAGATGATGTCACTACTATTCACAAATTTCAACTCACAAATCTCACTACTATTCACAAATCATCTCAATTCATCTCATCTCATCTCTCAATCCCGTTGGATTGAGAGATGAGATGAGTATAACTATTAATAGTATAGAATTTAGTGATATAAGATTTTAAAATTTAATATTATATTAATTAGTAATTTATCATATAATACAAAACTATTTTATATATAGTTATATATTATATATATAAATTTTATACAATATAAAAATTTATAATATATATGAACCAGTCCGGTTTAGAAAAAGTAAAACTGAAACCGAACCGATTTTTACGGTTTTAAGAAAAATAAAACCGGTATCGGACCGAACCAAACTCAATACCGGACCAAACTCATAGGTTCACCAATTTTTTTTTTACACTCCTTCCCCTTGCCTTCCCTTGTCCCTTTTTTGTCTCATTTCTCTCTCTTTTCCTTTATCTTTTAGTGATGAGGTCTTGATAGACCGAGCCTTGAGAACCATTTTAGGCCTAATGTATTTTACTCCCTCATAGTTGTCCATAATTCTTAAGGGCAATTTATTCCAAAAAAGACCGTAAGAATCTTCAAAGGTAAAATATGCAATCAAACTGATCCGCCCTTGTCTATAGGGTTTCTGAGGAAGGGATTAGGCGAGAGCTAGACTCGACCGCGTAGAGTGCGAGCATAAAGCCCGTCTTGGTGAGATAAGCGGGAGGTAGGCTCGACCGCTTGGAGTGAGAGCAATAAGCCTACCCTGGCGAGGTAAGCAAGAGGTAGGCATGACCTCTTGGGGTGCGAGTGCGAAGCCCAACTATGGTGGGAGGTGGGCTCAACCGCGTAAGATGCATTGGGCGCGAGCACGTAGTTCCTCCACGACGGGAGATGGGCTCAACCGTTTAAGATGTGAGCGTAAAGCCCGTCTTGGTGAGATAGCGTGAAGCCTACCCTAGCAAAATAAGTGGGAGGTTGGCTCGACTGCTTAGGGCACAAGTGTGAAGCCTGTCTATGGCTGAAGGTGGACTCGATCACGTAAGATGCGTAGGACACGAGCACGTTGCTCTGCCATGGCAAGAGATGGGCTCGATCGAAGATACGTACAAAGGTTGGCTGGGCAGTCAAGCGACTTGCACGCCTATTCAGGCACCTGGGAGGTTGGGTTGTCCCTAACCTTTCCCACCTGTTGACTTTTTATAAAAATGGTAAAGAATGTCGTGCAACTTGTAAGACTGGACTCACCCTAAGTCTTACCGAAAGGCGTACGTTCTTCCGACGTCTTTGTTTTTTATAATGTTGGTTAACTTTCTTTTTTCGATGTTAATTGCGATGAATGTTAGAATATGTTTGTTGTAACCAGCTCGAAGTGGTTAGGGAGCCAGTCGACTCTCTGGGTCCACTTCAGGCGATTGTAGAGCTCGAAGGCACGTTAACTCCGAAGGCTCGTTCCCTAAGGTAACTCGTTGGCAGCAGTTATGGTATGAGTGCGAACACTCAGCGTTCACTGGAGGGATGCTGTCTCAAAAGTAATGTCGGGCAACTGAAAGATTGAACTTGTACTTCTTCGTGAGGCAGGTTGGGCTACTTTATGGCTATACCCACCAGTTAACCCTCACAGGAAGGCAAGAGATGCTACAAAAATCAAACCTGTTAGTGCAAATATTTTCCAATCACAAGTACGAAATTTGCAAACCTCAGTTGTCTTGCTGGGGTGCGGTGAAGGTCTGAGGCGCTATCCGTTTGGAGTTCTATTGCTGGAGATGACGCTCCGCTGCAAGAGATGGTTGCAAGAGATAATGCCCCATGAGTAGTTTAGGTAGCCAAAGGCTGACCCGTACTCCTCTGCGAGAGGGATAATGTAGCCTTAGGCATTACACTCATCTCTTTGGTATATCGTAGGAAGGTAAATAGTTAATAGAGATTTTATTGATGGAGATTCCATTGGTGGAAATTTCGTTGGTGGAAATTCCGTTTTCAGGTAGCCTAAGGCTGACCTGCACTCCTTCGCGAGAGGGATAGAATAGTCTTAGGCATTACACTCATCCCTTTGCCTCGCGGGAATGTAAGTAATTGATGGAGATTTCATTGATGGAAATTTCGTTGGTGGGGATTCTGTCTTCAGGCTGACCCACACTTCTCCGCGATAGGGATAGAGCAGTCTTAGGCATTACCCTCATCCTTTTGCCTCGCGGGGAGGTAAGTAGCTGATGGAAATTTCGTTAATGGAGATTCCGTTTGGTGAAGATTCCATCTTCGGATAACCGAAGGCTGACCCACACTCCTCCGTGAGAGGGATAGAGCAACCTTGGGCATTACACTCATCCATTTGCCTCAGGGGAGGTAAGTAGTTGATGGAAATTTCATGCTTCCTGGCGACTTCATTTGTGCATATGGGCAAGTAGTTGACAGAGGCTGAGTGACCTAGGGGTGATCTCGGGAAAGGTTGGCAAGGAAGTGATGCCGAACAACTTGTCCGAAATGTATGTGGTGGCTAGGGAGCTTCCCTGGCCGAGGAAGTCCTGCCCGCAGTTGGTGTGGCCGACGAGTTCGTGGCCATGGAGTGTACTAGCCGAGGAATCCCTAGCCGAAGAGTCTTGTTCGTGGTGCATGGCTGAGGAGTGGCGGTCCTCCAATGGGCGAGGAGTCCCGTGCACATTTTGTGCATTGGGTACGTTGCCCACTATGTGTCGGGGCGCGAAGGTGGAGTTCAGACAGGGACAGAACATGCCAATGGTCCACACAGTGGTTGCCGGCACTCCTACCGTGCCATGGTGCAATTGGACCGAGGAGATATCGGCCACATGCATTCTCATGCACATGGTCATGCAGCAAGGTCCCCGTCATGGCCAGGTGGTCGTGGACAGACGGCGCTGGCGTAGCCCTTTGGCTATGCCACGGTAGTGGCTCATCTGAGCGCATGCTGCCTTGCATCGTCGTGCACTGGCCAAACGCTGGGTACAACCTGCGGGTGGTCCATGTGGTGGCCGCCGGTGAGTCAACGGGCCTCTCAGCAGGCTGCAGTAAGGCTCCTGGGTGCATGTTGTGTACTGCGCACTTAAGTGCGTAGTGTTTGCCCACTGTATTTGTGTATGAGCCATGTGTATTTTCGTGAACAGTTCACTTAAATATACTATGTACTTAAGAGCACAGGGAGTGGTGGGCACTATTTAAGCTCACGTTGTTGGGGAGTTTGGGAACCTGACCCTACACACTGGATGTATAAAAAGTACAGTGCACTTTTAATTGCCTGGGTGAGGAAAGGTTCACTGGCCCCTTTTCCGCATCTGCAGTAGTGCTTTATATATATATAAGGTGGAAAGATTGAAGGTACTTATCTGGAAAACTTTCATCTGCTCCCTTGGAGATTACTTAGAGTGCCAAAAAATCGTCCTTCCACTTCTGGTGCAAAAATAATCTCAATCCCACAGATGGCAACACTGTTAACACCCGAAAGCGGAGAAAGGTCCATTTCCAGATGCGCTGAATTGGGCTGGGTCTCGATCAATGAGGTTTGGAACCCCCGACGATGATCCGGTACGGCTGTACGATGTCCATACGTACGTCCATGGTTGCGAACAGTATTTAAATGCAGAGAAAATAAGAAGAGATGAACATACAGATTTACGTAGTTCTGCACTAGATCTACGTCCACGGGAGTTTGGGAAGGGGAGATTCCATTATAAGATGCTTGTTTATCTCAAAGCCTCTTATTTCTCACTGTACAGGGAGCTGGACATCTACTTGCTGGAGAAGATGTTCTCTCTGGTAGAGGTGTAGCAGGTCCAATTCGGTCCGATTTTAAACAAAATTTGAGACCGAACCAGTATGTACCGGTTTTGCATTTTCAAAACCTGATTACGCACCAGTTATCCCCCTAAATCGGTACTTTCGATTTTACTGGTTTCGATTCGGTTCGGTTTGATTTTAATCATCTACCATAAAAGAAATTCTGCCATAAAAAAGCTGCTCCCATGTAAAAACTCTGCTGCCATAAAATATGTACTATAAAAAATCTACTCTAACAAAAGAACTGCTATAGAAAAATCTGCTATAAAAATATAAATCTGATATAAAAAAAAAACTGTAACAACAAAACAAACCCTAGATCAGAAGCTCATTAAAGTTTTTACAATATGCAGTTATGCACATATTGATACCAATTCACAAAAAATACACCAAAAAAAAAAAAAAAAAAAAAAAAATTTAAAAAAAAAAAAAAAAAAAAAAAAATTTTTTTTAAAAAAAAAAAAAAAAAAAAAAAAATTTTTTTTAAAAAAAAAAAAAAAAAAAAAAAAATTTTTTTTAAAAAAAAAAAAAAAAAAAAAAAAATTTTTTTTAAAAAAAAAAAAAAAAAAAAAAAAATTTTTTTTAAAAAAAAAAAAAAAAAAAAAAAAATTTTTTTTAAAAAAAAAAAAAAAAAAAAAAAAATTTTTTTTAAAAAAAAAAAAAAAAAAAAAAAAAGGATCAATCAAAACTGACTTTTTTTTTTATAAGTGTTCAATGGACACCAAATAAATTGATATAAAGGAATTTCTAGTACATGAATTGCAACGACAAGCCAAAAGGGCAAAGTACCCTGCCTCTCGTTACATAGCACAAGAGAAAAAACTTTTGGGTTCCTTATATCAATACACACAAAATAAAGATTAATAGAGAAAAAAAAATCATCAATGCAATAACAGAAAATTTAAATAGAGAATACACACAATGCAAGAAAGATCATAAAGAATACACACAAAAAGAATACACTCAGAATACAAACAAAAAGAAATTCAAAAGAGAATATACACAATGCAAGAAAACATTGTAATGATTCAAGAAAACACAAAAGAAAACTAAACCAATAGAATCACTGATTGACATCCATGCTACCCAAAAAAATTTATTAGGTTCAAATCTACTAACAGATATATATGAACAAACAAACAAAATTATCCACAAAAACAAAAATGAAAGAAATCAAGCTATTTTTAGCTGGATGGGGAATTATACACGTTCATCCTCGATGGGGAGCTATACAACATATATAAACCCTAAATCCTAAAATATAAAATATAAAATTATACCTTCTAAAATTATAAAATACAGATTCAGCTTGATGGGGAGCTATACAAAAAAAAACTATAAAATATAAACCCTAATCAGATTTCGAAATCTATAAAAAACCCAAAATCTCCAATCTGTAAATTAAAAAAAAAACATAAATGAAATGAATCAATTAGCAATGAGTTGAAACATTGTAATGATTCATGAAGTAAATGTAAGACTTTGAAAATTAAAAAGCATATATATGTTCACATACCGATTAGCTCGCCGAGAGAGGGGGAAAACAATATCTGTGATTATGTAGCCTCAGGAACAACTAGAGGTGGAGGAGAACAGAACAGACCAGCAGTGTCGATGGCGAGGGCCTGTTGATGGCATGAGAGAGGGGTTGAGCGTGAGAGACGGTTGTGGGGAATCAAGGACACGAGAGGCAGAGTAGAGATAGTCGAGCGGGGAGGGGGGTAACCATAATATATATAACCCCATTAAAGGACGTCGTTTGGCCTTTGGGACTAAAATTTAATCTATATGCATAATATATATAATATATATAGTGATATTAATATATAGTATGCTCTTTTCAATGACTATAATTAAAAAAATAATAATAATGATAAACGAAAAATTTATCATACTACTTTTTTTTACTCTGAAAAACTTCACGTTAAACGTAAATGGAAAGAGAAAATGAATGTCTTGTAAAGGCATATCCTTTTCTTTGATTTTCTTGAAAACTATTATGTTTCAAAAAATAGTTTAAATGTTATTAAAACCGATTTTATAAAGGAAGAAGGCAAAATGGTGATTCAATCTAGTCACCCGCCTTTGAATACAATCCTTATTACTCATAAAGGAATTGAAATACCTGCTTCTCCTTTTAAAGTCTCTCAAACTGTGTCCCATGATCCAAACGAAAACAAGATTTTAAATGAAACAAAAAAGATTATCCATCAAAATAATTTTGTAAACCTTACTCTTCACATGATCGGACAACAGTTAGATAGAATTGAAGAAAAAACAGAAAAATCTGTTTTTGCTTCTTCTTCAAACTCTATTTTAAAAAATATTGAAAATCCTTTAGTTTACCGAAAGATCAGTCAAAATCTATTTTAAAAACTGTTGAAAAACCTTTGATTATTTTACCTCAAGAATGAAAAATTCATTTTAAAAATACTCAGGCCAAAATCTTAGATTAAATTAATCAAATGCTTTCTGATCTTAAAAAAAAAACAACCTTCTACCAGTGTCTTAAGCGGCAATGGGCCAGAAATCGTTCTTGTTGAAACCATAGAAGAATCATCTGATAATGAGTCTTCTGTAGCCAAAGAGATTGATTTATTTGAAAAGAATTTTCATGATTTTGATTTAAAACCTGAAATTGCCAGATTCTCTTCAAAATGACCCAAACCAATGGGCCTCACAAAAAACTAGTATTCCAGGCCTACCCCTCCTGATTTAGGATTTGGAGAAAAATTTTTTCAAACTCAATCTTCTTGTTCTGCTGACAAAATTTATGAATGGAATATTGATGGATTATCTGAACAATAAATCCTCAATACCATGAGTAAAATGTCGTTAGTTGCAAATGCTTACATTAATAACAATATTCAAAAACCTGATGTTGTTTTAATTTTAACCAATGGTTTTTCTAGTGTTTTGCATTATTGGTGGGACAAGCATCTTACTGATGACACTAAGACAATAATTCAGAATAATGTGAAGTGTAATGAATAAGGGTTGCCTATTTTTTACGAAACTATTGAGAGGGCTCATCCTGATGGTGTTAATACTTTGATTTACACTATTATTAAATATTTCATTGGTACTCCTTCCAACATTACCAATCATATTTCAGATTATTTGAATAATTTACGATATCATACTATGTCTGATAATAGATTGTTTGATTATAGATGGTATCAAGATGTTTTGATTTCTAGAATAATGCTCCGTGACAACAGTCATAAGCCTTACTAGGAAGAAAAATTTATTGATAGTTTGCCCCATTTATTTGCTCATAAAGTCAAAAATAAACTTACTGATATTTCGAGATTTCTTAATTATGAAAATTACACCTATAGTGATATTTTTAATGTAATTAAGAAACTTGGTATTAGTATGTGTAATGATCAAAGAATGTTTTGTGAACAGCTGAAGAACAGCAAGAAAGCCAAATATGAAATGGATACTTTTTGTGAACAATATGGCATTTCTTCTGTTGCTCCATCTTGACGAAAGCATAAGCATTTTACTAAGTTTTCTAAACCAACAAGGAGAAAACCCCGTGATGATTTTTATAAAAAATCTTCTAAAAAATATTTTTCTAAATCTAAATTTCTTCCTAAGAAAAAGATTTTTTTTTCAAAAGGAAATTGTTACAATTGTGGTAAATCTGGGCATTGTGCATATAAATGCCCCCAGAAGCCCAATAAACTCAAAAACAAGCTTAATCAGTCGAATATTGATATCAATGATCAAGAAGAACTATTTCGACTCCTAGAAACACAATCTCCTTCATCATCTGATAATCATGAGTTTAGCTTTAGTGATTTAGAATATCACTTGAAAACTAAATCTATCGATTCTCCTGATATTAAGCTTGGTAGCAATTGCAATGATTCTTGTTGTAAAATTTTAGATAAAACAATTAATGTTTTATCCAAAGTTGAAGAACAAGAAAATATTTTATTAAATTTAATTGCTCAAATATCTAATCCTGAACTCAAAGAAGAATACATTCTTAAACTTAAGAAGACTATGGTTCATTAAGAACCAGAAACTTCTAAACAAAATATTAGTTTTCAAGACATTTTGGAGAGATTTTAAAAGAAAAAATCCAAAAATGTTTTTACTAGTGATTTACAACATGAAATGAATTCTATTAAAAAAGAAATCATTGAACTCAAATATGAAATCAATAATCTTAAATCTGAAAATGATGTTTTAAAACAAGAGTTTTTATGTTTTAAAATTGATAAACAATTTGATCAAAAAATTCCTTCTGATAATGAGCAAACGAATGATTCGGATTCTGGACAAAAGGAAGATAAAACTTCTGACAACCAGATCTGTTTAATCTATCATACCTATTCCTCCAAAATGGTTTTCATGTGTTACCATTGTTGTTTCACTTAATTTTTCATTTTATGTTGTTGCCATGATTGATTCTGGTTCTGATTTGAATTTTATTCAATAAGGATTAATTCCAATTAAATATTTTGAAAAATATACTAAACGTTTATTTTCGGAAAAAGGATCTCAGATGAAAATCAATTATGAACTTAACAAAGCTCATATTTGCCAAAATAATGTCTATTTTAAAATCTCCTCTGTTTTGGTCTGAAATATGTATGATAAAGTCATATTATAAATTCCTTTTATTTCTTCTTGTATCCTTTTGTAACCGAAAAAGATGGTATTACTACCAATCTTCTCAATCAGAAAGTTAAATTTAAATTTGCTTCACGTATTGAAATTGATACTGACAAAAGTTTGAAATCTTTGCTTTCGGCAAAAACGAACATTTGAATTTCCTCCAATAGAAAATCAGATACAAAAAGATTTCTGAACAATTGTCTAGTAATTTGCTTCAATAAAAAATCGATGATTTAAAAAAATAATTTTTGAAGTTTGTTCTGATCTTCCCAATGCCTTTTGGCATAGGAAAAAACATGTTGTTTCTTTACCTTATATAAAAAATTTTAATTAAAAGGATATTCTAACTAAAGCTCGGCCGGCCTATTCAAAAGAATAGCAAGACTTTAGAATTTTGTAAAAAAAAAAATTGATAATCTTCTCAAGAAAAATATAATCAGGCATAGTAAGTCCCCCTGGTCTTGTGCCGCTTTCTATGTTCAGAAAAATACTGAAATTGAGAGAGGTATCCCTCGGCTGGTTATTAATTACAAACCTTTAAGCAAAGTCTTAGAGTGGATTAGGTACCCTATTCCCAATAAAAAAGACTTAATTCATAGGCTTTGTGATGCTGTTGTTTACTCTAAGTTTGACCTTAAGTCAGGATTTTGGCAAATCCAGATTCGTGAGTCAGACAAATATAAGACTGTTTTTGCCACTCCTTTTGGCCATTTTGAGTGGAATGTCATGCCTTTTGATCTTAAAAATACTCCAAGTGAATTTCAAAATATCATGAATGATATTTTCAATTCATTTTATAATATATATAGTGATATTAATATATAGTATATATAGTATACTATAGTATATATTATAATACTAACTATATATTATACTATTATAGTGATACTATCATAATAATACTATATACTATACTAATACTAATACTATATATAGTTATATATACTTTGCTATAGTGATTTAACCTATTAAAAAAAATATAGTGATTTATATCTAATACGATAGTATAGTATTAGTTATAGTGACTTAGTATAGCTATATTAGTATTAGCATATATATTAGTATTAGTTATAGCTATATAATATATTAGACTATATAATAGTATTAATATTAGACTATTAGTATAACTATATATTAGTATTAGTTATAGTGATTTAGTATAACTATATTAGTATAAGTATAATTATAGTCTATATTAGACTATTAGTATAACTATATAATATATTGAATATATAATAGTATTAATATTATATTATTAGTGTAGCTATATATTAGTATTAGTTATAGTGATTTAGTATAACTATATTAGTATTAGTTAGACTATATAATAGTATAATATTATACTATTAGTATAGCTATATATTAGTATAGCTATATAATATAAGTATAACTATAGTCTATATTAGCCTATGAGTATAACTATAGCTATAGTGACTTTGTTAATTGTTACATTAGTATTTGTTAATTGTTATAGTGAGTTTAATTTATTATAACTATATTATTGATAGTATTATAATGATAGTATTAGTATAGAAATTTAGTATTAGTGGTTAGTATTACTATATCATTAGTTTATATGTGATTATTTAGTATAGTGATTATTTAGCTATATATAATATGTCAGTATTAGTTATCTATTAGTATAGCTATAAATAAAATGTTATTAATAGTTTAAATATATATCATATGTTTAAAGCATATGATAAATTAAATTTTCATCTTTAAGATTAAACTTTTATTTTATAAATTATAATAACATTATCTTATATATAATTATATTAATAACATATGATCAAACAAATTACAAATGTTCATATTTAAGAATAATATTTTATGTTATAATTTATAAATTATAATATGAAATTATTTCATATATAATTATATATTATATATAAAAATATTTTGTATAATATTAATTTTGTATAAAACTTCTATATATATAAAATATTAATTTTTATATTTTTTTCCCAATCGAGCCAGTTCGGTCCGCTCTTGGAAACCATGGAACCGGGATCGGATCGGGTCCGATCGGTTTTACGGTTACAAGAACCGATCCTGGACCGGACCGGTTCAAAACCAGTCCAGTCCGATTTTTCAGTTTTCTGGTTCAAATTTACATCTTTACTCTCTGGAGCTCTCTATCTAGAAGTCTAGTTGAAGAAGTAGCCAAAGAAGAAGTGCCCCCCCAAGAAGCCTGACCAAAAATTCCTCCAAGTGTCTAAAAGAAAAGTCTAAACGTAGGTATCATGTCCCTTTTATCTCATGCCCCCTTTGCTTTATGTCACTTCTCTTTACTTTATGTCAAATCACAATTTTTCTCTCCTGACACATTACCCCTTATCTTCCCTTGTCCATTCCCTATCCCATTTTTCTCTCTCTTCTTTTGCCTTCTAATGATGGCCTCTTGATGGATTGGGCCTTAAGAGCCATTAGGGTCTGGTGCATTTTATCCATTCACATTGTGCATGTGACCCGATGACTATTTGTCAATTGTTTTTGGCAAAACGAACTAATCTCATCCCATGTGACCAATTAATGAAACTCAATCCACTTGTATTGTTTGACATCCGTAAAGATGTTAACGGATATATTTTTTTTTAGAAGAAGAATAATATTTATTCAACTTACTACATCAAGTGATGGATACAAGGAGGGACTCCCTCCAAAATAATGCTCTCTTCAGAGAGTTTAAGTGCATCCTTAACCATACCATGAGCTAAATTATTGAAGATTATAGGAACAAAAATAACTTTCCATTGTTGCAACTTCTTAAGCATAACTTGAATGTCTTAGATAATGATGCCTACTGAACTCCAACTTTCATTCACACCATTGACTTCTTTAACAACATTTTGAGCATCTCCCTCAATGATCACATTTTTCAATCTCAATTGATCACATAGAATCACTGTTTTTAGAGCAACAACTGCCTTAGGCATTTTTGCCTCTGGGAATAATTCTATGTTTGACTGCAGAGATGCCACCACCTTCCCTTCATGATCTTTGATGATAATCTCTATCTCCACTCTACAGTTTATATGATCAATTACTGCATCCCAATTCACTTCTAGCATGGTGGGAGGAGGAGCTGTCCGTTGAGTTGCTACCTGCCTAGCATTGACACTTACTGCAGAATCCCTCTGATGTGCTACCTGGTAATAACCTACCACTTTGAACTGTAATCTGAGCAATAGAATCTGGTGACAAAAACTTTCCTTAAAAAACAAAAGCATTTATTCTCTTCCATACCTGACAAATAGTGACTGCAAATATAGTCAGATCCTCTTCACTTAATGTAGGAACTAGAGATGACACCAGTTCATAGAACTTAGTAGCCGTTGTCTGCATTTTCTATAACTTTTCATAACTGGAGCCCCAAACATCATGAGTAAAAGGATAGGACCAAAATGCATGAATTATGGACTCTGGCTCCAATTTGCAAATGGGACATAAAGGAGAGTGAACAATCTTCAGCTTGTACAGGTTCTGTTTTGATGGCAATGATTCATGACATGCCCTCCAAAGCATCATTCTCATTGCATTAGGGACTCCTAATCTCCACAGCTTAGCCCAAACATCACTCTTAACCATTTTAACAGAAGGTTACCCATTGTCTGAAGCCTCCATTTCACCAAGAAGGTGATAGGCACTCTTGTAAATTTGTCATCTTTTTTGCATCTCCAAATCAACTTATCAAAACCATTACTAATACTAATAGGGATTCTATTAATAGTTGCCACATCTTTAGCAACAAAGAGATTTATCAGCAAAGATGTGTTCCAACCCCCATCAAATTTATCCATCATAAAACTATCCAACTTCCCTTCATATCTTTTATTCACAAAAGACTGCACCTTAAATGTTTATGGACTAGGAAGTCATCTATCCTTCCAAATGTTCACAATTTCTCCATTTCCTATTCTCCATATCAAGCCTTCCTGCAATGCATGCTTTGCTGCCATAAAACTCCTCCATAAGTAGGATGCATTGCTACCAACTTTACTTCTCAAGAAATCAATTCTAAAGAAATATTTTGTGATAAGAACTCTAGCAACTAATGAATGAGGTTGTTGAATAATCTTCTAACCTTGCTTTGCAAGCATAACAAAATTAAAGTCTTCAAAGTCTCTGTATCCTAAATCCCCTTCAACTTTTGCCTTGCCAAGCTATTTCCAAGAGAGCTATTGAGTCTTTGATCTGTCACCCATGCTATCCCACCAAAATTTTTGCACTAACTTGTGCGGATATTTTTGTGTTTGTGTTTGTGTTTTTGTTTAGTAAAATAGTAAGATTCATTGAAAAGACGTTTAGAATGACAAATGATTGAACCGATGAAAGTTTCTTGTGACCATTTAAAGCATATAATAGTTTTCTCAATCTTTGTTAATGAAAGTGGTTTTGAATTTTTATACTAATGTTTAAAATATGTTTGTATTTAAGGAAAATGAAAATCTGTTTATCGGCCTGCATAGTTAAAATTCTTCTTCTTCTTCTTCTTTTTTTTTTTTTTTTAATATTTACAAAGTTAAAATTCAACTACTGAACCGGAGGAAATACTGAAATATTAAGGCTGCCATCGTGTCCAGTCCACTACATGTCTAGAAATCACTAGCAGGAGTAATATATATATATATATATATTAAATTGGATTTTTTTTAAATTATAATTATAAATCGAGATTAATAACACATCTAGTAAAATATTTACATGATTTAATTTAATTTATTTTTAAAAAAAACTTAATCTTATAAATTTAATCTTATAATTTAATTGATATATATATGATAGCTTCTACACACTATAATTTAAGAATATAATAATTTGTTTTTTAAGATGGGAGTAGTAGGTGAAAGATAAACTCAGCCACTCGTCGTAATGTTCTTGCCTTTGGCATGACGTGTTAGAAACATTTCCGTAGTGATAGTAATTATTCTAATTATTAATTATTATTTTTTATCTATTTATTATTATTATTTAATATTTAATATTTATTTTTTATTTTTTTATTATTATTTACATAAGAGTTTTGCTACTCATCATTTTTACACACTACATACTATATTTTATTTTTTTTAATTTAATCTAATTTTATTATTCTTAAATTTATTGAATTTTTCTATTCATAATCTATATATTAGACAATAATAAATTTTATTAAATTTATTATCCAAATATAGCAACAATTCGAGTTATAGCTAGAGAAATCACCTCACTCTTTCGCCTCAAAATTTCTAGAGTAGCACCTCTAGCCCAGGCCCTACGTGTCGATCATTCGGGTGTTCAATACGCGTGCCACTAAACGAAGAGACACAAGCAAGTGGATATACTCATCCAACACACAACAGTTACCCAAAAACGACCTCCAACCATATTCATTCACTACTACATTTGCGATTTAACTAACTTATCCCTACTGCTCTAGAGCACTAACATTAGATTCATTATATTTATTTTTAAATTTTAATTAAAAATACATATTTTTTATATATTAAAAATTTTTTCATTTATAATTTCATATAAGATTTAGTTATTATTCATCAAAATAATAATATAATATTACTTTTTTAATAATAATATTTTTAATTTTTTCTCTCATATTTTATAATTACACTAATTATATATTAATTAATAATTTAATTTGATACTTAAATTATTTTTTTCAATTATTTTTTTTCTTCAACCTAATTATCCAACAAACACATTTGACCAACCTAATTTTTTTCCTCCACCTATTTTGGGGCTAGCTTATACACAAAGAAAAAAAATACATGAATATTAAGTAGAAAAAATCACAAAGACTTCATCCACGTTACAGTACATCACGTGGAAAAGAAATTCACGTTTGGGGCCGAAATGATTCAGAAATCTAATTTTACTAATATAATATGTGGATAGGGGTGTAAATGGATCGGTCCGGTCAAGCTATTGATTGAATTTTTCGATCTATCTTTTTTTTCGGTCCAGTTTGGTCCGACCTCTTTTTTTTTTTTGTTAAAGTCATTGTATTAGCCTATTAGATATATATAGTTATAATTTATAATGATATTACTATTATATATAATTTATAATGATTTTACTATTATACATAATTTATAATGATTTTACTTCTCCAGCAGGGTTTTGTAGGCATCTCCACTCCTCTTGTATTTCTATTTAGAAAACTTTTATTCTAACAGTCCTACAAATACTCATCTGCTGAGGAAAAAAATAATAAAAACTAAAGATGCACATGAAAAGTATGTAATGTAAGGTGAGTAGAAAAATTCTTATATATACAAGAAATGATTTATATAAATCTCAAATAAACAAACTATATATAAGTCCTTGTAAAAAAATAAATCTTTTTTGTTAGTGGGATCTATTTTTTGACAAAAGACTTATATAAAATTTGTCTATTACCTCACATTATTATATATATATATATAAATATTTATATAAATTAATGGTGCTAGCAGGCCGCCCATCATGTACTGCAGGGTATAGTGCTAACATAAATGTGTATTTTTTTTTTGTAAATATTTTTTTAATATATTTAACCATTAAGAAAAAATTAAAAAAATATACAATTTTATTAATAATTACTTTCTTAATTACTAACTAAAAAGAATTTAAAATTTAAAATATTTGAATAGTAAAGGAAGACTAGTAGCATTTTCTTATAAAAAAATCTTAACAATTTTTTACTATTCATCCATACTTCACATTTTATATTTTTTTAACTTTTTTCTTTTATCAAGTATTTTTTATATAAATAGTGAATAGAAAATTTAAAATAGTTAAAATAAAATAAAATAAAATAAAAAATTTGAAAATTTAAAAAATTATGAAGTATAAAATATGGTAAAAATTGTGTAACAAAAACCATTCGCACCTCAAAATGTCACAGGTATTATTAAACGCACTTTGCCGAGAAAACAAAGAAAGCTGGCACAAAGTACAATATAATGCCCGGGTATCCTAAGTGGTTGAAAATAGTTGAAGGACGGGGGGGCCGTGACAGGCAGAGGCTGCTTTCTCAGCCACGACAAAGGCCCCGTGAACCCCACTTTCCCTGTATTTGTATCTAATATTATATAACAATTAAAATTGCTTCGTCTTTCTTTCTCAACTTTATCATCTTTAGCTCTGAAGCACTGTGAATTTGTGATCAATTCAATCATAACCCCCATAAAAGTGCTGGGACCATCTTTGTTTCTTTCTTCTTTTTTTCCCCCAAGTAAATCGCACAAACACAGCCCACAAGTAGTCAATATTATCATGAAAAATATCTATTCTCAAACTTGTTCTTTGTCAGGCCAGAAGAAAATTTAAAATGGGGACGGCCAGTTGTGTGGCGACGAATGTTGTGAGCTTCTCAAGTCTCCTCACAATCTAACAACCCTCACACATTTTCCATAATCAATAAGACTCCATCAACCACCACCACCACAGTCGTCATCAGCAGCAGCAACCATGGCCAACATGATCATGGCCTCCTCCAAACCCCTCTTCACGGCCTCCACCTCCCTCTCCTCCTCCGGCCGAGTTCTTGTTCCTACAGTTCGCTCTTGACAAGCTCTACTTCACTCCTCTTGGCAACTTCATTCTCTCGATTCCCAGATCGCTGCACTCATTCAGGATATCGTCAAGAAAGTCCTTCTCACTGCCTAATTTTGCTTCGACTATCTTTTATGCATTACAAAGGAAAGTAGGGAGGTTTAGTTCTCTTTTGTATAGATATTTTACCATTGCAGTCATATTTTGGATTGTGATGAAATGTTTTGATTGCATGCATCAAATAATACGGCTCTACGTCGTTGAGGTTCGAATTTGGAGAGAATTTGCGAGAACCAAACTTATCCTTTTTATTTTGTGTCAGTAACTCGCTCTATGATCATTTGCCAAAACGAAAAATATAACACAAAAATAAAATTGTACTCGTATTAAAAAAAGAAATTGGGAAACTATAATGAAAAGAACAAAGAACAACTCCGTTATTCTCTGTCCTCCCACCCACAAAATGCTTCCAAAATTCCTACTACAATTTACATACAAAGAAATGGAAATGCCAAAACTGTTCCAAAGAATTTGGAACCCAAACAATGGGAATCGAAATCTCAAAGGTAAACACAAGAATGAAATCGAGAAATAAATAAGATAAAAACTAAGAAAAGAACGAAACAGGCCCATCAATCTGTACACAGCTATCAAAAAGAATAACCAAACAATGTACCAAAGAATCGTCATAAGAAATAACCCCAATACCCTGGTAACGGCGAAGACGACGACGCCGGAGATGAAGAACCCACGGTGTGATCCTCTGCTCTGTAAAGATCGTATGGCTCCCAAAGATGATCGAGCGTACAGGGCTTTTTGGCATCGAGTCGAACCCAGGGCTTCCCTTTCCCACTCCAGTGCAGCAAGCTGACCGGACCAGGGTGCAGCGACCTACAGCTGCCCCTAACATTGTCACCACCGAGGCCGTGTTGGTTCCACCTGTGATCAATGGGTTCAACGTTCCCGGCAAATACTAGTAAGAACGGTGGGAGAGAACCCAGATCATAGATCCTCCTCTTCCTCTGCAACTCCATCCAATTCTCGATTCTCTTCCTGTAATTACCCTCCCTCCACCTCACGAGGTCCATGACCATCACGCCCGTGTTGAAATAGCACGGGTTTCTGGAGCCAAAGACCCGCGAGAGGACCGGGTCGGACCAGAACGAGTCGGTGAAGTACTTGGTGAAGTTGGTGTGGCAGTACTCGGGCGCGCCGATGACCCGGGACCCGGAGAGCGGGACGTCCCAGAGCTTGCGAATGTCGTCAACCACGACAACGTCCGAGTCCAGGTAAATGACCCGTTCGACGCAGCGATCGAGAATGTCACCTAGGTAGCTCCTGGCGTAGTTCAACGGATTCTCGAGGGCTTGGCGAATCGACGAGGAGATGAGGTTGATCACCGTGTCCTCGCGGAATATGTAGACCTTGAAATTAAGGGAAGGGAACGTTGATCGGACGAGTTGGTTCAGGACCCGGGGGCTCATAGGGTCGAACTCGGCCGAGATGAAGTGGAAGAAAACATGCTCCGGGCACGAAGCGTGTCTCAAAACCGAGTGCACTGCCGCCATGGAGCCACGTAGGTACTTCGAATCCAAAGTCATCGCGATATGGACGAGAGATGTGTCGCACGACAAGTCGTATTCCCTGTTGCTCGACACGGGGCACTCTGCTCCGTTACGGTAGTCCGGCGCTTCCGCGAAGCGGGACAAACCGCGGGGCCCCAGTCCCAACCCATTCACAGCGTCCACCCGAGTCGGAAATGACCTGATACCCAGACAAAAGGACGGCAAGAGAAGCGAAAGTAGGATGAGCAAAACGTCGGCGCTTTGTCGGGAAGGAATCATTTATCTCTTCAGCTGGATTGAGAAAAAAACAAGGAGAAGAAATGGGCTATCTTTTGCAGATTTACTAGGCTGGGAGTTCTTGAAAACGAAGTACACGGGGAGGGCTAGATCTTGAATCTGAGTGGAAGAGAAAAGAAAGAGACGGTCCTGGAGATTGGAACGGCAAAGGCGGGTCAATGCCAAATGGGAATATGCCTCTGAAATAATAATGGTGAGAGAAAGATCAAAGAAAAGCTCAACACGCCTTGCTAAGCTTCCTTTCTTCTTCTTTCTCTTCTTCTTGATGCGTTTCAAACAAACGCGGTTTCCCCTTTCTCTGCGAGAGAGAGAGAGAGAGAGAGAAGAGACTGTTTTATGAAAGAGATTTATAATTTTATAGGCCATTTGTATGGAATTTTTGCTTACTGTCGATGTCCAAGTCCGTGTTTTCTTTTGTTTTTTTCTTGCATTCATTTTCTTATTTTCTTTTATTTTATAATTTGTTAGTATTGTTGTTCATAAGTGATAGCACTTAAAAAAGATAAACTTATTATTATTCCTTCTTTTAATTAATGTGGTGAATAAAGTTATCAACATATTTTGTATATGAGAAATACCATTTATCCAACCAAAATCTTTTATTTTTCTTAAATTCTTGTCATCCATTCTATCAATGATTGTGTCCACACCCAAAAATGTATATATAGTTTGAAAATAATTTTTTCAGAAAATAGAAATATACGAAAACTGTTAAATATATAAAAAAATTACATAAAAATAAATTTATAAATTGATATAATTTTATGAGATTTATTAAATTTATTTTATAATAAAAATAATTTTATAATCTGATATCATATCAAATTATATTAATTTATAAATTTGTATTTATATAATTTCTTTACGTCATAAGTATTTTTTAAAAATAAATATATTGTTTTCGCTCTCTCGGGTCGCTTAATTAGCTGAGGCAATTTGATGGGCAGGGCCGCAGGCGAAACCGGGAGGGAGAGAGCATGGGTTGCAGGGACAACTGGACAAATCAAAATTTGGAAAGTCTTGTCAATGACAAGGAATATTAAGAGGCATGGGTTTAATCGATTATCATTATGGCATTGCTCCAGGATTCGGCGATGCTTCGATTCGATTAATTCAATTATTTAAAAAGTAATTAAAAAAATTTCTATATTTAATTTTATGAATTTTCAACATATTTGTAGATTTTAATAAGGACAGAAATTAATAATATTTATTATTTGATGTAGGAAATTAAACAGAAACTGTGGGCGAGACAGGGAGTAATGAAGTGGCAATAGGAGAATGGGGGAATGCAGGAAAAGAGGACAAAAAAAAGGTGTGGAACAGCTCAACACTTTAATTGGGAAGAAAGTAATAATATTCTTTGCCACCAATAATGAAAAGCCAGCTGCGTGTCCAATGAAGCCAGCTGTGATCGATGCTATTTCTCTGTTTTCCATTGATGACGTTGACATCTCCCCATCACTCTCTCTACTCTGACGGTCTGACCTTCCATCTTCTCCAACATTGCCACCTCGTCCTCGTCCCTTGTGATCTGCCAGCGTGTCCGAAATTTGACTCGCCACAAAATGTAGTTTTTTTATATCTTTTCAAGTTTACACTAGTACGTTTTTAGACTTAAATCAATTATTTTCTAATTAAAAATAAATATTTTTGTATTCAAATCATTTGTAATTTTTTACTTTAAAAATTAAAATTGGCATCACAAATAAAATTAATAATATTTAATATGAATAAATTTATTTTAATACATGTGTATATATATATATCATATTTAATAAAATATTTATATGATATAATTTAATTTAAAAAATAAATTTTAAAATTTAAATATTACAAATCAAATCTTATTATTAAAATGATATAATATAAATAATATGTTTACATAACTCTTTTAATATTAGTTGTGAGTAGTATAAAACAAACGTTAAGAGCATGCTTAGATACCAATAATTTTTGAAAATATTTGAGAATGGGTGCGGCTAATCAGCCCATGATTTTGCCATCTCAAACTTACAACCAGTATAGTTGCACCTTTTCTTTTTTTTTTTCTTTCAAATATTTTTTAAACATCTTTAAATAGTTTTTTAAAAAAATATAAATTTACAAGTAGTTATTTTCTTAATTATTAAAAATAAATAAATATATAAAATATATAAATAATACTCGATCATAAGGCTAAGTAGTATTATCCTTTGAGAATTGTGATAATTTGTTTGAAATTTGACAAACATACGTATATCCAATCTATATTTCTCTAAGGAAAAATATTTAAAGAAAAAGAGTATAAAAAAATCTTGATCCATGTAAATAAAAAAATAAAAAAATCCTATAACTAACTGGAGCAGCGGCAGTAGAACCACCCATATGGATATTTGGTAGCTGAACAGTCTATTTCTCTATCTCTTTAACATCACAAAATATTTGATAAGATTTATGTACTTTAATCATCACAGTTTCATATACTATATAAGTCGAATTTGTTTAAAAGTATTTAAATTTTTGTGCTAAATCAGTTTAAAATAACATATAAATATTTTTAATATTTTGGTTTTTGTTGACTGAAGAAGAAGAAGTCATGGCTTGGGTTGAGTGCGTCAAAAGATAAGAAGACATGAAATAATCAAAATATGGTTTCGTGTAATGGGCGATGAAGTGAGCTTTCCGTCTCCATCCATCCAACAAACAAACAGCAGCAGCTCTCAGCTATTGGAATTATTCCGATTAGAATCGTTGATTGTTTCAATTATCTGTTTCTCTCCACTTTTACTTTCAAATAAACCTGACCTGTGTTGCCTTACACGTGTATTAGCAAAGCAAAATAGAATATAAGGTAGTTAGTTATTCCATGCTTGAACAGAGGGTTCAACATGAACCGACAGATGATAATTATAGATTACTTTAAAAAATATATAAAAATATATATAATGTGAACTATAAAGACTTTTATATAATTGCATTCTCAATAATATAATGTTATCTACTTAATTAAAAATATATATTTTCACATTTTTTAGACAAGTGATAATTTGATTGAGTTATTTTATTTTTAAGTAAATTGTAAGATTTTATTTATAATATTCAAATTTTAAAATTTATATTTAAAATCGAATTACGTCATATAAAAACTTTATTAATTAATATGATACTGAAAGTCTACTCTACATTTTGCCTCAAACATTTGAAACAAACGACAGTGCAACAAACTATATATTGACAAGTAATTACATACGTTAATAAACCTTTGAATAAATGAGAATCAATGATAAAACAAATAGTTTGTCTCCATTATTAGCCTGGCCATTCTGACCATCAACACAAGAGGTGGTGGGATAGGATACTAAGGATAGTCGGAAATAGGTGAAATAAAAAGGAGAAAAACTTAAACTCAAACGACACAATTTTTTAATTGTCTCAATTTTGATTCTCATTAAATATTTGAGTTATTACAAAATCCAGGCATGATTATTCAAAGTTATTTAAAAAATAATAATATTTAAAGAGTAATGATAGATATATTTATAGAGAATACAAGTCTCGTCCACTTCATTTGAAAAAAATGAGATCCATTATTAAAAAATAATTTTTTTCTTATGAATCTTATGTTTACTCAATATTTTGTAAAAAGAATTGTCAATCTTGCATACCATATAACAAAAAAATATCATATTATATTTAAAAGTGTAGTTCTACTATGTCATCTAAGTTTGCTCATTTGGTGTGCCCTCAATGTAAATTGTATTATTTTTATAAAAATGATTTTTAAATAAAAACTGTTATAGATATAAAGAAATTACATAAAGTAAATAAATAAATGATGTGATTTCATCGTTAGATCTACTTTATGATAATAATAATTTTATAATATGACGTACTATATGAAGATACATCAATTTATAAGTTTTGTTTTTGTATAATTTCAATGTTGATAAAGAATTTTACATTTAAAAATGATCACATCTACTGTTAGATACGAAGAATCCTATTCATCCATCTAGCTATCATCGTCAATCTTAAAAAGAAAAAAAGCAGCATTGAATAGGTAGTTAACTTTTTGTTCTCTTCTGAAAAAAAATGAGAAAATAAGATGAGTTAGGTGGTGAGACAATTAAAGAGTAATAGATTGGAGTTGGATGGACTTAAATAAAGTGCATCAACCAACTTGCAATAAATTTAAGGCTGAAAAAGTGAGAGATTTTACTTCTCCAATGCCTCCTCGTTTGGCAAAGCAATTAATATCCAGCCATTGTAATATAATCCCAAGTCTATTAAAGTTCCAACCGGACAGCTAATGGCTTCTGAAAACGGATTCCCTCCCTCTAACATGAAATGTATAATCAGGCTCAAAAAACAGCCTGGCCGTTCATATTCAGTGATGACTGACCCAGTTTCAATATAAAATCAAAGACCTTTCAGAATGTCTGTTTTTCTAGTTTCCATGCGAAGAAGACATAATAATCGGACGGCCATGATTTTTCTAGAGCATCAGGGGTTCAAGGTAGTGCACGTGTGGCGGGTTGAGGGCAGGTAATTTGGCATTTTTGGGGAGATAGATTTTTTTAAGATATTAAAAATAAAAGAGTTGTGTAGCCATCGACATTAGGTGCGGATAACGAAAGTATTGGAGGGAGTGGTTGGGTGGGTGTGTGTGTCGGTGGGGTGCGTTAAGGGTGCAAATGTGGGTAATGGCATTTGGCATTGGATGCTCTGAGGCTAAAACAAAGCACAGAACCAGATGGTGTCAGCAGAGTTGTACGGTGTACCGACCGACGGTGTTGCTTGTCATCTTATTGTTACAACTTACATGTGACTTTTTAAATATCGCCGAGCGGTGGTGGGACAAGTTCGGAGGCCCCTAGGATGGGCCCATCCTCTCCACTTTCCTGTGTGGAAATGGAAATGGAAATGGGTGTACTTGTGTTATGGGTGGGTGGGCCACGAGGCCTCCTCTCCACATTTCTTCTTTTCTCGTGTATATCTATCTGCTTGGTTAAATAAGTGCGAATAACTGATAAACAGATATTTTTCGTTCACTATTTTTTTTCCAATTATGTCCCTCTCTTTGTCAGCAAATGCCCATTTTGTCCCTGTTTGTGATGTCCTCCACGCTGCGGAAGTCGCAGACAAATCGTTTTTACGGTTTTTATCAGTTTGAAATGGTATATGAGCTTTTTCTACTCCTTATTATAATGCAGCAGACTGTGATAAGATAAAATATATGGGCAGCGCTTCCAAGCTCGTTCACGTTCTACGTTATCGCCAGCCTTGGCAATGGTAGGTGAAAGGTTCTTTCGTGTATTCAGATATTTATCAACTATTCATGCAGAATGGGCATAGTTAGTGGACAATTTATATTCCCATTAATTCCAAGTTTTACATTTCATTATAATAGGCTATGCCAGCGTGCGGGAGCATGAATTCTAGACATAGATGCCCCGTCCAACTTTTCTTTTATAGGCACAAGGTTGCCTTCTTTTGTTCGATGTTGTCAAAGTTTTTTGCATCGGACAGCTTAGAAAACTCAGCCGAGGAAGAAATTTACTCTACTCTGTTGCGTAGATATGCCGAAAAATCTGACTCATATCACGGAAGAGGAATTCATGCTAAGTTTGTCAAAGGGTCTCTTCCCTTTTCTCTTTTCCTCCCTTAGTTTTGATCACCATGCCTTCGCTAATTTTCATGACAGGAAACTCAGGAAAAGATAGCAAAGTAGGTAAACACTACTCTATATTATTTTAAATCCTACTTTATGTTGTTCTGATCCACATTTCAAATTGTAAGAGCATGGTATTGAATTAGCTATATTATTAAATTAATAATTTTTTTATTTAATTTATTTGTATCACATTTTATAATTCTATCAATTGAATATTAATAATAATTATATTCTAATTAAATTAATATTAAAAAATTTATATTTTTAAAAGTCATTTAATGTTAATAATAAAAAATATTGATTAAACTCATCTAAAATTGTATTTAAATTTTTTAATTACAAACTAAATAGTATTTTTATTAGAGTGAGAAATTAATATTTTAATATTTTCTTGAAGTGAGAAATTAATATTTTAATGTTTGGTGAATCAATAGTGATTCTCTATCTTTGGCCAATCACTATAGCAAAAGTCCATTTTATTTTAGACTTGGCCAATCCAATGTGGAGTATTTTTAATACATATTATCTAAACTTTAGCCAATCTTTAACTTTGGCCAAGCCAATGCTAATGTCCTAATTATTCAAAACTTAAAGTCTACATTGGATTAGTCATCACACTCTCTATAATAATAAAATAATAATATTTTTATATTTCTTTAATTAATTTTTATTCTTTAATTAATTCTTTTTTCATAATTTTCAATAATGTCCAAGAATAAAAATCTCATTTTTTGGAGTTATTGAGCTCTATTTCCAGTTTTTTCTCTATTTTCTCAATAAACAAAAAGAAATCTAGAAGATTTGCAAGCTCTGATAACAGATCTAAGATTCAGACCTTGAAAGACAAATGAACTTTCATCTGATAGGTGCAAAAACCAAAAAATTCCCCAAATCTAAAAGCATTTCTCCACGTGCTCGAGCAGTAGAATAAACTGAGTTTTGAATGGAAATTTTGGCCAAGAAGAACAGCTCAAACAAAAAAGAAAACTAAATTTGACAACAGCCCAAAAAAAATATTAAAAAATAAACATAAAAACAGCTAATACTCCATCATATCCGGTATCAAAACAGAGGCTAGGGAAAGAGGGAAGAAGAGAAAGAAGAGAAAAAAAACTAGAAGAAGAGAGAGGGAAGAGATACGGAAGAGGGAAGAATAGAAAGAAGAGAAAAAAAACTAGAAGAATCAAAGGAGGAAGAGACGCGAGAAAGAAAGAGGAAGAATAGAAGAAAGAAGTGACGCGGGAGAGAACGAGGGAAAAAGAAGAGAAAAAAATTGCGGGAGAGAGAGGAAATTAGTAAACAATATATTTAGAGAGTAAACAATTCTTTTCATCTTTGAAAAAAAAAATGAAATTACTAAAGCTGAAGTTTTAAATGAAAAGTGTATAGCTAAACCGATGTGGGCCAAAAAAGGATAAAATTTATAAAATTTGAAGATGAAATGTCATTTGAAGAAGCCGATGCTGATGCTCTAACTTTACTTTGAAATCTATGAAAGAGGGCATACCGTTGCAACACAACCTTGTTGTCGGGCTGTATATATAAAAGGGAGGTAGAGGGTTATTGCTCAATTATAAGTGGGCTCGTTATTTTCCACAAGCTAACAAAGGTTTGTTCTTATTTTTAATTAGGTGTTGTTCATAATCTGTTTTTGAAGAGCTTTCATCTTTATTTTTGTCATCAATTCAACGTTCCTAACTTAACTTTCATGAATCTTCTCCAAATTTTCATATATGTTGTTATGAGATAATGATGTATTCTTCCATTTAGAAGATTTGACTTAATTTTAACACTTTTTTAGATGAATTGTTGCCATTGTCTGCTCCTGCAAAAAAATCTTATTTTCTGGTAGGCATTTTTTTATTCCTCCAACTGGGCGCTACGTGCAAGGGGCACGTAAGTACTAGTATATATAAAAACGGCTATTTCTTTTTGGTTTAGAGCACTGGGATTAGTTGAGCCAAATGCTAGTGAAACAAAAAATATGGCTAATGTTTTGTTAAGTCAGTTGCATTGGACTAGCTAAAGCCCTTCAGGTGAGACTACAAGCTACAATAAATCAAAAGGTAATGTCATAGTTGGCGAGTTACTGTTCACCGATCAAAGACATTTTATTGAGAAAAAATACCAACCGCTGGACGCCTTTCCCACGCTTTCTACTTTCAGTTTCCTTTTGTTGAGATCAAAATATAATTACTCTCTCTCTCTCTCTCTCTCTCTCTCTCTCCCTCTCTTCATGTGAATTTGGGTTCTCTAATCTCGTCCGATGCCCTTGGTTTTCCGTGGCGCGAGTTTAACAGATCAAGATTCCACTCTCTGTACCCAGTTGATCTAGTTTTTGCTCATTCTGGTAATATTTTCAGCTTCCAATTGTTGATATTAGGGTTTTATATTGTGATCGATGCAATATGTTTTTTCATATTTTTCATGGTTATCTTCCTGATATTTTAGCTTTACATGGTTTTCATGCTGACAAGTTATTTATTTTAATTTACATCTCATTATATATTTTTGTTTCTTGTCTGAGAGGCTTATATTTGATTTTATTCTATAAATCCTTACGTTCTGTTTGGTTGATCAGAAACAAAGGAATATAGGAGGAAATTATATTAGAAATTTCAGTTTCAGTTTGTAAACGTCTAAATAAGACTAATAATCGTAGCCAAATTACTTGAGGTCTACTTTGAATGGCATCTAATTGTTTGATAAGTTAATCTGAATGTTATATCTATGAACAAAAAAGTTGATCAGAATTGTATCTTATCTAAATAATGCATGCGAATAGAATATACATGTGAGTTGTATTTGTGAAACTCTCACCTTAAAATTGGCTTCTTTCATGATATAATTTGTTTTTAAATCTTAGAAAATATTTTATGCTAGCTTTTTTGTTGGAGTTAGTAGTTGAATTCATAAAGGTTTGCAATTCTGTGGATTGTACCCGGCCCAACCATGAAGTTTGTGGAACCATTAAAAAATTACTAACATATTGTGGACAAAGTGTTTCACTTTACTACGGGTCAGGGCATACAGTTTGAAGGATAGTGTTTTGTTGGAGGAGTGCATAAGATATATGTAATTGAAGTCATTGGCCATTTTTGGATATAAATTGTGTAATGGTGGACGAATCTCAGGGTCTATAGAACATAAAATGTACCAATAAAAAAAATGCATTTGTACGAGTGTGCTAAACAGTTAAAGGTTCAATTTTCATATGACGGTCATTACTCTCTGCTGGGTTTAGTTGATAATTATAATGCAAAGTAGTAGTTGGCATTGAAATGAAGCACTCTTGATATTTTTTTGGATAACTGGTACATTGATATAATGAGTTTTTGGAATTCAGTTTTCACATTAATCAAGTAGGTTGCTTACTGACTGAAATAACATTGGTTAATATGTTTCCTGGACGAATCTTATACTCTATACTCTTGAAACATTTTCTTGTGTTTTCTATAAACTGTGGGAACATATAAAATCGACAATTGCTCTATGCTCATGGCTGGACAGTCTTAAGCATTATTAGCATCACGAAATGAAAGGACCAGGTTGTATCATAACTCTCTGAATTCAACATATAGTTTCATAGCACAATAAGGCTTAGAATTGAGGAAAGAAAGTTTTGCATGAAGGAACATTATACCATTATTCAAGTAGCAGTGTTTATCTAAATGGGAATCTTGTAAATGATATGGGAAGCCATGGGTGTTATCCAGATTGTGCCGAAAGGGTTTCATTGCCTGGCCGCTGTAAATCTTATAAGAAAAGGGCCAATGAGTTCCTTCGTAGCTTATGGTAAATGATATTAAAGTTATATTCTGAGTTCCCATTGTCTTTGCTTTCAATATGCATTCGCTTCAGCCTTTCATCATTAGTTTTTTGGATACTTGCTTGAGCATAAATGGCATCTTTGTTTCTCATTTTACGGTTTTGAACCTCGGGGGCTTCTTTCATCGCCAAAGTAATTTTCTCAAAGTTGAAAAACATTTTCGCCAGTATTTGTCTGTAAGTTATTTATGCTCTCTCTCTCTCTCTCTCTCTCTCCTGCCGAAAAGGGGCTTCAGATCAAAATAGTTGAAAGCATCCGGCAACATTGCACTGAATATATACACACTAATATAGAGTAAGTAGAGTGAATAAAATTTAAAGACTGGAGAGAAAAAGACGCATTAATTTAAACAACAAATCCACCATTCACCCGAATGATCTGGCCATTAATCCACTCTCCAGCATCACTCGCCAAAAACCCCACAATCTGACTCACATCCTTGGGTTCCCCGAGTCAGCCGAGAGGACAGCCATCCACCAACCTCTTGATCGTTTCCTCGGTTTTACCCGCAAAGAACGACTCGGTTGCTACAGGCCCTGGTGCTACACAATTCGCAGTTATTCCCGTTCCCTTCACCTCCTTCGCCACTATCTTCGTCATCGTCTCTACAGCTGCCTTGGAGGCTGCGTACGCTGCATACCCTGGTAGAAGTGCCCCCACAACCGATGTTGATATCGTGATGATTCTTCCACCCCCTCCACGTGCCAACTGATTAACAGCCTCTCTACAGCACAAGAATGCTCCTTTTGTGTTCACATTAAATATCTTATCCCACTCCTCCACCGTTGTATTGGCTAATGTTGGGTACTTTGGATCCATCACCCCAGCGCAGTTCACAAGAATTTGGATTTGCGATCCGAATTCTTGTTCGGTTCTTTCAAATAGCAGCTTTACCTGATCTGGGTCCGAAACATCTGCTCCAACTGCAATTGCAGATCGAGGCTGAGCTGTGGAGGCATTGAGCTCTGATGCTAGAAGCTCTGCTTTTGTTGAGCTTGAAGCATAATTGATCACAACCCTTGCACCGAGGGAGTGGAGGTGGACGGCGATTTCATGGCCAATGCCACGCGAAGCACCGGTTACGATTGCTACCCGACCATCGACACGAGAAGAAGGGGAAGCAGTTTTCCTAGTGATTTCTCCAGACATTATGATATAGAGATTCTGCGACCTTTCGGTGAAAATTGAAAATCGGTTTTGATTGTTCTGGAGTTTTGTAGGTGTTCTTATTTTATAGGTCGAGAAATAGAGGAGCCGTGGCGGCGTGCCACAGAGATTGGGTGTGGCTGGATAAATCTTGGAATATATAAAGAAGAGTAACGATACATCTATAATATATTTGAAGATATTTTTGTACAATATTATTTTTTTTATAAGATATTTTATAAAAATATCCTTTATTTTAACACATTATATACAGTGTGATATACAATGCGTCGTGGGTAAATTATTTTTCTATAAAAAAATGGTCCAAGCCTAACATCAATGACATCACTTTTGAATATATATATATAGAGATCTGAAGACGCGTCACTGCATACCTAAGATGTCACAATTCCAAAGTTGTCCTTTTTTGTTAGGAAAGTGTCGTTCAAAATGTCTACATTGTAATTTTTTTTAATAGGTATCCCACCGACAAATTCATATATATTTTTAATTAACATTAAAAAAATGTACTTTTATTTAGAGGCAACGTAACGTCTCACTTTTTACCAAGGACGCTGCTACTGAACCGATAAAGCCAATTGATTATGATAAAATGGATTACTATATTTGTAGTTTTTTTTAGGGCTGGGCACCAACTCCGACGGAGTCAGAGTAGTCGTTTCCAACCTCCGACTAAGACTGGGTCGGAGGCCAAAATGTGCTTCGACTCCGATTCCGAAGGGAGTCGGAGTTCGACTCCGGTCGGAGCTTGGAGCACAACTTGGAGGAGCTCACAAGATTTTACTTTCATTCCAGATTCAAAAACCAAGCAAAAACATGCAAAAAAAATCTAGACAGAAATAGAAAATTTATCTCATCTGATTCTCATATTATAAAAGGAAAAAAAAGGATGTATGAATTAAAGGGGAGAGAGAGAGAGAGAGAGAGAGGATCGAAATGTTAGAAAAAATAAAACCTCGCAAGGCTTGGCTTCGGACTTGAAGTGGTACTCCTCGTTAGACTGAAACAAACGGTAGCACCAATTTGAAATTTGAAGAAGAAGTGAGGAACATTGAAGAAGAAGAAGTGAAGAACGGCGTGAGAGTCAGACCAAAGGAAGAAGTGAGAAACAGAGAGAAAAAGGTCTCGTGGGGAAAATAAATTGGGGATGAGAGATGAGTGAGTACGTTTGGGGGTGGGTGTTGGGAATCCCGATCTTGTCCTTAAACACTAAGTCCACGAGCTCGCCTTGGTAGTAATGGTGACCGAGTGTCAAGCCTTCTTGCTTGGCCTTGCATGTATAATGGCAATAATGGGTTTCTAGGTTGATGAAGGTGTGGTGTTTAGTGATGAAAAAGATGATGAGTTCGGGTGATTTAAGTGATAATTTGGTGGGTTTGATGTAATGTGGAATGGCTTGAAGGTTGCCCTTGATGTTGGGATAACTTGGATGATGATTAGGATTGGTATGGTGAAAATAGGCTACGGTTTGGATGGTGGCTAAGGGGAATTTCGAGATTAGGAAGTGATGGGTTAAGGTTGGAGTTTTGGAAGAGTTGCTAGGGTTTGGAAGAGATGTGGATGAATGGGATTAGGGTTTGGTGGCTAGGGTTGGCTGAATATGGGAATGGTTATAGTCATCCCTTGATTGTAGGATCAAATATGTGTAGGTGTCTCTTTGAGGTTTAGGTTTAGGGTTGGATGATGGAAGAAAGGTTTAGAGTTTGGAAGATGGTGATGGGCGGCTGGGTTGGCCGAACTTGGGAGGTTGAGAGATTTTAGGAAAGTTTCCTAAAATCTTGGGATTTGATTTTGAACAGTGTGGTGGCCGGCTATGTGGTGTGATTTGGTCAATTAGGATTTTCAAGTTATGGAAACACTAGTATGGAAAGATTGGTGGACGGCTAGGTCAAATTCAAATAAGGCAAGAGTGGCCGAATTTGAATTTAAATGAAGAGGGAATATGTGTTTCGGCAAGGGCTAGGTGGAATGTGGAAGAAGGCTAATTTAGGTAAGTGGTCAATATGGAAAATGTGGGATTCGGCTAAGTCAATGTAAGATTGAATGAAGGATAGATATGGGGTGATTTCGGTTCCTAAAGTTTAGGAATTGGTTAAGGTAAGATGAGATAGTCTTTGATTGACTTGAGTGATTCTAGAGAATGAGAGATTTGTGGAATTGGATATGGAAGATAGATTTTGGATATGGCAAGAGGTTGAAAGTCTTTGGGTGACTTGAGTGATGGAGTAATTTTGGGGATTGAGTGATTCTAGGAAAATTTCTAGAATTAAGGAATTGGCTAAGGTAAGATATGGAAGGTCTTTGGTGGTTTGAGTGATTCTAGGAATGTTCCTAGAATTAAGGGATTGGAAAGTGAAGATAGGATAAGGAAGATATGATTTGGAAATGGGTAGGTTGGCTAGGGTTTGATCATAGATGATAAGATGCATGGGAGTTGTTGGGAAGTTGAAGTTTGACTAAGGCAAAGGGTGGATTTTGAATTTGGAGGGATTGGAAGATGGAAGATTGGATTTGATTGGAATGAGTCAACTTTCCTAAAGTTAAAGAAGTTGCCAAGTATGACTCTTGAGGGGTGGCTAGGGTTTTTGGAAGACAAGAGTTTCAGCTAGGGCCTTGTTGGATGGATGGAGGCTAGTTTTGGTAGTGATGACAATTATAGAAAGTAGGGTAAACACTAGGATTGGTCGAATAGTGTATGTGGGAAGATCAAAATGGATGGAAGGAAATATATGGATAAACACTATAGATGAACAATATGGATGAACATGCATGCACATTCAAGAACATAATGGTGAATAACTTTAACACCAATTCTAAAATGCACAAAGATGAATGGACTCAACAAAGGAATATGAAGATTTTTTTTGCGTTATAAGAATATTTTGATATGCAAGAAAATATAGATAAACAAGATGGAAAATATATATGAACAAGGAAGGAACACAAGATAACAAAAGAGAAATTAATCACATTTGATTCACGAATTACACAAAGATGAAAGGAAATCACATATATGGATAGATAAACGATTCAACACCTATTCACGAATTGCAAGGTGGAATCAATGATAGATAAATGGATATCACCTATTCACAAATTGCAAGGTGAAGATCCTCTCTTAGGGGATTTACGTATTGCACTCCAAAGAACCCAAGTGCCTAGCACCGAAAGGGTGACCTCAAGAACAATAATCTACCCATTTAGGAAATTTGCCAAAAGTTCAAAAGATGTAAAATGAAATGCCTAAAGATCCTATTTATAGAGATTACAAAGTGGAAACCCCCAATAGGTCCATTGAAATATAATTAAATAAAATAAATAAAGATAAATAAATGATTTGGTCTTGAATGACTAATGTGGCCCGTGATATGTCTTGGCCCTTAGTTGGCCTTGGCTAGTCTTGATCCTAGAAGTGACCCAATCTTTGTTGTCCATGCATGCCTAGGACCTTGTCTTAGGGCGGTTTTTTATGGGGTCCCAGCAATCCCCTTTCCTTTAAGTATCCTTGCCCTCAAGGATCATATTTGACAAACTCAAGCTCACATAGTCTTTACTTGCCTCCGTTACTCTTACGGGTTATGGTTTTCACGTCCATCCTTAACTTGGTCAAAGCGGTGGTGGCCTTATCAAGGATGTGGTCGAGTCTTGTGTTAAGCCCATTGGCTTCTAGAGTGCCCCGGTAGATGGTACTTCAATTTCTTGGTTCAAAACAACTTACAACTTGGCTTACAAATGGAAAAATCATGCTTAAATCAATTGGACAGCAACTATAAATCACTTGTGGGATGGATCAAATTTCACAAATCCAACCTTGGGTCCCCTACTTTTTAGGGTGGTCGACCCCTCATGTAACAAGCTTGATGTCCAACCTTGGGTCTTCTACCAACTTGTGGTTGACCCCTACAATCAATTTACTCTGTCCTCCTCCTCAACCCCCAAACTTCATTTAACAAGAACTAACAAAATAATAATGAGATCCACGAGAGACCCCCCCAACCAATTCACAAAGTTCAAGTTAACACGTCGTTTACCTCGAGGAAAAATGAGAACTTCTCAAAAACATCAAAGCAAGACTATTCAATGAAATCTCTTGACAAAAGCACCAATTAATGTTAAAACTTCTCAAGAGCACCAAGCAAGATAGCTCCTTATGAAACCTCTCAATGAAAGCACCAATTAATGTTAGGAACCCTGGTCTTGTCCCTAAAGACTAACTCCACGAGCTCGCCTTGGTAGTAATGGTGACCAAGTGTCAAGCCTTCTTGCTTGGCCTTGCACGTATAATGGCAATGATAGGTTCCTAGGTTGATGAAGGTATGGTGTTTAGTGATGAAAAAGATGATGAGTTCGGGTGATCTAAGTAATGATTTGGTGGGTTTGATGCAATGTGGAATGGCTTGAAGGTTGTCCTTGATGTTGGGACAACTTGGATGATGATTAGGGTTGGTATGGTGAAGATAGGCTAGGGTTTGGATGGTGGCTAAGAGGAATTTCGAGATTAGGAAGTGATGGGCTAGGGTTGGAATCTTGGATGAGTTGCTAGGGTTTGGAAGAGATGTAGATGAATGGGATTAGGGTTTGGTGGCTAGGGTTGGCCAAATATGAGAGTGGTTATAGTGATCCCTTGATTGTAGGATCAAATATGTGTAGGTGTCATTTTGGGGTTTAGGTTTAGGGTTGGATGATGGAAGAAAGGTTTAGGGTTTAGAAGATGGTGATGGGCGGCTAGGGTTGGCCGAACTTGGGAGGTTGAGAGATTTTAGGAAAGTTTTCTAAAATCTTGGGATTTGATTTTGGATAGTGTGGTGGCCAGCTATGTGGTTTGATTTGGTCAACTAGGGTTTCCAAGTTATGGAAACACTAGTATGGAAATATTGGTGGACGGCTAGGTCAAATTCAAATAAGACAAGAGTGGCCGAATTTGAATTTGAATGAAGATGGAATATGAGTTTCGGCTAGGACTAGGTGGAATGTGGAAAAAGGCTAATTTAGGTAAGTGGTCAATATGGAAAATGTGGGATTCGGCTAAGTCAATGTAAGATTGAATGAAGGATAGATATGGGGTGATTAGGGTTCCTAAAGTTTAGGAATTGGTTAAGGTAAAATGAGATAGTTTTTGATTGACTTGAGTGATTCTAAGGAATGAGAGATTTGTGGGATTGGATATGGAAGATAGGTTTTGGATATGGCAAGAGGTTGAAAGTCTTTGGAAGTTCCTAGAATTAAGGATGGAGTAATGGAGTGATTTTAGGGATGGAGTGATTTTAGAGAAGTTCCTAGAATTAAGGGATTGGCTAAGGTAAGATATGGAAGGTCTTTGGTGGTTTGAGTGATTCTAGGGATGTTCTTAAAATTAAAGGATTGGAAAGTGAAGATAGGATAAGGAAGATATGATTTGGAGATAGGTAGGTTGGCTAGGGTTTGATCCTAGATGATAAGATACATGGGAGTTGTTGGGAAGTTGAAATTTGACTAAGGCAAATGGTGGATTTCGAATTTGGAAGGATTGGAAGATGGAAGATGGGATTTGATTGGAATGAGTCAATTTTCCTAAAGTTAAAGAAGTTGCCAAGTAGGACTCTTGAGGGGTGGCTAGGGTTTGTAGAAGACAAGGGTTTCGGCTAGGGCCTTGTTGGATGGATGGAGGCTAGTTTTGGTAATGATGACAATTATAGAAAGTAGGGTAAACACTAGGATTGGTCGAATAGTGTATGTGGGAAGATCAAAATGGATGGAAGGAAATATATGGATGAACACTATAGATAAACAATATGGATGAACACGCATGCACATTCAAGAACATAATGGTGAATAACTTCAACACCAATTCTAGAATGCACAAAGATGAATGGACTCAACAAAGGAATATGAAGACTTTTTTTGGGGTTATAAGAATATTTTGATATGCAAGAAAATATAGATAAACAAGATTGAAAATATATATGAACAAGGAAGTAACACAAGATAACAAAAGATAAATCAATCACCTTTGATTCACGAATTGCACAAAGATGAAAGGAAATCACATATATGGATAGATAAACGATTCAACACCTATTCACGAATTGCAAGGTGAAGATCCTTTCTTAGGGGATTCACGTATTGCACCCCAAAGAGTCCAAGTGCCTAGCATCAAAAGGGTGACCTCAAGAACAATAATCTACCCACTTAGGGAATTTGCCAAAAGTTCAAAAGATGTAAAATGAAATGCCTAAGGATCTTATTTATAGAGATTACAAAGTGGAAACCCTCAATAGGTTCCTTGAAATATAATTAAATAAAATAAATAAAGATAAATAAATAATTTGGTCTTGCATGACCAATGTGGCCCGTGATATATCTTGGCCCTTAGTTGGCCTTGGCTAGCCTTGATCCTAGAAGTGGCTCGATCTTTGTTGTCCATGCATGCCTAGGACCTTGTCTTAGGGCGGTTTTTTATGGGGTCCCAGCAGTGGGTCTTACGATGCCATTTAACTAAAGGGCCTTAAAACAAAAAGTTATTCACGTTGGGTAGTGGGGGGGCTCGAACTCCAGAAATGGAGGTGAATAAAAGGGCCTTTAACCATTAGGCCAATAGAGCATCTATTATTTATTTTGTAATATTATATATATTATATATTTATCAGAGTCGGAGTTGGCAATTCGGAGTCTTGTTCAACTCCGAACTCTGACTCCGACTCCGACTATTTTTACACTCTAACTCTGATTCCAACTCTGAACTTCGACTTTTTCTATTCCGATGTAGTCGAAATTGAAGCGGATGTCGGCCGGAGTCGGAGTCACCGGAGTTTTTGCCCACCCCTAGTTTTTTCTCTCTTTTTTTTTTATATATTTTAAATATTTTTTAAAAATATATACTTAATAATAATAATAAAAATAATAATAATATATGAACTCTATCGCTTTATTCCATTGATTAGAATAGTATTTTTGTTTAATAAATAGTAACTCATTGACACTTTTTCATTATCTTTTTATTATTTTATAATATGGTAATAGATGATTATAGATTATTTATTATTATTTTTTTTATAAATTTATTATTTAATATTATAATAATAAAAAATAGTAAAAAAATAGACGAGGAATAAATTCTTTTTGTTAGGGTACTAAAGATTTTGCACCAGATCACGCGTGCTAAAGTAAAGCCGCCATGTCTGAAAAAGGCTCTTTCTTCTGNTTTTTTTTTTTTTTTTTTTCCTTTGTTTATTACTTCAATCTAATTATATCTAAGAGCACTAGACAAAACAAAGATAAAAGTAAAATTCGATTAAAATCAAAATTTTGTCTTTTATCTTTTTCATTTAAGAGAGAATCTCATATTAAATTATCTATTTATTAATTAAAATAATAATTTTTTAATAATAATAATTTTTTATATTTTAAAATTATACTAACCATATATTAATTAATAATTTAATTTTTAAGTAAGAGAAAGTGAGATAAAGGAATTAGAAATGAATTACATTGGACAAAACAAAGTATAAGTTAATGATTTTAATTAAATAAAATATAATTTTAACTCCTAAACAGTAGATGCCAAATATGACTTTTGCCTTCCATTCACTGTAGCTCAAAGTCCCACTTTTGAAGCTTTAGCTTAAGGGTGTCAAATCGTGTTAATAGGTCGTATTTGTATTGTGTCGATGTATGTATATTATAGTTAATGGGTCAACACGAACACGACCCATTAAGGGTTTCGTGTCAAAATTTCAAACACGAACACAACATAGTAATATAACGGGTTGACACGACACTATCCGTTATGACACATTAATGAATCAAAAATAAATTGACACGACACGACCCGTTCCGTTTCAACCCGTTTACATTAATGGGTTGAACAGACACGATACGACACGACACAACACGATCCGTTTGACTTGATTGATTTTATATAAATATTTAAATATAAATAATATCTATAAAAAATTTAAAAATTAACTACAAGTCTAAAATTACAATCTAAACAAATATGATCCACACACTGTAATAATATATTAAAATTACATCCCAAATATAATAAACAAAATACACATAGTAAATATATGTTACAATCCCAAATATAATAAAAACATAAATCTAAGCAAATTTAGAGCTTGAAGAAGGAGGTGGAGCGTCCTCCAAGTCCTTGCCCTTGTTCTCCAACTCTAATACATCTCCAGTTAACTTGTTCAATTTAACTTCTTCTTGAGTTTCTATTAAAAAAAAAAAAGAGCATGATATTTGAGAATACAAGAAAACATGCAATACAATAAAGTAATGTATACAAGAAAACATGCAATTGACATGCTCAACATTATAACTAGGTAGAGTTCAAGAACACTACAAAATAATTTCAAACCCATTTCAGTTCAACAAGCTCCCGTTTTCTGTATTGTATTTTTTCTAGTTATTACTGGAATTGATAAAAAAAAAAAAAAACATAATTTGCAGGCATCATCATGTTCAACTACTAAATGAATTCTGAGAAATTCTATATATCACAGAAATATAATTGTATTTCTTAAATACATAACCTTACAGAGTGTATCTATCCCATTTATGAGTTTCTACAAGATGCTGGACATGCGAAAATGTTATGAGCAATAAAGGAAATCATGAAAAGATACACAGATGATAGTTGGACTTTCTAAGTATATCTCATGTACAGAATCTTCAAGAGGCAGTGTCTTCTTATGATTTTGCAGTGGATGGATCATGGTGAGTAATCTATGCATCTATACACACTCCAAGAAGTCTGCGATAAACTGAAGTTTTATTTCCAACAGGAATATAAGTATTGCAAAGTAGAAATCTATTTTCTTTCAGTATAAAAAATGGCTCCCATGCAAGCCAAATCTGTAGTAAAAGAAAAGTGAATAAAATAAGCAGAAAGCCTTAGAACAGTTATAATTACAAAACGATGTGGCATGGAAAAACCACTAAACAGAATGTACAAATAGGCATGTAGAGAGAGAGAGAGAGAGAGAGAGAGAGAGAGAGAGAGAGAGAGAGAGAGAGAGAGAGAGCAGTGAGTGTCTTCTACTGCATATAGACTAACAAAAGAATTGCATATATATATATATATATTGAAAATTGTTTTCAATACGGATTTAATCCAAGATTGCAGCTTTCAAATGTAGTAGCATCAGTCCAAAGCATGACCAAGTGGGCTCAACATGTTACTTGTTAGTAAGCCAAACATATCACTGTAAAGCCACAAAACACACTCAGAAAACAGTCCATGAAATTAAGGGAAATATATTTCAGCTAAAAAAAAATAAGAAGAATCAGACTGTCTCAGTTCATATCAAAATTTCTTTAGATAGAAACTCAACATATTTCTTAGACACAAAATAAGATATTCCATTTCAAATCCAAATTAAGGATTAAATAATTACATCAAAATAGAAACAAACTTTTTGAAGCACTCTAATTTTAGTTAAGCTTATTGAAAGAGAAATTGGTTTACAACACAACCGAAAAATACTCAGACTCTAGCATCTATATCCAACGATTCCAAGCCCTCCAAATCAATGGTAAAGAGAAGAATTATCTACTAACTCTGAGAGACTTGAAGTTATGAAGTGAATGAACAATGAACATTAGCACAATATGTAAACACAATTCAAATATTCCAGAGAAAAATATATTGTGAGTAAAACAAAATACTCCAAAATATGTTTCAGAAGATGGTCCATGAAATTAAGGGAAATATATTTCTAAAAAATTCTCATTCATCAAATCAAATCTGTAAACTTTGGATCAGTACATTTTCTCAATCATCAAATCTGTTACACCCATTGTTTCTCAATCTAACATGATTTTTCTTCTTTCTCGGCAGCCAAATTCGCAATATGTAAAGGTAGTAGATACTAGAAATGATAAATCTCAGCTGGATTTACAGTTACTTACAGTGGGCGACGCGGCGTGGGCGGCGAGATGCGTGACGGGAGTGGGCGACGCTGCGTGGGTGAAGAGTCCGTGACTCTGCGGTCTCTGCGTGGGCGAAGGCCGGCGCGAGTTCCTGGGTTGAAGAGGCCAAGACGGGCGGCGACTCCGGCGAGGTCACCGTGAAGAGAAACTGGCTGGAGCCTGGAGGGGGGGCAGTGTCTGGAGTCCTGGACTTAGGAACGGAGAGACCGAGTCACCGAGAGAGCCACATCTTCGAAAACGAAACTAGAAATTAGAAAACTGGAGAGGGGGGTGGGGGTAGCGTGGGTTATTGGAGTTAGGGTTTCTTTTTCCAGATTTAGGTCTTAAGAGTATAAAGGTAATTTTAATATTTTTAATGGGTCAAAACGGATTGACTTGTTAGTGACCCGTTAAGCAATCGTGTCTTAACGGGTCAATCCGTTTTGACCCGAACCCGTTAAGACTAAATTCTAACCCGTTTTTATCATGTCGTGTTTGTGTTGGATTAAAAGTTCGTGTCTTATATTGCCACCCTTACTTTAGCGAGCTCATTGCAGAATTTTTAATGTAAAACTTGGCATATTTTGCAGTTCGCTAACAGTGCACTAGATGCCAGGGCGATTAAGCCACTATCCCACGTGAAATAGTTGATGCAAGAGGATCTGAGTCCAAATCTGAGGCCGATGAGGCTTAACTGATAGTGCGATGTTCAAAGTACTAGACTACTTTGAGAAGGTAGACCAGTGCAAAACTGGCAGGAAGAGATAAAGAATTGGGCGAGGAGACTTATCCCTCGAATGGGCGAGGAGACTTATCTTTCAGTTGGGCGATGAGACTTATCTCTTAGTTAGGCGAGGAGAAGTGGCGACATTCATATTTTAACTATAACTTTGACTGCAAGTGTCAGAATCGTGCATATGACTCCAATCCAAAAAGTTATTTTTGGTGCGCAAGTCGTGGTCACCATGCTCGGACAGGTGTGCCCTTTTTTTACCCCAAAATTAGCCATTTTTTTACCTTTGAGACTTCAACTTTAGAAAACTTTTTGATTTTTAGTTAATTTTCTTTTATGGTAATGTTTATCTTTAGTAACGATTTTATTCCAGATTCTTAGGCTAGATCTTAATCATAATTATCTTATTCTGTATTTTATTGTTTGACCTTAATTACTGATTTGCCATTTTTCGTTAGCTATTTAAATCCAGCTTGCAAGCTTCAGAAAAGGGGATTGATTTATCTTATATTAAAACCTTAACCTTAGAGTTTCTCTCTATTTTTCGATTTTTCTCAATCTCAATCTCTAGCTTCCGTTGTTTAGCTAGCCGTCAGAACAATCTTCTATTTTGATCTAGCGTCAGTTCTTTCCAACCCGGAGAGTTTGATGCAGCGGGTTCTGAATTCGAATCCGAGGCCGATGAGGCTCAGCTGACAGATGCGACTTTAAAAGCACTGGACTACTTCGAAAAGGTAGACCAATGCAAAACTAGCGGGAAAAGATAAAGAATTAGGCAAGGAGCAGCATATTTGGGCAATGAGACTTATCCCTTGGATGACAAGGAGACTTATACCTCGGATGGGTGATGAGACTTATCTCTAGATTGGGCAAGGAGACTTATCTCTTAGTTGGGAGAGGAGAAGTGGCGACATCCGTATTTTAACTATAACTTTGACTACAGCTATCAAAATCGCACATATGACCCCAATTTGTAAAGTTTTCTTCGGTGCGCATGTCGTGGTCACCATGTTTTGCTTGGTGGGCCTTTTGTTGACCCCAAAATCAGCCATTTTTTACCTTGAAATGTCAACTTTAGTCAACTTTTCATTTTTGGTTAATTTTATTTTATGTTAATGTTTATCTTTAGTAAAGATTTTATTTTGGATTCTTAGGCTGGATCTTAGTCATAATTATCTTATTTCGTATTTAATTGTTTGGCCTTAATTACTAATCTATCATTTTTCATTAGCTATTTAAGTCCGGCTTGTGGGCTTCAGAAAGAGGGATTGATTTATTCTATATTAAAACCTTAACCTTAGAGTCTATCTCAGAGTTTCTCTCTATTTGTAATTTTTTTCAATCTTAATCTTTAGCTTCCGTTATTTAGTTAGCCATCAGAATAATTTTCTATTTTGATCCTGCGTCAATGGTGTATTTTGTTTGATGAGAAAATTACATTTTTATCTTTACGTTTGTTAATAATGTGTTTGAGGGAAAACTACCTTTTTGTCTTTAATGGAAAATTTACTTCCTTCTTTTGTAATGTTTGACAGAATATATTACCAGCTTATTTTGTAATCAATTTATACAATTGGATCTCAAATAAAAATCGACAATTGCTCTATGCTCATGACTGGACAGTTTTATTTATTTGCTCTATGCTCATGGTTGGACAGTGTTAAGCAATATTAGCGTCATGAAATGAAAGGACCAATTTGTATCGTAACTCTATGAATTCAACATATAGTTTCAAAGCACGATAAGACTTAGAATTGAGGAAAGAAAGTTTTGCATGTAGGAACATTATACCATTATTCAAGTAGCAGTGTTTATCTAATGATGAAGTTTTGAAAAATATGAACACATAAATTCTTATTGCTGTCGAGGAAAATTTTTCACACACTTTTACAATTGATTGTATCAAAATATATACAAGTATTCAGACTCTATTCTAGGGAAGAAAGCTAAAATTAAGCCTAATAGTTAAACACATTTACACGTGATTCTTCCAGCTGTTATAGAATATTTGTTTAATGTTACAAGCATATTATCAGCCTATAAATCAGGTCTTGTGATCTTGAGTTGATTTGAGGAGTCTTCCCTTATATCTAATTGGGAATCTTGTACAGGGTGGAGAACATGGTGCCGTTTTGACAATAACATGATATGGGAAACCATGGGTGTTATCCAGATTGTGCTGAAAGGGTTTCATTGACTTTATACACTAAGGGCCGCTGTAAATCTTATAAGAAAAGGGCCAATGAGTTCCTTTGTAGCTTATGGTAAATGATATTAAAGTTATTCTGAGTTCCCATTGTCTTTGCTTTCAATATGCATTCGCTTCAGCCTTTCATCATTAGTTTTTTGGATACTTGCTCGAGCATAAATGGCAGATTTGTCCAAGTTTGAAGTCATATTTATCCTACCAATACTTTTATTTTGATCGTCTTTCTCTCTCTCAATTATGACGATTTCCTTGACTTTTTTTCTGTGTAGAAAAATGTACCTAAAAAAATGCTAGGAACTTGGGATGGATGGCTTGGAATGGCTCACGTTTCTGACCTTATTCTTTTGTTGAGCTTTGTAAGTAAATTCTTTATGCAAATTAATATACATAGGTTTCAAAGGATGTGTGTCATAATGTCAATGAGCTCGTTCTTTTTGTTTGTTTTAGGTTTCCATTAACAAAATATTGTGTGCAAATTTTCAGATCACGCCGTCTATCGGCGAAAGGAGAATCTAGCAGGCAAGCGTTTCGCTCTTGTTATCAAAGCCAGCGGAACTTCTCTCTCTCTCTCCTGCCCAAAAAAAATTTCACGCCATGGTGATTGTTTGAAAGTTCTCTCTCTCCTGCCGAAAAGGGGATTCAGATCAAAATAGTTGAAAGCATCCGGCAACATTACAATGCGCTGAATATATATATACACCAATACAGAGTAAGTAGAGTGAATAAAATTTAAAGACTGGAGAGAAAAAGACGCTTTAATTTAAACAACAAATCCACCATTCACCCGAATGATCTGGCCATTAACCCACTCCCCAGCATCACTCGCCAAAAATCCCACAACCTGACTCACATCCTTGGGATCCCCGAGTCAGCCGAGAGGACAGCCATCCACCAACCTCTTGATCGTTTCCTCGGTTTTACCCGCAAAGAACAACTCGGTTGCTACAGGCCCTGGTGCTACACAATTCGCAGTTATTCCCGTTCCCTTCACCTCCTTCGCCACTATCTTCGTCATCGTCTCTACAGCTGCCTTGGAGGCTGCGTACGCTGCATACCCTGGTAGAAGTGATCCCACAACCGATGTTGATATCGTGATGATTCTTCCACCCCCTCCACGTGCCAATCGATTAACAGCCTCTCTACAGCACAAGAATGCGCCTTTTGTGTTCACATTAAATGTCGTATCCCACTCCTCCACCGTTGTATTGGCTAATGTTGGGTACTTTGGATCCAGCACCCCAGCGCAGTTCACAAGAATCTGGATTTGCGATCCGAATTCTTGTTCGGTTCTTTCAAATAGCAGCTTTACCTGATCTGGGTCCGAAACATCTGCTCCAACTGCAATTGCAGATCGAGGCTGAGCTGAGGAGGCATTGAGCTCTGATGCTAGAAGCTCTGCTTTTGTTGAGCTTGAAGCATAATTGATCACAACCCTTGCACCGAGGGAGTGGAGGTGGACGGCGATTTCACGGCCAATGCCACGCGAAGCACCGGTTACGATTGCTACCCGACCATCGAGTCGAGAAGAAGGGGAAGCAGTTTTCCTGGTGATTTCCCCAGACATTATGATATAGCGAGATTCCAAGACCTTCGGTGAAAATTGAAAATTGATTTTGATTGTTCTGGAGTTTAGGATATGTAGGTTTTTATTCTATAGGTCGAGAAATAAAGGAGGAGCCGTGGCCACAGAGATTGGGTGTGGCTGGATAAATCTTGGAATGTATAAAGAAATGGTCCAAGCCTCACATCAGTGACATCACCTCTGACTAGATATAATAAGAGAGATCTGAAAATGCGTCACTGCATACCTAATATTGTATGAAAAATCATCTCTTTTACGTATTTATTTTATCATACAAATAAAATTTTCACATTTATTTGTACACATCTGAGAAATTATTTTTTTAAATCAATTTTTTATATATTTGACATTAATAATAAAAAATATAATATATATAATAATAAAATATATATAATATATATAATAAAATATAATATATATAATATATTATAATAATAAAATAAATATGTAAATGAATATTTGTGGTGTTGTTAAGGGAGGGAAAAGAGAAAAAGATTGTGAGAGAGAGTGAGAGGAGAAAGAAATAATTAACAAAATAATATTTGAAGAGTGAATAGTAACTATTTAAATTTAGATAAGACTATTCATAACTAGTTAAATATATGGATATGCATAAATTAATGTAGAGAAATTTAGGTTTATATTATGCAAATATGACTTTGCATATACATATGTATAGATTAATGTAGACATTTTAAGATGTCACAATTCCAAAGTTGCCCTTTTTTGACGCTGCTACTGAACCTATAAAGCCAATTGATTATGATAAAGAAAAAGGCTACTCTGTCGTCCCAAACATTCCGTCCAAATGTTTGCTTGGTGAAAATTTTTTATGATTATTATTTTTTTACTTAATGATTAAGAAATTTATTTTTAGTATATTAGTATTTTTTTATTTTTTTAAAATATTTAAATTTATTAAAAAAATATGAATAGAAAAAAAAAGATAAAAAATCACAAGCGATCAAGTAGAGCGGGCTATTCTGGGTGGCACAGTAGCCCGACTCTATGATAAATGTAGTTTTTTCTCTTTTCTTTTAAATATTTTAAATATTTTTTAAAATATATATTTCTTAATTACTCTATAGGTCTCTTCCAACGATAAAATAGTATTTTTGTTTATTAAACAGTAATGCTATTCATTGCCATTTTTTTTAATCATCTTTTTTATTATTTATGACGTGATAATAGATAATTATAGATTATTTATTATATTTCGTTTATAAATCTATTATTTAATATTAGGATAATGAAGAGTGATTAAAAAATATATGATAAAATAGACTATGAATTAATTTTTTTTTTTTAGAGTACTAAAGATTTTGCACTAGATCTCGCGTGCCAAAGTAAAGCCGCCATGCCTGCAAAAGGCTCTTCTGTTGCCGGCAATCCCAGTATCAAAGGGTGATGTTAAAAAGAAAAAGAAAAGAAAAGGTTAGGCTATGTTTGATTTTTTTATTTTCCTTTGTTTATTACTTCAATCTAATTATATCTAAGAGCAGGCAAAATAAAGATAAAAGTAAAATAAGATTAAAATCACATTTTTGTCTTTTATCTTTGTCATTTAGAGAGAATCTCGTATTAGATTATCTATTTATAAGTTAAAATTATTTTTTTAATAATATAATTTTTTAATTTTTTATATTTTAAAATTATACTAATTATATATTAATTAATAATTTAATTTTTAAGTAAGAGAATGGAAGAGAAAGCGAGAGAAGTGTGAGAAAGGGATGAGAAATGAATTACACTGGACAAAACAAAGAAGCAGTTAGTGATTTTAATTAAATAAAATATAATTTTAACTCCCAAACAGTAGACGCCAAATATGACTTTTGCCTTCCATTCCCTGCAGCTCAAAGTCCCACTTTTGAAGTTTTAGCTAGCTCATTGCAAAATCTTTAATGTAAAACTTGACATATTTTGCAGTTCGCTGATAGTGCACTAGATGCCAAGGCGGTTAAGCCGCTATCCCATGTGAATAGTTGATGCAAGAGGATCTGAGTCCGAGTCTGAGGCCCATGAGGCTCAATTGACAAATGCGACGTTAAAAATATCAGACTACTTTGAGAAGGTAGAACAGCGCAAAACTGGAGGGAAGAGATAAAGAATTAGGCGAGGAGCGACATATTTTTGCAATGAGACTTATCCTTCAGATGAACAAGGAGACTTATCTCTCAGTTGGACAAGGAGAAGTGGCGACATTCGTATTTTAACTATAACTTTGACTACAAGTGTCAGAATCGTGCATATGACCCTAATCTGAAAAGTTTTCTTCGGTGCACACGTCGTGGTCACCATGCTCTGCCTGGTGAGCCCTTTGTCGACCCCAAAATCAGTCATTTTGTACCTTTGAAACTTCAACTTTAGTCAACTTTTTGATTTTTAGTTTATTTGTTTTTATGGTAATGTTTATCTTTAGTAACAATTTTATTCTAGATTCTTAGGCTAGATCTTAGTCATAATTGTCTTATTCCGTATTTTATTATTGGTCCTTAATTAGTGATTTTCCATTTTTCGTTAGCTATTTAAGTCCAGCTTGCAGGTTCCCCGAAAAGGGAATTGATTTATTTTATAGTAAAACCTTAACCTCATAGTTTCTCTCTATTTTTTGATTTTTCTCAATCTCAATCTCTAGTTTTCGTTGTTTAGCTAGCCGTTAGAATAATCTTCTATTCTTATCCGGCGTCAGTTCTTTCCAACCTGGGGAGTCTGATGCAAAGGGGATCTGAGTTCGAATCCAAGGTCGATGAGGCTCTGCTGATAGATGAGATGTTAAAAGCACTGAACTGCTTCGAGAAGGTAGACCAAAGCAAAACTGGAGGAAAAAGATAAAGAATTAGGCGAGGAGCCGCATATTTGGGCGATGAGACTTATCCCTCGAATGGGTGAGGAGACTTATTCTTCGGATGGGCGAGGAGACTTATCTCTCAATTGGACAAGGAGAAGTGGCTACATTCGTATTTTAGCTATGACTTTGACTACAAGTGTCAGAATCACGCATATGATCCTAATCTAAAAAGTTCTCTTCGGTGCACACATCGTGGTCACCATGCTCCGCCTGGTGGGCCCTTTGTCGACTCCAAAATTAGTCATTTTTTACCTTTGAAACTTCAACTTTAGTCAACTTTTTCATTTTTAGTTAATTTTTTTTATGGTAATGTTTATCTTTAGTAACGATTTTATTTCAGATTCTTAGGCTAGATCTTAGTCATAATTATCTCATTATGTATTTGATTATTTGGCCTTAATTATTGATTTGTCATTTTTCGTTAGCTATTTAAGTCCGGTTTGCAGGCTTCAGAAAATGGGATTAATTTGTTTTATATTAAAACCTTAACCTCAAAGTTTCTCTTTATTTTTTAATTTTTCTCAGTCTCAATCTCTAGCTTCCAGTGTTTAGCTAGACGTCAAAATAATCTTCTATTTTGATCAGGCGTCAATTCTTTCCAACCCGGGGAGTCTGATGTAGGGGGATCTGAGTCCGAATCCGAGGTCGATGAGGCTCAGCTGATAGATGTGACGTTAAAAACACTGGACTACTTCGAGAAGGTAGACCAATGCAAAACTGGAGGGAAAAAATAAAGAATTAGGCTAAGAGTGACAGATTTGGGCGAGGAGAATTATCCCTTAGATGGCGAGGAGACTTATCCCTTGGATGGCTAGGAGACTTATCCCTCGGATGGGTGATGAGACTTATCCCTTGGTTGGGCGAGGAGACTTATCCCTTGGTTGGGCGAGGAGAAGTAGCGACATCCGTATTTTAACTAAAAATTTGGCTACAGTTATCATAATCGCACATATGACCCAAATTCGAAAAGCTATCTTTGGTACGCACGTCATAGGTACCATGCTCCACTTGGTGGGCCCTTTGTTGATCCCAAAAGCAGCCATTTTTTTACCTCAGAAACGTCAACTTTAGTCAACTTTCTTTTTTTGTTTATTTTCTTTTGTGGTAATGTTTATCTTCAATAGCGATTTTATTTCGAATTCTTAGACTAGATCTTAATCATAATTATCTTATTCTGTATTTGATTTTTTGGCCTTAATTATTGATTTTTCATTTTGTTAGCTATTTAAGTCTGGCTTGTGGACTTCAGAAAGGGGGATTAATTTATTCTATATTAAACTTTAACCTTAACGTTTATCTCAGAGTTTCTCTCTATTTGTAATTTTTTTCAATTTTAATCTCTAGCTTAGTTATTAACTAGCCGTTATTTTTTCTTTGAGGTTTGTGGTTGATGATCAACGGAAAATTACCATTTTTTCTTTGATGTGTGTCTTTGGAAAGCAAAATTACCTCTTTGTCCTTGAGGTTCTAATGTCTTTTATTGGTAAAAGCACCTCTATATTTGAGGTTTGTGTTTGAAACTTTAATGTACTACCTTTTTGTCAATGAGGATCTAAAATATTTTTTCTTTGGCAGACAAAACTATCGAAGTTTTTATTCAGATGATTAGTGTCTTTTGTTTTTTTGTTTTTACATTTTTTCTTATTGTCTATTTCTTATTTATTAAATTGTATTATCTCTTAAATAAAATTACATTTTTACTTATTATGAATCTGATGCAAGACGGTGCCGTGTAAAGCATTTTAACCCTTAATATGCAACGCCGCAGCAACAGCATATTGGAATGCACCGTTTTACTTGCAGTGGATTGAAGAACAACGTTTTAAGTTTCTTCTAGAAGTAGTGTTATTTGCTTTATTGTGATTCTGTTATTTGGGACACGTCAATGTCGACTAGAGTAGGAGTTTGTTATTCACATTAGGAGTTTGTTATACACGTCAATGTCAATGTCCATCTCCTTATACTATGATACGCTTAAGATTAGGTTCATGTAGGACTATTTTGAAGAATAATACCATATGGTATGAATTATTATTCTCTCTCATTTTTTTTTTTTAAAAAAAATGAGCTCTTCAAATCCTTATTCAATGTTTTCAATTAAAGTGATTGCATAACAATGAAACCATCATATAGCTTGTTGTCTATTTCTTGAAAAGTTGTTATCTGTATCTTCAGAAGATTTCTACGTTTTAGTAAAGTTTTTTTTTTTTTTTTTAATGTTCCCACTGGGCAAACGTGATCCACCGCTAGTATGTATATATATATATATATTCGGAAGCAGAAGCAGATAAAGTAAACAGAAGCAGATAATATGCAGATATTGAGAACTGAAGAAGAAGAGAAGGAAAAGAAAATGCAGGACCAGATAACTGGAGTTAGAGGACCAGATAGCTGGAGTTGGATGATGCACAGTTTATTAGCACAGTTTATAAACTCCTGCGGCAGAGCCGATCTGGAGTATGCAGATGCATGAGCAAATATGAGGCGGCTTGGCCGACCGATGCATGATATGTTTATGCAAAAATAAGATAATAAATATAAGCAAACTTGTATTGAAAATAATATAAACAGATACAAATTACAAGGTTAGGAACTAGTCAGAAGGTTCAGGACTTGTGGATCACAAGGTTGGAGAAGAGAGGGTAAGTACCTTGAGAGAGAGAGAGAGAGAGAGAGAGAGAGGAGAGATAAGTGTTTCAAACAAGTGATGCCTCAGACTAAAGCCAGGCTTCTCTTTTATAGGCGAAGAGAGCACTGTTACAATTCACTGTTTGGAATAG
>QEOT01003665.1:173486-192350 GCA_003123785.1 Pterocarya stenoptera | reverse complement strand
AAAAAAAAAAAAAAAAAGAAGAGAGAGAGAGAGAGAGAAAAGCCAACAGCCTTACTTGAAAAAAACAGAGTTTTGCGCAAGAGTATTGATGAAAAACAAAAGTGTCAAACATAAAATACTGTTCATTACTGTTCAATCGGAAGAACATGGTAGGGTTAGAGCATCCATATTGGCTTTATCAAAGCCATCTTCAAACTTTGATGAAAAATTCATGTTATTTATAAATCCAAAACCGTCTTATCCATAACCCCACATTGGATTATCTATTGGATTCATCAAAATAATAATATAATATTATTTTTTTAATAATAATATTTTTAATTATTTTTTTCATATTTTACAATTACACTAACCGTATCTACATTAAGAATTTAATTTGATATTAAATTATTGTTCCTCAACTAATATATTTATATATTAAAACAGGTATGCTCAACTAGATTTATCAATACAAGTTGCCACCATTCCCAAAATACCACAACACAAGTTACAGATCAGCCCACAAAAAGTTAAACTTTCCAACAAGTCACAATTCCAAAATACAATTCCATTTCAAAAATAATATTCACCATTCATGGTGGCTGCACAGCCACATGCTTTATAAGGAAAGTGGCTGGATAGCCACTAAAAGCTGGAAACCCAATCTTTGTACTACTGCTAACAGACAAAGTGTAAGGTTTACACGACAAAAATCCCTAACAAATACCGTATAGAATAATAATTTAAAACATATTTGTGTAGGAAAATCCATTAGTTTGGTTCATTCCTTTACTGAGTAGAGAACAAATTAATTTTAAAGGGAAAAAAGAGACAAGAACCTATAAAACCCACACTAATATTCAATAAATGCAATACTCAGGGAATGAAACGCAGGGAGGAGATTTATTATCATTGCTTACTGCAAAAGCCCCGAATGAGCTTGAAGTTCCATTTATTAATTTAGGGTTGCAGGAGAGAAAAAAAAGGAGACGAACCTACGGAGAAGAAGGTCGCGCGACCCAAGCTAGAGCACAATTCCTAAAGCCTGATTCTGCACTGCGAAAACGAGAGGAAGAGAAAAAGGGAAGAGAGAAAACACGCGGGAAGGAAATAAAGTGAGAGATGGAAATGAAGAAAAGTCCGTCGGGAGATTAAACCATCAATAAAAAAAATACATTTGCTTGGTGAACACGCCTTCATATTTGAATATGAAGGAACCCTTCATTTACTATAATTCAAAACTTCTCACTTCATTCTAGTTAATCCAATACAGTTATATTTTGATGATATTCATTATATTTTGTATTTGATTAGACTTTTGATAAAGCTAATAACAATGCCATGGGAGTCAGAATTCTAGAACTCAAAGATGTGAAGGAAGACAATTATATAAAATGAGTGGTACATTATTTATGGGGAAATGCTGGGGCTCCCCATGCATTTGTCCGATTATTTTTTAAAAATTTTTTATATTTAATGATTAAGAAAATATTATTTAGTAATATTATAAATTTTTTAATTTTTTTAAATATTTAAAAGTGTTAAAAAAATAATATAATTTTTTTTAAAAAAATTAAAAAAAAATAAATCGGACAAATGAATCAGGAGCCCAAAACGGGCTCCCATTTTTCTTATTTATGACCATCGAGTGAAATCTCTAAAAAACAAAATCCAAACCCCTCTTATCCCTATGATTGCCTCAACTCGCCCTTGAAAATAATGGGGGCTTCATGTGTGTTTTCCCATGGTTTACCATGTGATCTAATTGACGCTGCGGATAACTTTTACAACCCACCGTAAAGATACCCAAGAAATTAAAGAATAATGCTAAGGAGAAGTCATTGTAGTGAGTGCGCGTGGTTGCTTCTCGTCCTTTCTTTTTTTTTCATCTCTCATCCATTCTCTCTCTCTCATCGGCTCTCTCTCTCTCATCTCTCTCTCTCTCGCATGCACTCTCTCTCTCTCATCTTGATCTTTCTCTCTCATTCTCTCTCATCTTTGCTGTCTCTCACTCTCGGTGTCTCTCTCATTTTCGAGCTTCTTTCTCATCTTCCCTCAATCAGTCCATGTAAATTCCTCAGTCCATGTAAATTCAAATTTAGTAGATGTGTGGTTGAGATAGTGCCACATAATGTGTACAAATATAGTTGCTGCCAACAGTGACTTCTCCCAATATTTATTCGAAACTAAAAGCATATGCTCATTAATAAAGAATTTTGCAGATTCTAGGAGTTTGCTTTCTGATTGATTTGCATAAACTGTGAGATCTTTTGCTCATCACACTTTTATTTTTGTAAATGGATTTATAATTGCTTTGTAATTCGCATCTAAGAGTATTGGATTGTCTATTTCATTAGTTAAACATTATATAATGAAAAATATTACTCTTATCATTAGTTTCTACGCTAGTCTTTACTGTTGTGATGTTTTTATTTTTTTTTTATTTTTTGCTTAATTATTAAATAAGTATTTTTTAACAATATTATGAATTTTTTAATTTTTTTAAAATATTTAAATATGTTAAAAAAATACATATAAAAAATATAAAAATATAAACAAATCTCAAAACTACTAGCAGGAGCCCCCAGCAGGAGCTCCCAATGGTGGGAGTAGCACCGCTCTTATATAATATCACACATTTTGCCTTTTGTCTATCCCACTCAAAATTTAATCTTATATTGAATTATTCAACTAAACTTTATATAATAAAAAAATATTGTTAATTTCATATTATTAATTTTTTTATCTAACTTTTTTATTGGATTTGATAATTTTACCAGTCATATATTAATTTATAATCAAATAAATTATATGTTGTGTTAGTTTCATGATTCATAACACGTACTTTTTTTATATTTTTATATTTATTAACATGACGGTTATTCCGTTCATGATTCTAGTTAAATTATTATTTTTACTTCTATTTGTAATGGCCATTGACTCATTTAACAATAAATTTAAAATTCGTTGATTACACTCATCTAAACTTCTATATAAATGTCTTAATTTACCAATCAAATATCTGTATATTTCAACCAATTATCTTCTTTATACACAAACCATCATCACAACCTCATTATATCATTTATAGAATAATACTAGATACAATTATAAAGTATGCAAATACCGTGTAGTCTATTTGAAAAAGAATGGATTCTACTAATAAAGCATAATTTTTTTTTTATTGTAGATTCTATATATATTCACCTTTTTCAATGAGAGAGAGTAGAACTTGCACACTTTATGACTTTATCTAACAATTTTTCATATATATATATTTATGAGTGAAATGTAATGTCTTTTGGACTAAAAAATACCCCTAGTGAATTCTAAAACATTATGAATGATATTTTCAATTCATTCACCAATTTCACTATTGTTTACATTGATGATGTCCTTAATTACTCAAAGAGTCTATTAATGAACAGTGAAAAAATTTGAAGCGTATATAGATATCATTAGATAAAATGGTCTTATTATCTCTGCTAAGAAAATCAAATTGTTCCAAACCAATATTAGATTCCTTGGTTATGATAATTCTGAAAGTAAAATTTGACCTATTAGTCGTGTTATTGAATTTGCTAACAAATTCTTCAATGTTATTTTTGATAAAACTCAGTTGTAGAGATTCCTTGGTTCTCTCAACTATATTCTAGAATTCTACAAGGATATAAGGAAATAATGTCGTCCAGTCTTTAAGCGACTACATTCCAACCCCTGTCCTTAGACTGAAATTTATACTAATCTTATTAAACAGATCAAGACACATGTTAAAACTCTTCTACGTCTTGATATTTCTACTTCTACTTATTTCAAAATTGGGGAAATAGATGCCTCGAACATTGGTTATAGTAGCATTCTGAAACAAACTATTTCACTAGACTCATCTGAGCAAATTGTTTGTTTCCATTCTGAAGTCTGGAATAATGCATAGCTTAATTATAATACTATTAAGAAATAAATTTTATCTATATTACTATGTATTTCTAAATTATAAAGTGATTTGTTAAATAAAAAATTATTATTACGTATTAATTGTAAAAGTGCTAAATATGTTTTAGAAAAATATGTTGAAAACATTGCTTCTAAACATATTTTTGTCAGATGGCATGCTATTTAAGTGTATTTGATTTTGATATTTAATATATTAAAGGATCTCAAAATTATATTCCTGATTTTCTTACTCGTAAATTTTTACAACAACCGTCATCAGGAAAAAAGACAAGGGGAAGAAGATTGCCACTACTCCCCCAATTCGTGACATTAAGCTTATAAAAAATGAGTCTATACTCCATTAGATATTGGTAATAAGTTTATTACTCTTGGTAGTATTCCCTACTATTAATATATATATGTTTATATACACACAAATGAACAACATATAGAGAGAGAGAGAGAGAGAGAGTTTCTTTTTTATTTTTTCTTAAGCAAAAGTGGATGGTGAAAGGGTTGAAGAAATCGTCGGCAACAAAGAGAGGGCATCCACCATATCAAGTGCTTTTACGGAAATTGTTGGGTCTACCGAGAGAATGTATTGATTACTGTATTCTTTTTTCTTTTTTTCATTTCTTAATGTTTAAGAAAAAAAAATTAATGCATTTCTTAATGTTAAAAAAAAAAAAAAGAATACACCAATCGGTGCCGTCCATTGGAACACCCTCGACCAACCTAACATTTTTTCACCAAACTAGACCATAATAGAAAGAGGGCATCCATTATCGACAACAGAAATAGTAAATAGTCAGGATGACGTTGTTACAATACACGCCAAAGATGAGTGTAAAGGATGTGTTTCACACCACCACCAACTCAAACAACTTGCAATGAATAACTTGGTGGCAATTGGTGCCCGGGGTAAACTCTGATTCTTAAGTTACAGAAGTGGTCTCTATGTAAAATATCTCAAGAAGTTCAGGGAAGCATTTATTACCTTCATGTACCATTTATAGAGACGCATGAACGTGTCAAGAGAGTTGATAACCATCCATTCCATACGTTTATCTCTAATTATCCCTTAATAAAGGATGAGAGGATAAGAACTCTGATTTATAGGAGTTATCCATCTCAGGATAACCACCTTCATCTATGGGCGTTATCCTCTTGCGAGTAGTGTTGTTCTCTTATTAAAACCATACTCTTGTGGGCCCTTGGGCCGTAAGTCTTGTAGGTCAAAACGGTAGGCTGGGCCTGCCTTCTAGCCATGGGCTTGGCAACAAGAGGACTCGAGATAATTATGTGCTTTACCCTAACCAAGTTGACTCCCTATTGGGAAAACGACCATGAGGCAATGAAAGAGAGTAATTATTTTGGTAGACAGTGTGGGACCGGGGTGTAGACCTGACATTGGGTACACTTCTTTGCAAACATTTTAGCATCCCCTAAAGCGTTGGGCCAATAATATCCTGTCCTGAGAGCTTTTCTTACTAAGGCCTTCCCGCTTGAGTGGTTGTCGCAGATACCTTCTTGTATCTCCACCAGGACATATTGTGCTTCCTCGGATGAGAGGCACCTTAGCAAGGGAGCCGTGAAACCCTTCTTATACAAGACTCCATCAATTCTGATGAACTGCGCACATTCATTCTCACTTTCCTTGCTGCCTCCTTTCTTTCCGGAAGCTTGTCGACTTCTAAGTACTCCAATATCTCTTTGGCCCACTCTGGCCCTAAGGAGCCTACATGGTTCACCTGGTTTCCAATCACTAGAACTTCAATCACCTTCTTCTGTACTTCCCACGACAACTTCGTGTCATCCTTTGCAAAGGCGACCTTGGCCAACCTATCAGCTATTGCGTTGTCCACCCTCGGGACCTATTCCAGTTTGAAGTAAGTAAATTGGTCGAGGATCTCTAATACCCGGTTTAAGTACTTTTTTAATCTTTCCCCTTTTGTGGCGTAGGCCCTAGTCACTTGCTTTACGACTATTTTGGGGTCTGCTTTTGCTTCGACCTCGTTGGCGCCAAGAGTCTTAGTGATTGAAAGTCCTACTATTAGGGCCTCGTACACTGCTTCATTGTTAGTGGTCTTAAAGCGAGCGTGACCATTTAGTAGTATTCATGTCCTGTCTCTCCAATGATGTAGATCTCGATACCTCCCCCTTTTTGGCAGGCTAACCAGTTGACAAACATCGTCTAGGGCTGGGCGGGAGGTGCCACTTCAACATTTGTTGGGAAATTGGTAAACTCGACGAAAAAGTCTGCTAATGCTTACCCTTTTATTGCACTCCTCGGCATGTAGTCAATATCAAACTTCTTGAGGTCTATCGACCACGCGACTAGACTTCCTGAGTTGTCCGGCTTCTGTAGTATTCTCCCAAGGGGGTGCTCTGTCAATACCCTTATGGGGTGGACTTGGAAGTACGGCCGCAACCTCCTGGCAGTTGTCACTAGCGTAAATGCTAGCATTTCCATTCGCGGATACCTGGCCTCATCGCCTTTCAATGCACGACTCATATAGTAGATTGGAGCCTATGTTGTACCTTCTTCTTTGCATAGCACTGCTGAGATAGCGTGGGGGGACATTGCTAAGTACACACGCAAGACGTCCCCTAGGTTAGGCTGTTTTAGCATGGGGTTGGCCAGGTACTGCTTCACTTTCTCGAAGGCTCGGTCGCAATCTTCATTCCATGGATGTGCCTTCCTCAAGACCCTAAAGAAAGGGAGACACTTGTTCGTGGAGCTCGATACGAACCTGTTTAAGGCGGCTACCCTTCTCGCCAATCGCTCGGTATCATTAATGCTCTGTGGCGGTGCCATGTTTAAGATGACATCAATCTTTTCAATGTTCGTCTCAATGCCCCTCTCTGACACTATGAATCCTAAAAACTTGCCTGAGTTGACCCCAAAAGCGCACTTAGCAGGGTTCAACTTCATTTTGTACTTGCATAGCACTGCAAAGGATTCACTGAGGTCTGCTAAGTGTTGCACCCGTTCTTCACTCTTCACTAGCAAGTCGTCGATGTATATCTCCATGATCTTGCCAATTTGGCACTTGAACATCTGATTTACCAACCTCTAATATGTTGCCCCAGCATTTTTCAACCCAAAGGGCATCACTTGGTAACAGTAAAGGCCTCTGTTGGTGATGAATGCTATCTTTTCCTCGTTCTTCTTGTTCATTCGAATCTGATTGTACCCCAAATATGCATATATGAAGCTTAGAACTTTGTGCCTCGCGGTGGCATCTACAATAACATCAATTTGTGGAAGCGAAAAACTATCCTTTGGGCAAACTTTATTTAAGTCGGTGAAGTCCACGCACATTCTCCACTTCCCATTTGTCTTCTTGACCATCACCACATTGGAGAGCCATTCTGGATAGTACGCCTCTCTTATAAACCCTGCCGCTAACAGACAGTCTATTTCTTCAACTATGGCCGTGTATTTCTTTGTATTAAAAGACCTTCTTTTTTTCCGTACCTTCTTTGTGGGTTGACACACAAGTTGTATTCTATGATTGCGTTGTCAATCTCTGGCATATCTTCATGGCTCCATGGGAACACATCTCTATGTTCAACCAGCAAACGCTTTAGCGCCTCCCTGCATTCTGGCGGAAGTCTCGTCCCAACCCTTGTAGTGGCATTTGGGCCTTCTAGGCATAGGGCCACAATCTCTAGAGGCTCGTTTTCTTCAGCCTACACAAGGTTGTCATCATCCCTCGCTTCTACGTGCAGGAGCTCAAGGTGGGGGTGGCGGCTGTTTGCTCCCACTGTCCATTGTGCACATAGTAGGCACCCCCACCTTGAGCTCCTGCACGTAGCATTCCTGTAACAGGAGTTGCTCAACATGGACCTTGCCGACGCCAGTTTCAATTCGGAATTTCATCCTCAAGGGGTAAGTGGGGGTGACTACCTTCAAGTCGTTGAAGGTCGACCTTCTTAATATGGTGCTATAGGATGATGGAGCTTTAACCACCAAGAAATCTATCATTGTGGTGGCCATGTGGGCGCCTTGGCCAACTATGACCGGCAGCGTAATGGTGCCCAAGGGTTGAACAACTTCTCTTAAGAACTTTTTCAATGGAGATGGTGATAGACGTAGCAAGATAATGCCCAAAATAAGATGTTGGCTGAACTTTCATTGTCTATCAAAATCCATTTGGTCTTGTAGTTAGCTATTAGCAAGGTGACAACTAGGGAGTCATCGTGGGGGTATAGAGCCCCTTGGTAGTCTCTGTCTCCAAATGAGATAGTGGGGGTTGCATTTAACTTGGGATGCTTGGGGGATTTGTTTGCCATGTATACTTCGTGATATCTTGCTCTGCGGGTATAAGCCTTTATGCTGAACGTTGTTACACCCCCGCTGACAAATTCTCCTGCTATGGTACGGATCTCTCCGAGGGGTGCCTGGTCCTGACCCCTGGTTGTCGGCGGGTGTTATGTCTTTGTTCCTCTTCCAGCCTTTGGCGTTTGGGGCTTCTGCTTCGCCTACTTTCATGCTTACAACCTTCTTCTTTCTCTGGCTTGAGATAGTCGGCCAGCATTCTTTCGAGCTCCCCTCTTCCTGTGAGGTTGGCGACCCTTTTCTTTAATGTAGAGTAATCCTTAGTCCAATGAATACCAGACTAGTGGTACTTGCGGTACCGATGTCCTCTTACAGGCAGATGTTCTTCCTCTCTCGTTGTCTTATCTGTTTCCTGTACACTCAGGCTATTGTGAACGAGGCAATGCCCTTGGTCTCATTGATTGGAATACCTTTCATCCTGATGACCCTGCTTGGTCTTCTTGTCTTTGGAACTATTTTGGTTCTTGGCATCCAACTTGATCCCTTGCTTCTTTGGCTCTAGGAGAGCCTGTAACGTGTCTTTAGCATTTACAATGTCGTTTGCTCTGTCCATAAACTCCCTTAGAGTGAAGGGGGTTTTTCTAGCCAACTCAGCATGAACGGGCTCCAAGACCAGATGCCCCCTAAGAGGGCAACTAACGTAATATTTCCGTTCTGGTTGTTCGTGGTCAATCTCTTCTTGTTGAAACGGGTCAAATATGTTTTTAAGCTCTCTCCTTCTTGCTTGATGGTCAACAGGTAGGCGATTGGTCTGCGGCGCCTCCTACTTGCCATGAACTGTGTAAGAAACTGTTTGACCAATTCCTCAAAGCTGCTAATGGATCATGGGCGCAAAGTCCCGAACCAGCCTCTTACTATTCCTTTCAATGTTAATGAGAAAGCACAACAAGCCACCTCTTCAAGAAACCCGTGGAGGATCATGTGTGATTTGAAGTTTTCAAGGTGATCCATAAGGTCTCGTGACCTGTCATATAAATCAATCTAAGGAACTTGAAACCTTGCTAGGAGGGCACCACCATTACTTCCTCGCTATAAGGAAGGTCAGTGCGGGTGAGCAGCTGTTCCATCGAAGAGGATCCTCCCATCCTTCTTGCCATCTCTTCATATTTGTCAACAAGGTTGCGTACTTCATCATGTATCCTCTTTTTTTCCAAGTCATTTATATTCACGCCTCCCGCAGTGTGCATCTCTTTCCACTTGCCCATTCTGGACAGGTGGTACGGCAGCGTTCTGCCGCTTCATTTGTCGTTCTCCTTTTGTAATTGCTCCACTACCATCACAAACTCTCTCAATTCTGCTCGGCCTCTGCCAGCCTCGCTTCTATCTCCACTGCATTCATCTCTTGATCACGAGTTACTTGAGATCGCATAGTAGTTGGCATGTGAAAATCATGCTGAAGTCTAAAATAATCCCACAGATGGCGCAACTGTAACTAATGTGTTTCACACCACCAACCACTTGAATGACCTGCAATGAATAACTTGGCGGCAATTGGTGCCCGAGGTAAACTCTGATGCTTAAGTTAGAGAAGTGGTCTCGATATAAAATATCTCAAGAAGTTTAGGGAAGTATTTGTTACCTTCTTGTACCATTTATAGAGACGCAGGAACGTGTTAAGGGAGTTGATAACCATCCGTCCCATACGTTTATATCTAATTATCCCTTAATAAAGGATGAGGGGATAACAACTCTGATTTATAGGAGTTATTCATCCCAGGATAACTACCTTCATTGATGGGAACTAAGCTGGGCCTAGTCTTAAAGATCTTTTGCAAGTTCCAGATTGGCCAATTACAAGATCAATGGTCAAGAAGATCAAGTAAGCAATGCAAGGATTGGTGCAATCCACTTGGAATGAAACTAGCAAGAGCCCAACATTCAAGATGGGCTTGAAAGAAGGAGAACCAGTTTTGATCCACTTGATAAAAGCTTTAGAAAACACGACTAAGAGCATCGTTTGGGCCTAATGTTATTGATGGCGTTCAATTTGTTAAAGTATTTATTTTTATTAGTTTAGAATTAGTGGGCTTGAGGATACTTGGCCCACATATGTCTTATTTCTTATGAACTAGGGTTTTGGGAAGGCCTTCTATTGTGGCCAAGGGTATATTTGAAAAGTTACATTTTAAGAACTAGGGCTTCAAGAAGTTACTGTAGTGCGGCACTGTTCATGTAGCCGAATCACTGTAGCGAGGCACTGTTCACTGTAGTCGAATCACTGTAGCGTCGCATTGTTGATCAAGGGCATTTTTAGGAGAAAGGACTTTATTTTGGTTAGGGTTTTAATTAGGTTATGATTTAAATACTCTTTGTAGCCTCATTTGAAGGGTTAGACAATATTGAATTTTTATTGTGAGTTGAATTTACTCCTCTTGTTTTTTATTGAACTTTTGAACTTATCAAAGGTAAATCACAACTTTTGTGACGTTCCTTCTTATAATTTGGATTCTTGAGACGGGTTCTTCAACGGGTCTAGATTTTAATATAATCTAAGTTCTTGAAACGAGTTCTTATTGGATCTTCATTCTCCATCCATTAACTTGATCTTGACTTTCTTGGATAAGTTTTCAATTTGATTGTAGGTTCAATGGATTTGATTCCTGCAGGTTCATATCATTCATCTATAGGCATTATTTTCTTGCGAGTAGTGTTGTTCTCTTATTGAAACCATGCTCTCCTGGGCCCTTAGGTCAGAAGTCTTTTAGGTCAAAACGATAGGTTGGGCCTGCCTTCTAGCCGTGGGCTGGCAGCAAGATAACTCAAATATTCCCTCCAATGAGCAACGAGTTCGATTTACTATAGATCAAAGTCTAATAATCGAATGTTGCTTAATTCACTGACATTTAACCAAGCCAATGCTTTAAATAAGAAACCTGTTTGAAAGTAAGCCCTTGAAGCGATTCGCATAAAACTCTTGAGATTTCCAAATCCCACGTTATAAGATAGAGAGAATAATAGCAATAGCGTGAGTACAAGCTTTACATTATAATCATAGAAGAATAACTGTAATAATTATGAGAATAGAAAAAACCTATTAACATCTATAATTCTAAAAAAAAAAATAGTAATGCTATTCATCATTCTAATTTTTATCATCCCATGATGTAATAACAGATGATTGAAGACTATTTATTATACTTCGCTTAGAAACCTATCATCTAATACCACATTATAGAATGATGAGAAGATGATAAAAAAAATGATGAATAGATTTTTTCTTGAAACAAATAACTCTAAATAGAAACAGTACGTCTATGACGTCGTTGTCAAACAACTGAACAACAATGCGATAATACTTTTAGCCAGCCATGTCATAACCCGGTTCGTAAACACTACAAATACGTTCTATTTGAATAAATGACCCAAAAAGGAGAAAACCTCGAGTGACAAATGCTAATGATTTTTCTTTTATTGTAAAAAAAAAAAAAAAAAAAAGCAAATACAGGATGTTCATGAAGTAGAGGAGGAGGCACCAAGAAAATAATCCCACGACTTGAAACTGAATGTTTACTACATTCAGATTTTCAGGAGCATGGGAATATTCAGATCAATCACATAACTGTCAGACCGTAGGCTCCCCAAAAAATAGAGGGCAGAATGTAGCAACCCCGCCACAGCTTCTTCTAATGAATCAGTTTCATATACAAAAGACTGAACTTGAAAAACCAGGAAGCGCTGACCATCTTTGCTCGAACCATTTTATTGTTGTAATTTAATGGGTTTGGTTTTTCTGGGTAGGAAAGGGGTGTCGTTCAAGGGGTTTTGGCAACTTCACACAAAAAATGTCGAATTATGGAAGCACAGCTCTCACTTCTTTCCTATCTGGTCCAAATGCCTGCAACCAATATCATGAATGCAATCACCATCATAAGAACACAAAAAGATCAATCAGGTGAGAATCCATAACAATATTCATATATGCATGACGCAGCCAATTTCTAAGGACAGAAATTCCACTCCATTTCAAAAAGTGGTTAAAAAGGATAACGAGTTGTACAATTTGATCAAGTGATATCTAATGAATGAAGTGATCATAAAAAAAAAAGAAAAAAAAAAGAATGAAGTGATCATCTCAATATTGGAGTTTTAAAGAGGAAGAAAAAACAATAAAAAAAATATTGAACACAGACAGTTACGATGAAACAAAGAGTATACCTCGACTCCAAAACCTTTCACATATACATTGGTAAAGAGTTCGGAAGGATCGGGCATTGGGCTTTCCTGGAAATATTGAAGGTGAAAAAACAATGAACCATCGGGAAATTGAAAATATTCCATAATGTTTCTCCATAAATTGAAAAATATACAAACAAACAAAAGCTACAACTAGGAACAAGAACTTTGAAACAATTTCAAAACTATAAATAGTGCTTCCTACCTTGGCTTGAGCAATGGCTTCATCAACTTTTTTTCTTATTTCTTTCTCCATATCCTGCAGAAGTGAGAAAATTATATTCAGTTGTGTTCTGTATCAGTACAGCATTCAATATTTGACTTCAAATTCAAGCTGTCAAAAATTACCTTTAGCTCCTTTTCAGTAGCTAGATCATGAGACAATACCAGTTTTCTCACTCTTTCAACTGGATCCCGCTCCTAGAATCATATTGGTAAAAAGAACACAAATTTAGACATGAATCCTTCCAAATAAAATCAACAATTGCTTCCCTTTGTGGAAAGGAGTACCAGGTATGGATTGACCTGTCTCACACCAGAAATCTCATCACGAGTGCGGTAGGTGCTACCAGGATCAGACATGGAATGGCCGTGGTACCTGTAAGTGTCCATTTCAAGAATCTGAACACAAGCATCAAGAATGAATCAACCAACATGTCTATAGATAGTAGAAGGAAAAAAAATATAGTCGAATTAAACTAAAAAGGCATTCAGCAACTCTCACTCCTAAGCTAGAATTATATTTTGAATCTTGAGCCATCATTTTATCAAGAGAATAACTGCCATTTTATCGCCAGTATGAGTCAATTAGAAGCCTACTAGAGTTAGGAACAAGTTCAAGTAGAAGTCTACTATATAAAGAGCAGAAGATGGTGATTTGATAAATGAGGAAATCCAACCAAATCCTACCCCCATGCTAACATAATGATAAAAGCTTAAAAGTTGAACAAACTTAAAAGCCCAGAAGGTGCATCCAGTCCAAACTTAAAAGTCCTACCCCCAGGCTTCAATGACTCGACAAGTTGCACGGTCTGTCCCATGCACCTCTATTTTTCTGCTTTGTCTTCCTTAGTAAACCAAAGCTGCAAAGCTCTTAAGAATAGAGGCTGCAGAACATTTAGCTTTTAAGTGGCTTCTTGACCAAATTATCTCATTGTGTCAAGCATATGAAATCTCACTAGCACAAACAACTCTCCACCTCCCTTACACCCAAGCAACTCCCTCTCTCTCTCTCTCTCTCTCCCAAAAAAAAAAAGCCCCCCCGCCCCCCAAAAAAAAAAAAAAATTTTACACAACGGGTAGTGGAGGAAGCCAAGATTATTGTTTTAAAGGAAAGCTGAGATGATTTTGAAAGGCAAAAGAGTTGACTAGAAATCACCATCATTGCATTCAAAGTCCTTAGAAAAGAGGCTAAACTAAAGCGGGCTTCTGCCAATGTGGCCCATTGTGTCTAGTAATTACTCCAACAAATTCTAAAATCCATTCATAGTTTTGTGAAATTCACACTGTTGAATCACATGTGGCTTCTAATACTTGGCATTCTCGTGATGAAGCAGTAACCAAATTTCAGGCAAGGAAGAATTATTGAGTTCCACTTAGATCTACAAGGAATGCATGACTGAGGAAGCATTGTCCTTCCCCAATGAAATTGGCAGTGGATTGTTCTTATCACCAAACACCACCTCCATCCCCATGCCAAATTTGCCTGGCCTATGATTTTTTCTTTCTTGGTCTTTACAATCTTACCCATCTTGCAGTCTAACTTCTATTCTCCCACCATTTCAGTCATTAGTTGTTCTCTCTACCTCTGTTCCTTATGTCATTAGCGTTACTTTTGAAGTGGTAATGACATGGAAGACTATTAGTCGTTAGATAACATTTTTACAAACTTGTCGTTTTGTCTAAAGCTAGAATGGGAGGAAACAAGAGGGCTCCGAATGGGGAAGGGAGCGGCTCCCAAATTCTAAAGCACCGACTAAAATCCCTCGGACAGTGGATGACAATTACTAATTTGATAGAGCAATATTTGTTTCCTTGGCTTAACTAGGTAAAAGACATGTTGCATTTGCATGGTCTCCGGGGTTTCTCATAAAAAACAAAAAAATTGTTTCCTTTAGCTCCAAAATTGGAATTTGTGCTGAGAATGAAGAGAACCTCGAGTCATAGGAAATTTTCTCAGGCATGTGTTAGGCTTGTTGAGAAACATGGAGAAAACTTTCTAAACCATACTCGAGGGGATTGCTTCAAATCATATAGTGCCTTTTTTTAACTTGCATATTCCCCTCAAGAAACAAACCTAGGTGGTTGCTCTATATAAACTCAATCATGCAAGTCGCCATGTAGAAATGCATTTTTAACATCCAATTGAAATAAGGGTCAGTCTAAATTAGCGGCAAGAGAGATCAACACTCAAACAAAAGAGATTTTGGCAACCAAAAATCAATGCCATAAGTTTGAGTGTAACCTTTAGCAACCAAGTGGGCTTTCAGACATTCCACAGAACCATCAGGATGAGATTTGATTGTATACACCCATTTACAGCCAATGGCTTGTTTATCAGGTGGTAGTGGAACAAGATCTCGTCTCATTATGGTGAAGAGCATCCATTTCATTATTCATAGTTGTCCTCCACCCCGGATTAGATAAAACATCCCTATAACACCTAGCTCCCCACAGTAAAGAAATACATTTTTTTTTAGAAAATCACGGGAGCCAGACTGCTACTAATGAACCTGACTTAAAAATATATTTGTTTTTTTTATTCTAAAGAAAATGCCTTGTACAAAGATTCCTTATAATAAATAGTCGTTTTGTATTAAAATACTAAAATCATAAATGAGTGTGCGGATGCATTTATTAAAATTTCTCAAAGTCCATACCATAAAAATCATATCTTAAAATTTTCGTACTTGATCTAGGCCGCTATCATGCTTCTTTGAACTAAGGTTGTGTTTAGGTAGTGAGATATTCTCAGATATTCTGTGAATAGCAGTAAAAAAGTAATGATAAAATATTGAATAGTAATGAATAGTAGTGAAAAGTAATAATAAAATAATGAATAATAGTGAGGTATTATGAGAATACCAATACCCAAACTAGGCCTAAGGCTTGGTTTGGGTAGTGAAAGTGTTTGAGAATGTTTGTGAATAGTAATAAAAAAGTAATAATAGAATATTAAATAGTAGTAAAAAGTAAGTGAAAAGTAATGAATAGTAGAAAAAGTAGATGAAAAGTAATAATAAAGTAAAGAATAGTAGTGAGAGTGTTTGAGAGTACCTGAGGTACTCTCGGTACCCAAACAAGGCCTAAGTCTCATTCTGCGACTCTACCTTCATAAATATTCTGACCTAATGTGGTTTAAAAACATAAAAACAAATTAAAATGAGTTGATGACTCAATAAGAAATCTATCATAACATAAACATACTTAACATAAAGTTTTTCATAAAATATTTCATGCTGAGACCTGCATGACTTGTCTGAATTAATTGACTTGTCTGGCTGATCTAAATTATCTGACTGGCCAACACACTTAACCATATGTGCAATATTGTGCATTGGTCCCACATCCTGTGGCCAAAAGGGGAACCGCTAATTTGATTTGATAAAATACCATGGTGGACCACGCTTGAGTCTGTAACTTGCACATCTACCCTGATTGCATAGGTACCATGCATCTGAATGACCATATGATTAACTGTTCTGAGCTTATTTACACTTGATCTTATAAAAGTTTGTGTTTTATGCAACATGGGATGCATGAGATGTATAATACATATAAAACTATAATATGCAGCATGAAACATGATGAATGACGTGCTTGCAAATATCATGACATGCGTGGCAAATAAACATTGGCTTCCAAAGAACTGACTTTAATAATAATATATATAACTAGCTAATGTATGTTAATCCTAATTTATAATCAAGCAACTTACCTTGTAGCGCTAATCCGATATTTTCGAGACGCAACTGATTTCCTTTCATGAGCTCAACATTGGCTAGAGAAAGAAATAGATTAACTGAGAGCTTGAGAGAAAACAAACGTGAGAGAGGTGAGAGAAAACGTGAGGGATGTTGTGAGGGGAATGAGGCAGTTAGCTATTGGCATGGTGAATGTGGGACACACAGTGCTGGACTGGATATCTTGGGTTCGACCGTTGCACTTATAGAGGTTTATGGTTTTTCCAAATAACACACGAACGGAAAGATATTTATAGAGAGATTTGGGAGAGGGTGCCGATGAGTTCGAGTTGGACTCGATCGCGATCATTCAAGAAGAGAGTTTGAATTTAAAAACATGATCTAGTAGTTCATTCAACGTAGAATTGGCAATGACTGAGACTGCGTAGGAGACTTCAATCAGTGATAATTTTAAATTGAAATAAATTTCTAATGGCTGATCTTAAAATTCTAAAAGGAGTCTAACTCGTTCAATAAATAATAAATGAGATTTAACCTAATTATTAAACCTAATTAAAACTCTTAATCAACCTCAATAATTTATCGTTCGTGGGCTAATCCAATATGGCCCATTAAATATAATTTAGGCCCAATAAAAATTATCAATATTCCGACTTTAAAATTATTAGACTGGGTCATTATAATCCGGGATTGTCTTAGGAACAAACGGTTTTGAAAGCTGAGAAGCAACACATGAGAATGAATGACATAAATCATGACAAGAGACATATTGGCTAATTGGGTGTTGAGTAACCCAAGAACGAGTATCTTTTCTGAGAGCAATAGACTGAGAAACTAAAGTATTAGGTAACTCAGGATCTGAAGACAGAGACGAAGCTGGTGGAGGCATGGGAGCAAGTGGCCACAAGAGACGCGAATAAACTTGTAAAGGAAAGGTGGAAGGCACTAGGGAAGAGTGAGTAAGAGTGGGTGAGGGTGAGAAAGGAAGGGTAAGAGTAGGTAATAGTAGAAAATCACACTCACCAATCGAAGATGTGTCCAAGAAATAGGATATAGACTCAAAAAACATGACAAAAGCATTATTGAAGTAGCATCTAAGAATGGAACTATAGCAACAATATCCTTTTTGAGTCCAGGAATAACCAACAAAGATAGCTTTGGTAACATGTGGATCAAGCTTATCAAAGTCTAGGCCAAGGTTATGAACATAACAAACAAACCCAAATTTTTTTGGAGGAAGAGAAAATTAAGGAGATCTAGGAAACAAGATGGAGAAAGGAGAGAAACCATCGAGGACTAATGAAGTCATGCGGTTGATAAGGTGACAAGCAGCAAGGACGACATCACTCCAAAAACGTTTAGGAACATGCATGTAAAGTAGAAGTGTTTGGGTGACATCTAACAAATGACGATTTTTGTGTTCAGCCACACCGTTCTGTTGGTGGGTATAAGAACATGAGGTTTGATGAACAATTCCTTTATTACTTAAGTAGCATAGGAACTAGATTAATATTATTTTCTTTCTTTTTTTAATAATGGGGGAACCATCCCACAGCAGAGCCCTTAGGACTCACCCATGGAACCTAATCCCCCAGAGAGACTAGCACAACAACTCACTGTCATGGTAATTAATAAGAATTTTATTACCAAGAATAGGCATAACCTAAGTTCACAGGAAGTATACACAGAAAATTTGCATTGTTTTTACCAAGTAATTATCATATTCTTTGATTAATGATGTGAGGAAATTAAGTGGAAATTTAACTACTATCACAATAGCTTCCGGAAGGAACTTTGAAAAATATTAATACCAGAACAACTGAAGAAATAACTCACAATTGGCCCATTCTTCAAAGCATGCTCCTTGGCAAATTTGCATGCCTGTTTCACAGCAAGGACATCCATGCCATCAACCTGTTTCGTATATACAAATATGTGAAGCCATTAGCAATATTTTAATTCAAAAACAGGCAATATAAGCGATCCCCTAATATTAGAAAAGAAAATCTGCCAACAGTCTAGTACTGTAAGCATTTCTGCATGCAAAGAACATGATATTTTCTTTCCTCCAGAAGACATTGATTCTATTGATACTCAAACCACCGACTCCAGAATGACCAAATAATTTTCAACAGACAGATAGAACTTAAATGTGTTAAACATACTTCATAAAATTCACAAACACATGGATGTCAGAATACTTTAATCCATGTATTCACCACATGGGCAACAATAACTCTTTGAGCTGCAGTCCCAAAATAATTCTCATTATTAAAAGGTTAACTCTCTAGCTTTGAAGCTGAAACAAAATATAACATATAAAATATAAGATAACATAAGTTGTTAAATGCTACTTAAAAGTGCAAGTTATGGAGACCGCATATATGCAACTTGTTATAAAAGAAAGGAAAGGAATATCAAAGCATAAAACTCTCCTATCCGGATTGATGACAACAATTATTCGGAAACACACAACTGGGTGGGCTTTTCCTTCCCCCCCCCCCCCCCCCC
>QEOT01003665.1:159295-173318 GCA_003123785.1 Pterocarya stenoptera | reverse complement strand
TCCCCCCCCCCCCCCCCCCCCTTTTTTTTTGGGAGGGGGGTTGGGGGAAGAAAAATAACTGTGTTGAAAAAGAAAATAGCAACACACGAGAAATGCAAAAGATGTCCAATAATAGATAAGTATGAAACAAATAACTCGTTTATACTTCTTAAAAAAAGCCAATTATATGTCACACTCACACAGCATACAAGCAGCAGCCAAATTCAGATAAGAGTTAAATGTATTTTCTTTTACTTATCACAACAAGAAATCAGATAGAGGAAACCGGACTCCTTCAATGTCAAAAGCATTTTCCCCACTACCCTTTTGTGTCAGCATTCTACAAACAAATATCCCTAAGACAGTTTTCCATCTAGAACACAAGTTTCCAAAGTGATATCTCAAAGGAAAAGAAAAAAAAAAAAAACAAAGGAAAATAAAATAAAGCTATTCAGACACTACATCTAAAAGATTGAATATATCTTGATCTTGAAGATGCAACTCATAAACATTTTAGCATCTAAAAGTCATAGCAGGTTAACCACATCTAAAATGCACCAATATTTACAAACAGCAAGCATTTCCATGTCCTGTTCACAAGAGTAAGCCACGACAAATGGACATTAAAAACATCAGCGCCACATTCTTTAATCAACTTACCTAAAGAAAAAATGTGGCTTGCAGAAGAGTAGAGAACTGATGCACCTAACAGGACCGGCAATTAAAATGATCACGATATCAAACAAGAAAATTACTCATTCACAAAGACAGGCTAAGCAGTCTCTGGACTTTGAAATACAATTTGAACACTCAAAACACTAACGTGGCATTAGGATGTGGGTTTTTTTTCAGAATTCCAAGTCCCAAAAGATGGGGAATATGAATAACTTCACAACCCACTTTTGTTGAAAATGTGGATTCTCTTGTATAGAGGTGAGAGTCCACATTCCCCTAGCCCTGGGATTCTTTTTTCTAAATTGAAAAACATTCCTTTTTTCAATTGCATACTCTCTAGGAAGACTTTAGGCCATCTAAGTATTTATACGGAAAGGCTACAAAAACACAAAAATTACTGTTTCAGTTGCTTTGACTTTATTATCTGTTCTTTACCTCTTTGTCGATGAGCACAAGCAGAATTTTGTATGGTAAGAAAAAGGGATGAATGTTTGAATGAAGAACATATTGCTAGTTAATACTTTGTGGTTGCTGTCAAATCCTATAAGCCATCATGAACCTCCAATAAATTTACCAAAAAAATTATATGTTTATGTTCCAAACGATGAAACTGTCATCTCAAAGTTGACTCCATGAATGTTACATACACTTTCATCCTAAAACAATATGTATATATCCATTGGATAATGCTGGTATGTTGTTGCGTATAGGAAATAGGATTTTTAAAAAATGAGCACCAATACCTAAAAAAATTTGCAGTGATATATTTATGTTATCAAGGCAATTAGCGTCATTTTTTTATGCTACTGTGTTTTTTTAGGCAATTATGGTTATACAAGAAAGGTATATTATGTGAGATGTTTTATGATTTTTTTATAAGTAATAAGAGAATTTTATTGACAAGTAAATAAGCAAAACCAAGTACACATGAAGTATACAAAAGAAAACACCTAAATACAAGCTAGGATTTTTTTATGATTTTTTAATGCTGCTTCTTATTTGATTGCAACCATTTGTAAAATCTATTTATACAATTGAGAATTTATTTGATTCCACTGCAAAACAAAGGAAAATGAATCTGATTATTTGGTTTGAGACAAAAAAAAAAATTTAAATAAACAGACTAGTATATACGATTTCTATGTCAAGAAATGAAAGAAAAACCACAATTTATGTTTAATTTGTAAATATTTTTGTATAGAACAGTCTTCTGCACCTGAAGAGGGAAACATAAGATATTTCGGTATCCATAAATGCATAAGAAGAAGTCAAACATAGTAATTTAATATTTCCAAAAATCTTATTAGATTCCTAGTCATTTCCAAACATGAGTTTAGTTGCATTCCAACATAACCGAATGCCCCCGCAGGAGAGAATGTAGATTATTGAACCAAACGCCATTTTAGAAATACAACGCCACACTGATCTAATATTTGATGGCACATAGTTACTTCCTAGAAAACAGAAGCAAGTCGATTTTTCACTAACCACAACTTTTCATTACCGATAACAACGTAGTAACAACACGTGCAGAACGAGAGGATCCAGAATTTGATACATCAATCAACTAAAACATGGATCAAACTCACCTTCAATCCAGGAGCATAATCCCCACGCTTGTAATAGGCCGGACTCTTTGCCGCTCTCCACTCTGCCGTTCCCATACCATCTGTGATATAACCAAGCACAAAAAAATATATATATATATTAAATAATAATAAAAAAGAATGAATAGTAATAAAAAGTATGTCAAAACTAATAATAAAATAAAGAATAATATCGACGTATCTTGAGTCCTAAGTATTTTCAAACCGCGCAGCATATACAACAAATAAATCATATTTTCCCTAAATCTACCATTTCCTTACAATGATTGTTCTCGCAGACCAGAATCGCCGGCAAATCCCAAAGCGCAGCTATATTCAAGGCCTCGAACAGCTGGCCCTGATTAGCCGCACCGTCACCGTACAACGCGAACGCCACAGTCCCATCTTTAGAGTACTTCTGCGCGAAGGCCAAGCCACAACCTAGCGGTACCTGAGCCCCGACTATACCGTGACCGCCATAAAACCCAGCCTCCTTCTTATAGAAGTGCATAGACCCTCCCTTCCCTCTGGAGCACCCAGCCTGGCGGCCCATGAGCTCGGAGAAAACCTCGAGGAGGGTCCCACCGCGGGCAAGGTAGGTACAATGGTCGCGATAGGCGGTGATGATGCTATCCTTCTTAGTGATCGCGGCCTCCATGCCCACGGCCACAGCTTCCTGGCCGTCGTAGAGGTGGCAGAACCCGCGGATCAACTTGGCCTTGTAGAGCGAGTCTGCAGCGATCTCCATGCGCCGCATTGTTGCCATGTCGCGGAAGAAGGTGAGGAGCTCCTCCGGGGTGGTGTCAACTAAGCGCGACGGCGCCTCGCATTGATGGGCGGTGAAGGGCACGGAGGTTTCTATGGTGAGCGTTCTGGTGTCATCGGCGGCGGCTGAGGAGAACGGACGGCGGAGAGATGGAGGGGAAGATAAGGCGGCGAAAATGGGCTTCAGTAGATTGGAGCGAGATGAGGATGAGGCTAGGTGCGCTACAGCCATCTCGATAGTTAGAACGCAGTGGGCCGTGGACGTTGTGCTCTGATTTGTTACAGGCTTTAGGAGAGAAGAGGATTTGTTCGGAGGGACAGCGAGGGAAGAAGACTCGAAGCTAAAAAGAAAGTGGAGCACAGATACTCTTTGTGATGCTGCTTGTACTTCCTATAAAAATCGGTTTATCGCGCAAAATAATACAAACTTAATGATTTATAATATATATATAATTATTATATAATTTCTTCAAAATTTCTCAATTAAAATATCTTTAAAAAAAATATTCGATTAATTTGTGTAATGTTTATTTTAGAAAAATTTTATTTATTATTTTTATATTATATATAATAATTTTTAATTTTTTAATTTTTTTTATTAAATATATAGTATATAAATGATAAATAAAATAATTTAATTAATTTAAAAAAAATAAAAATAAAAATAATATGTGATGTATAAAAAACTAGAAAATTTTTCGTAAATAAAAGGAAGTAAGGTTACTGGGTACTGGTGTGCGTAAGCCTGAGCATTCGTACAACTAAAAACCAATTTTAACAGTCAAATGTTGACTTTTTTGCTTTCCTGGAAGGCTGGAAGGGCAGAAAGTAAACAAAGACAAAAATGTGCTGCGCGTGTCTGAGTAGGCGCAGTCTCTACTCTTTTATTCTTCAGCTGCGCCTAAAGTCCAAACGACACTTCAACATTTTTTTTTCCCTCAGCCAAAAAGTCTTTTATTTTAAAAAATATATATTCGTTATGTTCAAGGTCTTTTTAAATCAATACTCAAACATATTGCTAATAAAATTCAAACAGCAAAGAAGGTCCCTCCTCCATCCAGACCTTTTCCCCCTCTAAAGTCAATATCTCTCCATCAGCATATATTACGAATTCTCAACCCCATCCATCCTCTTACCCTTTGAATCTAAAGTAGAATCTCAATTAGCCTTTACAATATTAGTATCTAGTTTTTTTCAATATTTAGTTCTTGTTTATTTTCAGAGATTAGATGAAATTAAAGTTAAAAAGTTAAAAAAAAATATTATTAGAATATATTTTTAATATTATATTTGTTTTGAAATTTGAAAAAGTTAAATTATTTTATTTTATTTTGTATGGGAATTTAAGAAAGTTGTAATGATGGGATGGAAAATTTTAAGTTTTCAATTTTGATGTAGAAAACAAACAAGTTAATTAAACTACTTGTATCAGTTGGAGTGTGTATCCCTCTTTTGGGCAGACTGGAAGTGTTCCAACCTTTCACAAGTCATCTGAATCACTTTTTTTGGCCTATAGAATTGATTCTCAAAAATAAATTTGTTTCTTCTTAACCATATTATGCACATGGTAATTGCAATCCACTTCATCTCATCCCTTTTAAACTTCCACATCAGATTCTCCCACATCTCAAGGAAGTCCTCTTCTACTGTGACCCATTTCTGCATTGAACTTAAATTTTCTGCCCATACATCACTAGCAGATGGAGAACTCCATAAGGCATGCATCACTGTCTCTCGTGTCTTTCATAGATTGGACACAAAGGATTGCTTACTATCTTCTTGCTGTAAAGATTACTCCTAGTACGCAAAATGTTATCCATTGCTTTCCAAAGAAACATCTTCACCACCCCATGGACATTTAACTCTCACATATTCTTCCAACTTGCAACTTGAGTTGCCTCTTATGATTCCCCTTTTGACTTACTTTTTCTATTAATATTAGTATGGTAAGCACCTCTAATAGAAAATATATCGTCTTTAATGTGTCCCTGTATTAATTTATCCTCTAATCCTAGATTGCTTAAAGGTATCCTACATATTAGCTTCTTCTTCCACAAATATTTCTTTAACAAGTGCCTCATCCCACTCCCTGGTTTGTGCATAAATAAGGTTCTTCACTCTAGCTTCCCCATTGAGAATCTTAGTAGGAGATTGCACACAAAAAGATGGAGTTGATAACCATTTGTCGCCCCATATTCTGATTTTTTTTTTTTTCTCCATTGCCTACCCACTTTAAGCCCTCTAAATAAACCAATAACTAACCATACACTCCTCTAGATCAAGGTGGACATCTCCCAAGTTTGGCTTCCAAAATATTAGTACTCTTAAAGTACTTACCTCTATAAACCTAGGCCATAATCAGTGAAGGCTTTTGAATCATTCTCTAGTCTTGCTTTTGCAAGCATTGTTAAGTTAAAACTCTCTAAATCTCATGCCACCTTTAGCTTTCTGCAATCCCATCCTCTCTTGACTCCTCCATTGGACTTTCTTAGCCATCTCTCTATTGCCCCACTGGATTGATAACCTCAAATATAACTCCTTACACAGTGTTCTTGGCAGTTTAAAAATGCTCATTGTATATGTAGGTATTGCAAAGTTTTGATTAATACCCCATTCCCAGCTTGAGACAAAAAATTGTTCTTCTAGATGTATATCTTCTGCTGAATTCTTTCCGTAACACATCTAAAAGTGTTATATTTTGACTTTCCCGCCATAGCAGGAATGCTCAAATAATTTTCATAATTACCACACACAACTCCTGCATCTATTAAGATCTTCCTCTTTTTCAGCTTCAACAGTTAGATAAATAAAAAAATAAAAATATAATATTGAATTTGTACAACTAACAAGTAGGACCTCTATTGAATTATATGATTTTAAAAATTTATAAATAATTAATATCTAGCTAGTTGATATTTATCCATAATAATAATATAGTATATGCCTACATATATTATTAATATATACATATAATATGATAGCAAATATTTATTTTAAATGTGATTCTCACATACTAATATATGAAATCATTAAATCTTATCGATTAATTATTGTACAAATTATAAAATATAGTTATGAAGATATTCAATCTGAGAATTGCTACATACAACCTGCGTGTGCAACCACTGACGTCATCTGTCAAAAATTCAAAAAATAATTGAAAAGTCGACTGAAATGTGAGAGGAAAGAGATCTAAGAAGCAAGTTCCATCTTTCATTATCTATTGAAAGAAAAAGGCCGAAGAAGCATATGAGAAATCAACTGAAAAATGCACATAGAATCTAACCCACTCTTTGTGGTCAATTCCTTTAAAGATCTCTTGATTCATCGTCACTCAAATAAAAGCAGCTTGCTTTTTTGAGATTCATCATCACCCATTAAAACCCAGGACTTGGAGTGCTCTTGCTGTTGGACTTTGTGTCTTCCTAGCAGCATTTTTAAAGCGCTAGAGAATTAGAAGAAACTAAAAGATCAAGATGGGAAGGTTTGCAGAAAGTGAAGATGTCTCTCTTTCCCACTTAGACCCTTTAGTTTTGGAGCTCAATCGTCTGTAAAATTTACTTAGAGGTTTCTCTTCTCTTCTCTAATATTATAGAACACACGTTCACACATTTTCTTTACGTCTGCAATGTCTTCATTATTACAGTGAGAGAGAAGAAACGAAATGGAGAGAGAGGGGGGGAGAAAGAAATTAAAAAATTAATTAAATTGGCATCGGTTGCAACAACTATTTTTCATTCAATATATAGATATAAGTAATTTAATTATATATATTATATATTTAATTATAAAAATGTTATATTATTAGTTAATATATATGTATTATATAAATAAATTTTAATTAAATTGAACTAGCGAGCTGACTCGAACGTAAACGAACGGAGCTCAAGGAACTTTAATTAAGTTGAATGAAATTTTATTGGGTACGTGAAATTTACAAGTCCAGCGCGGCTGGCTTGCAAGCCATAAAATCACGTGATTCCGTATTTAGCCACGGTGGAATCCGAAAATCCCCGAGAAATCTCTCCCGCCATGAACACGCTCCCTATCCTCCCACCTCCATACCCTTCGACGCTTCCTGTCCTCGCCTTCTCGACTTACACAACCTCTCTGTATCCCCAAACTCCCGTCATTTCCCAGTCCCTAGGGTTTTGTTCCCCCAAGTCACTTGGCACACTTTCACAATCAAGATCTTCAATTAAGTCCCCGAGTTCTCTATACCCCGTAGAAGCCCAAATCTCCGACGCCGACGACTACGAGGACGACGACGAAGATGACGATGTGGCTGCTGATGAATACTACGACATCTCTGGCGATGTATTGGAAGGAGTTGAACAGAGCGACGATGAAACCGAAATTCCTATTGTTGCAACAGAGGCGCCGACTCCGCATGAGGAGTCCAAGTGGCAGAGAGTAGAAAAGTTTTGCAACGAAGTCAGAGACTTCGGCGAATATATTATCGATGCCGATGAGCTCGCTTCGATATACGATTTCCGCATAGATAAATTTCAGGTTTATTTCTATGCAAATATTCAAATCTTAAACTCACTTGCCTATTTGCAAGTATACAAAGATTATATATATTTCTTATCTTGTATGAAATGTAGATATTCAGGTCAAAGAAAATTTTGACACTCTTGGTAATTATTTTATTTTCTCTCTTTTGGGCAGCGTTTGGCGATACAAGCATTCTTGAGAGGCTCATCGGTTGTGGTATCTGCGCCGACGAGCAGTGGGAAGACTTTAATTGCCGAAGCCGCCGCAGTGGCCACAGTTGCCAGGCGAAGGCGAATCTTCTACACGACTCCACTCAAGGCACTATCCAATCAAAAGTTTCGCGAATTTCGGTATGTAAATCTTTCTAAGTCACTGTACATGGTAGAAATTGAATTTGTCCACTGTACTTTGCCGTTGTATTAATAATGTTTTGTGTTTCAGCGAGACATTTGGAGACAGCAATGTTGGCCTTCTTACGGGGGATTCTGCAGTGAATAAAGATGCTCAGGTTTTGATTATGACTACGGAGATTTTACGCAATATGTTATATCAGAGGTACATTATAGTGAATTTAAAACTCTAGTTGTAGCTTATGGGAATTGCTTAATGAAGGCGCGATGTAACATATAAATTTGAACTAATGTTATGATCTGGTTTTGCAATCCATTAGCTGCCTGCAGACTACATATTATCTTTTTGATCTGTAAACCGATTGCATGTATCTTCAGCAACAAACTATACGAAAATGTTATTGCACACCTTCTTTACACATCTCTTTTGCCTACTTCTCATTCGTACCTTGTAGTTTCAATTAAGGTTAACTGATATGATAACTGGATGTGAGATTAACAATGCAAATAAGAGGTGTGGAGAGATGTGCACAGAAGCTTTGTAAATAGAATTATCGAAAAATGTATGCTGGTAGGAAATATCATTAGTGCTTTCCTCAACATGGTTGCTACCTCTAGAAATTATCTGTGACCTCCATAAATTTGTTCTTCATTGGTTAAGTTGATTCTCTAAATTTAAAGGATAATGGTTTACTTCATATTCACATGCAGTGTTGGAATGGTTTCTTCTGATAGTGGACTGTTCCATGTTGATGTGATTGTTTTGGACGAAGTTCATTATCTAAGTGACATATCTCGGGGTACAGTGTGGGAAGAAATAGTAAGTACATTTTCTTGTCCAGGGTCTCATTTATTGCCAATGATTTCCTCACTTTTTTTCTTAATATGGCGTAATCAATNTTTTTTTTTTTTTTTTTTTTTTTTTTGTGAAGCTGGCAACCCGAATTTTGATGGCTAGAGAAAATATTTCTGATTGAAGACCCTTTATGATTCTCTTCTACATTCTTTCTGCCTTCTGGTGTGTTGGCCTGTCATTTCTAGCTGCTAGTTCCGTCATGTAATCATTGGTTGTCTCCTGGCATCATCAACTCATCATTACATGTTGTTTTCATGCATAGATAGAATAATTTCCACTGTCAACTCTAGCATTGGTTTCTAACCGCTGTCGGGTTGACTGATCTATTGACTTGTGGGAGGATTGAGTCTTTCTAATTTCATCCTTTTTCCAGATTCATGGTAGAACTGAGTTGGTAACATCCTCAAAGCGCCCAGTTCCATTGACTTGGCATTTCTCTATGAAGACAACTTTGTTACCTCTTCTTGATGAGAAAGGAACGCAATTGAATAGGTACTTTTCTTAATTGATTCTTATGTCACTTCATTCACTTTGACTTATAGTTTCACTATAGATGAATGCAAGAACAGGGATATCTTTAAAGCATTGAATAGTTAATGTTTTTTGTTAGACTAGTTGCTTTGGTTTCTATTGAAACATCATTTTAATACTTAACAAAACAAAAGTAGCTTGATTCTGCCAGCACTTGAATAAAAATTACCAGCTATATTTTGCCAGTGGTTATTCGCGTGAACATTCACAGTGAAAGTTCAAGGTTTGGTTCAGATTACCGTGAGTATGATACACTGTACAACATATAATTTTGTTTTCCTCTCCAATTAGTTGTATCTATCCCCTCCCTTTAATCAGTTATTTGAATGCATGGATGGAAAGTTATTATTATCAACCATTTTCATTTCCTTTTTTCTAAATTGGAACAGGAAGCTGTCACTCAATTATCTGCAACTTTATGCTTCAGGAGTTAAATCTTACAAGGATGATGGGTCTAGAAGAAGAAATTCAAAAAAACGAGGAAGTAACATGAGTGACAGTGTTGATATCATGTCCGAATCACCTCTTTCAAAGAATGATATAAACACTATTCGACGTTCACAAGTATGGGCTCATTGCATCAATTCTTTTAAACAACAGTACTGCTTTCATTTTTATGGTCTTCATCTACCTGATGCTTTAATTTTCTATAGAATGACAAATCAATTTGATTACGGGAGTGAACTATTAATTTTCAGGTCCCCCAAGTTATTGACACATTATGGCAGCTTAAGGCAAAGGACATGCTGCCAGCAATTTGGTTTATTTTTAGCAGGAAAGGATGTGATGCAGCTGTCCAGTATCTTGAAGATTGCAATCTCTTAGATGAGTTTGAGATGAGTGAGGTTAAACTAGCCTTGAAGAGGTTCCGCATTAAGTATCCTGATGCTGTCAGGGAGACTGCCGTAAAAGGACTGCTGCAAGGGGCTGCTGCGCATCATGCTGGTTGTCTACCGTTATGGAAATCATTTGTAGAAGAATTGTTTCAGCGAGGACTTGTCAAGGTTGTCTTTGCTACTGAAACACTTGCTGCTGGAATCAATATGCCTGCTAGGACAGCTGTTATTTCATCACTCACGAAGAGGAGTGATAGTGGACGAACCCAATTAAGCTCAAATGAACTGCTTCAAATGGCTGGGCGTGCTGGACGTAGAGGCACTGATGAAAGGGGTCATGTAGTACTTGTTCAGACTCCTTACGAAGGGGCTGAAGAGTGCTGCAAGCTTCTATTCACTGGAGTTGAACCTCTTGTTTCACAGTTTACTGCTTCCTACGGTATGGTGCTGAATCTTCTTGCAGGTGCAAAAGTTACTAGCAGATCTAATGAAGTAAATGAAATGAAATCTGTAAAAGCGGGTCGAACTTTGGAAGAAGCTAGGAAGTTGGTTGAGCGAAGTTTTGGAAACTATGTTGGCAGCAACGTTATGCTTGCTGCAAAAGATGAGCTTACTAAAATAGAGAAAGAGATCGAGATGCTGACTTTAGAAGTTAGCGATGAGGCCATAGATAGAAAGAGCAGGAAGCTTTTGTCAGAGGTAGCATATACGGAGATTGCAGATTTGCAGGAAGATTTGAGGATGGAAAAATGTCTTAGGACAGAACTGCGAAGAAGGGTGGAAGCACAAAGAATTGCTGCTCTGAAACCTCTTTTAATGGAATTTGAAAATGGACACTTGCCCTTTTTGTGCTTGCAATATAAAGATTCTGAAGGAGTTCAACACTCACTGCCTGCTGTTTATTTGGGGAAGGTTGACTCACTCAATGGTTCAAAACTTAAGAACATGGTTTTTGCTGACAATTCTTTTGCACTGAATGTAGTTGGGACAGAGTCAAGTGTTAATGACCTTGAAATTGGCCGAGATGTTGAAACATCTTATTATGTGGCCCTTGGTTCAGATAACACGTGGTATCTATTTACAGAAAAGTGGATTAAAACAATGTATAGGACGGGCTTGCCTAATGTTGCTCTAGCTCAAGGTGATGCTTTGCCTCGGGAAATTATGAGAATGCTTCTTGATAAGGAGGAAATGAAGTGGGAGAAGCTTACTGCTTCTGAACTTGGTTGCTTATGGTGCATGGAAGCATCTCTAGAGACATGGTCTTGGAGTTTAAATGTGCCAGTTTTGAATAGTCTTTCTGAAAGTGATGAGCTGTTACATATGTCAGAAGCATACTGTGAAGCTGTTGAACACTACAAGGAACAAAGAAATAAAGTTGCACGCTTGAAGAAAAGGATAGCACGTACACAAGGCTTTAAAGAATATAAGAAAATCATTGACATGACGAAGTTGGCCGAGGAAAAGATAAAACGTTTGAAGGCTAGATCAAAGCGTTTGACCAATCGAATAGAGCAGATCGAACCATCTGGCTGGAAGGAGTTTTTGCAAATCAGCAATGTCATACATGAAATTAGGGCATTGGATATCAATACACATGTAATATTTCCTCTTGGTGAAACTGCAGCTGCAATTCGTGGAGAAAATGAACTTTGGCTTGCAATGATTCTCCGCAATAAAATCCTTCTAGGCCTAAAGCCTGCACAACTTGCTGCTGCCTGTGCAAGTTTAGTTTCTGAAGGGATCAAAGTTCGTCCTTGGAAAAACAACAGCTATATATATGAACCTTCCACAACCGTAATCAATTTAGTCAAGTTCTTGGATGATCAAAGAAGCTCCCTTTTGCAACTTCAAGAAAAGCATGGGGTAAACATTTCTTGTTGTTTGGATAGTCAATTTTCAGGTATGGTTGAAGCCTGGGCATCGGGGCTGTCTTGGAGGGAAATGATGATGGACTGTGCAATGGATGAAGGAGATCTAGCACGCCTCTTACGGCGCACTATTGATATATTAGCTCAGATTCCTAAATTACCTGATATTGATCCACTGCTGCAAACCAATGCAAAGATAGCATCTAATGTCATGGACCGCCCACCAATCAGTGAGCTGGCTGGATAGTGTCGTATTGCCACCATAAGGTACTTGTAAAATTGTGGCCATTGTTTCCTACAGGGTCAATAGCTTTTCGAATTTCACAGCATATGTTTAGTGTATCTGATTGAACTTCAATCAAGAAAGATAACCGGCTTCATGTTTGCGATGCATAATGGATTTTCCACACGTATTACCAGCAAAAGGCCCATTTATATTCTGTGGAGGTAAGCCTTTCCTTTCTGGCTAGGCTGAATACTGTCCATGATGTCGAATGACACATCACTAACCCCAGAATAAAATGTTGGCAACAAGGATGCAACTACTCAGAGGACACACTAAAACCAGATGCCTGTCAGCAGCTAAGGTTGTTTGCCATTTGCTATTTCAAAGCCAGGAAAACTTTTGCACGAGTAAATTTTGCTGGCTTGCTTATTCTCAGATGCTTTGGGTTTTTACTTAGCTCACTTGCCGAGTTCCATTGTGCAGTGCAATGATTTTGATAAACTAGTAAATTGATTTGTCAGTACAATGATTTTGATATCTCATTACAGGTCGTATGCTTTCAGATTATATATTGGTGGGAAATGATGTATGGAAGCTGTTCCAACAAATGCTGTCAGCGGAAGATGCAAAGTCTTCAACTTGCCTAATTCTTCATCCATTGTTCTATTGATTGAATGGTAACATCATTTAAAGACCCATTTTATGTTTATGCAGTAATTGGCATCGAAGTCTTGTGCTGCAACCCTGTGTCATACTTGAATCTCTCGGCCCTACCTTCTGGAAAAATAGGCCCATCTTGCTTAACCGGGTGTGATCATACTCCGTGCTCCTTTTTTCGATCTATCCACAAAAAGTACTGTTACTCTTTGGAGTTTTTTGTGCGTAGTGATAGAAGCTTAGCAGTCTTTCCCTCTTTCTCGTACTATACTTTTATTCGCACTTTTGAGAACAAAAAAGCGATTCTTGAACTGCATACCTAATGTCTCGAAATTAGAAGCAATTCTTCGATTCTTATTTGGCGTTATTGGAGATTGTTGCACTCTTTACTTCATCATTTAATCTGTTCTGTTTTTTCAAACGACAGATTAGCCATTTTAAGTAATAACCCGTTCTGACTCCTAATTTGGCATGCTATTTCAAAGAGTATTTAGTTCATATACAGACGCATTCTCGCCGCAGCTTAATGTCAATACTAAACACTTACCGATCATGTAGTAGACCACATTATTAGCATGCTCCGTTCAAACTTTTACAGAATGAATACTTTAGCGACTATAGGTTATGCACATACGAGAGTCAACCTGAACAGAACTCAAAGAACTTTACGATCCTTGCGAGAGCTGTATCATGTGCCGAACCCTTTTGACAAATTAATTATCCAAGTCAATCAATCGAGTTGATCCGACACTAATCATTCAACCTGTCTACAAACAAATTGTTGGACAACTTGGTCTAACGTGTGCAGGTCACACAGATTGAGCTTTGACCCAAACTCAATCATGTGATGGAAGCCCAGTCCTATTATCTTTTGTTCTTGTTCGCAACCCGCGTCAAACGGAGCCTTACCAGTCAGTCCCCTTTACCAATGCAGCCGTGGAACATTTATCACACGGAAAATTAGTAAGAAATCATATTTAGGATTGCTGTAATCTCACGCTCATTATATATTAAAGTCTTAAAAGGCGTGGCAGACAGGAGGTTTCAAATGCTGAGAGAGAGAGATAGAGATTTTGTGATAAATGTTAAGGCAAGGGAATCTCCCTAGGTGGGAAAAAAAAAAATTTAACAATAATATCGATGAATGGAACGGACGCATATCTCAAGTTTACATCACAAATTACCTCTATTTAC
>QEOT01003665.1:133895-156035 GCA_003123785.1 Pterocarya stenoptera | reverse complement strand
TGATCAAACTTTATAGCCAATTGATTGATCACGGATACTCCATGATGACTTACTAAAAGCTTACTTGTGAATATATATTTCATAATTACCCATCAAAACAGTGGCAGGACCAGAAATTCCACTTTGGGGGGGCCATATTAATATATGCAATGACAACGATGCTTGCATACATGCCTGTGTGTATGTGTATGTATATATTATACACTTTGTTTATAATTATAAAAAATACATTATAGACGTAATTTAATTTCATATTCCTTCAATTTATAAGAAATATTTTTTGGATTGTATATTTTTTAACTCATTTTTAAGTTTTTAAATTTTTGGTGGTATATTTTTGGTATTTTCTATGTATGTATACTCCGTTTTTATATTTTGGATACAAAAATTATGAATTTTAAGAAAATATAGAAACTATTTTTTTCATACTTAAGAAGACTCCAGAATTTTAGATGGGATTAGAAGAATATTTTCAAATTTTTAAGAAATTTTAAGAAATTTTAAATTGTTTTGGGATCAATATTATTTTTTTATCAATTTTTATTTGAATTTAAATAATAATGATTAGTGTTTTTGGGGAGGCTAGGGGGGCCATGGCCCTCTCTAACCTCGACGTGGTTCCACCACTGTATCAAAAAATGGAACCAATACGGAGGGGACAGCCATTACAATTTCAAAATAAAATATTAATTTTTTTTAATTTAAACACACCAAAGTCAAAGCAATAGTCAACAAAATTTCAAAAGAACAAAATTTAATATGTACTTGTGCACTAGTTGTGTCCCTACCATTTGCTTTAAAAAATATATATATTTCATAAGTAGTTAAAGATACTAGCCATAGCAACCATTAAAAACTTTAATCTAACCAACATCAGGAGTCCAAATTAAGACCGATAAAAACCCATAGGANAATCTAACCAACATCAGGAGTCCAAATTAAGACCGATAAAAACCCATAGGAAAAACCAACTCAATCTAATGGCTAAGGGACAAATTGGTAAACTTGAGATCTTAACTTCAGGGGGACAGCAACACAATATTAGCCATACCTCAGATGGAGGTAACTCGACCCCACCCTCAACATCATTGCTCGGTCTGGATGGAGTAGCACCAAGTCCTTGTAACAAAAAAAACAGTATCTCAGAATTCATACTGACACATAATATTTATATATAAAAAAAAAAAAAGCAAAAAGTGGAACAGATCGAAAAATCAAAAGAACTAGCAGTGACAGGCTCAACTGAAATTATTTTGTCAACTAATACAGGCATAAGTAGTTCGAAGCATTATGCAAACCTGATGTGTTTTCTATGGTAGTTCTTCCATTACTTTGCTCCACTCCAGAGGCAAGCAATGCATTTGAATTGCCTAACTGTTCATTGGATTTATCCTGCTTGCTGACTCTGGATAGTTCATCAGGCATAGATGCATTGATCTGTACTTTACCATTTGGAGGGGTATCACATGAAGCATCTTTCTTATGTACAATATGTTCTTCATCAAGAGGACTATCTTCTTTAACTCCATTATCCCCATTTACTGGCCAAGCCCTGCAAGAACTTGATTGTTCTGGTGCATTACTCTCATCTCCATTTCTGGAAGGATTTAAATGTTTAGGATTTATCATATTAGCACTGCCACCAGCACTGATATCAATTTCCCCCACAGTTGCAGCACCACTTTTGACAGAATCACTCTTTGCCTTAACAACATCTCCAGTATCCTCTGCACCCTGAGGACGAGAAGGAACACCAAGCATGGGTTCCAGAAATGTTGTCCAAATCTTCATAACTTTATCCAACTGTTCACTTGTACAAACTTCTCCACAGGAATACTTAATGAGCTGATATAGATCTTCATGGATGTCAGGATCAGGGTACTCAAATTCCAAATTTGGAATGATTGGTCGTCTATTTCCAGCGGCAATAGCAAGTAGCACATCATCTTCCTTGCGCTTCTTCTCACTAATTTCTTTAATCTCCATCAATAAGGCTGCAAAACACAACAAATAAACCATGAAAACTGAACATATGTTGCATCAGAACATCTTGTGGTAATTGGATGAGTCTATTGCCTTCTATATAATTTTATTAATAGGTAAAGCAGCCTTTTTTATTCTGGTAGTATCGAGACTTTTATATTTTCCTCAGAAAAACTATGGTGACATTATCATGTCATGCATTAACACAGTTTATTTTTTTGATAAGTAATAAAACTTCATTAAAAGGTGTAATCTAAGTACAAATACATTGTGTGTACATTTGTAATCTTATGCACAAACATTGTCCCAAACAAGGAGAGGAGAAACACAACATCAAAAATTGCACAAGGGAGGAAGGAATTTATTCAATAGGTTGCTAGTAATATTTATTTCAGTTATACAAAATTATCATATGTCATGAACATTGACATAACATATAAACTTTTGTGGTGTTAAGGAGCTTAAAATGTATCAATAGACCAAAATGTTAATGCAAAATTACCTTTTGTGCTCAAGCTCTTTGTGTCCTGTTGTTTGAAATAGAAGCTACGATGATCAAGTGATTTGTGATAATTCTTGGCATAAATTTCAGCCCAGACTTTATTAAAATCAGAGCGACACCGTGCCCACTCTTCTTGTTTCTGCTTCAGACGTGTTAGTATAACTGGCAAAGCAAGAGGTGCATTCTTCCTCAACACATCCATCACATCAAGTCCGTGGTCGCCATATAAACGTTCAATGCACCTGAGATTCAGTGCTACAAAAACAGACAAGGAAAAGTCCCCATCAGAAAAAATAAATAAATAAATAAAAATTAAGGAGTTAGCTTTACATATTGTAATACATGTACTTGAATAATTTTAAGTATTCTATTAGTCACTAATCAAACTATAACCTGTGAAGTGTTCCTCAACACGAACTGGACTGTCTGTTTTCAATGTGTTGTTGTTGATCTTTTCCAATAGCTCTTCTACACGCTTGGTTGTTACATTTACAGACTCTAACAACATGTCCAGTTCAAACCTGACAGCAGAATTACAAAAAGATCACCTAAATTTCCAAGCACATATTTTAAACCATGATAAAGCTCCCAACTTTATATGATATCAATGGTGCTATCACCAACTCCAGAAGCTTAAGTCTAAGCAATAAAACACAAGCATAGATGACAAATTAAGCAGCTACAACTAATAAGAGAAACAAAGCTAAAGCCTAATGAGAACAATACATTGAAAAACACAAAAATGGAAAGGAACAAGGAACATAAATATAATAACCTCAGCAACCTCTAACCTGTCATCTTCACAACGAAACAAGCTTTCTTCATACTGATTTTTGCGCATATGTTTAAAAGAGTAATCCTCACTTCCTGATGTGACAGACACCCAATGATCGTTCAATACTTCAGCACCAAGTTCTGTTCTATGGCTAGCTGTAGGTATTAGATACTGCATCATTGAAAGGAAAAAAAAAAAAAAAAACCAGATGAATATAAAGAGTTACTAAAAGAAACTCAATCTCTAAAAATTATGAAATAAAAAAAGAAGCATTACATACATGCTTTGGCAGCAGACGGTAACTGGGAGTGCAGCGCTCACAATTGGATAGGTCAAGTTCATTAATAGGTTTTGCCATATACTTATCCTTGCTGGAAAATAATGTCATCTTATGAGCCCCAACGTCTTTATTGCCAAAGGCAGAACTTTTTTCAAGTCTATCCCTTTCCCGGTTTTCAACTCTATCCCTTTCTCGGTTTTCACAGTCTCTATCTTTCACCCCATCATCCTTTTCACGATCTCGATCTTTGTCCCTATCCTCTATCTTTATAGGTCTGGGCGAAGGTCCATCAATCCACAAGGCTTCTGTAATAAAGTAACGGTTCGATTAAATTTTACACTCCAAACATTTAGGCCTCGTTTGTTTTCACAATTCATCTCAACTCAACTCATCTTATCTCATCTCATCATTACAACTTTTCCAAATTCCCATAAAAATAAAAGAAACAATTCAACTTTTTCAAATCTTAAAACAAAAATAATATTAAAAACTATATTCCAACAATATTTTATTCAACTTTTTAACTTTAACCTCAACTCATCTTATCTGCGAAAACAAACAAGGCCTAAGTTAGAGAAAATCATAATGCATGCACAGGAAACTATAAAAAGGTTCTGTTCAGAAACAATGAGAGCCTAAAACAACTCCCACCAAAAACTGCCTCTAGCTTAAGAATAAAATAAGGGAAAGAAATCATCTTACGTACTTTTACTCATGACACCAGCAAGGAGAGCATCTGCAGTGCAAGACTTGGTTAGATAAGAATTTTAACAATGCAGAATCCATTGGTAAATGCTAGCTAAGAGTTACCATTCTTCTCACAACGTGCCAAGAATTCATTAAATCCATCCATAAGATCCGGATATCTTCCAAGTAAATCAGCCACCTGACATAAGTCAAAGAACTAAAAAATTAGTTATCCCATTCCTGTTAATGCCTCTTAAGTCAAGGGGGAAACTTAGTTAGTGTTATAAATGATTATTGAAAATGTTGAGCACACGAGCAAGCAGACAAAATCTCTCTCAATAAATTAGTGCTGTCAGCAACACCAGACTAGAAACTTACTCAAATTACAATACGCCACTGGCAGCAACAAATGCAGGAAATGAAGTATTTGAAAAACTAGAGTTTGGTCTATGCCTTCACTAACGGGCAGGGTTTAAAGCATCTAAAGCATTAACAATTTCTCAATCTAAAAAAATACGCTGTGCTTAATCCATCAAGGAAAGACCAAAACAACATAATCTTTCTTCCATTTTGCTAAATAAGAATGTATACTTCTATTCCTTAATCCAGAAAAAGAGTCAAAGAAAAAAACTTGCTACAGTCCCACTGGTTACCTACCCGAAGTTATAACAAACTAATATCCTAGCGAAACACAATCTCGAATCATACAATTGTACTGTCTGCATTTTGGGAAAAACCAAACTAGAATTATACACCTTTTAACTAGAAGATACTTAACACACGGCATAGATACATGTAAGTCATCTGGCCTGGGATAACTCAAGTTTGTCCCAAATATGAAATCAATTTTATCTTAACCAACCTTACCCACGTTATAGGAGATAAGAGAAGAAGAGGGTCTCATGCTAAGCTTTCCTGCTTTAGTAAGCTGGAGAATGACCAATTTAAACGGGCACCAACCACTGTAATTACGGCTGTGCATGGTGCCACCTTATGTCTATTCTTTATACAGAGCTCCAGCCAAACATTTCAATAACTTAAGAATTTTAACACTTTTTTTTGTTTGAGGTAATATCGATCCTAGTGAATAATCAATAAACTCAAACCATATAACTTATCGAAATAAATAAATAAACTCAAGTATACAATGAGACGACAGTAAATTTATCAAATAAAAGATATTTATCAGCCATACCAAAGATTGCAATTCTGTTCGTGTAATTATTTCCTTGCTATAAATATGAAGGCACTTTAAAAATTCCTGGTAATCATCAGGGTTTTGTAATTTCTCCTTCACTTTCTCGCAAAAGGCAAACTCTTGACCGTACATACCTGCCAGAACATAAACCAAGTAAAAGAAGCAATGTAAGATAAGGCAGGTTACAGAAAAATTACTAGATAAGGATTGATGAGAACTTATTTACATAGAAAATTCACAAAAAGATTTCTCTTCACATGATATGAAACATAGGATCGTAACTAAGAGAACAATACTAAAAAAAAAAAAGGGAAGCAAACATGCTTAGTATACATGCCCGGGAAAAAGGGGGAAAAGATCAAGCCGTTGAACAGTGATAAAATTAAGCAATTAAGTTAATGTTGACATCTAGAATTAATTATGAGTGACCTCTTTCTGAAAACACTGCAAATATTGAAGAACCTCTGAATGTTCCCATATTATTGATATCTTCTCCAACAACAACATAAAACAAATGTGAATTACTTATTTTGCAATCAACAATTTTCTAATGCAAAATGATAAATTATTTTCCCCGTTTCCCAAATTAAAAACCATATTCAGGTAGAAATAAGTTAAGAATGTACTTGAGAGATAAAGTGTTTTTGTAATAAGATTGGTAAGTGGGACAAGGGTGCAAAGTTTAGCAGAAGTATCGAGTGTCGCATTAAAACAGTTTAAACACTCACTTTTCAAGGAACCTTTATCTTCATAGGAGGATGAAATAGGACGCACTCCAAAGTTCTCGTCACCATCCCCACCTTGATGTAATTGGTCAGCAGAGTCATCAAGCCTACGAGAAGGTTTTCGTTTGTGGGGAAAACGTTGCATGTTGAAGTCCCTACTTCCATCATGCTCAAATTCTCTATCATCCCTTTCCCGTTCTCTCCTGTCTCTGTCTTCTCGCCTATCCTTTTCACCACGCCTCCGTTGCTCTTTCTCCACTCTCATCAAAGATCTATCATTGTCTGGATCAGGCCGGTCAACACTGAGGTCACGTTCACCATTTGAAGCCATTACCCTTTCTTTCTGGTAAAATGCTAGTATGTTAGCTGAATGATCAAGAAATTGTGGGGTGACATGAAGATATGAAAATAAATCGACCTTGTCAACATGCATTGGTCGCATGATAGGCATGGCAGAAGTTCTATCCCGGAGCATTGAATTCCGACCAGATTGAGTATAAGGAGTGGGAGCCGCTGCTGAGGTATCAGGCAGAAAATGGGTGAACTCATCAAGCAGGTCTTCGTGGTCGTGGAATAGTGCAGCAACCTAAATAAGGCAAAAGATAGAATCATCAATAGCAGAGACCAAAATCTCAAAAAATGTCAAGAATAAATGCTGCAGCACCATTATGAGGGACAAGAGAAGCACACCTCCTGGTAGACCTCAGTGATGGACTTATTTTCCTTTCTGTACATATTCAAAATATCCAAAAATGACTTATAAACGCGATCGTCACCTTGAAATCGTGTCTGCAGAAGAGAATTGTTTAGATTCAACACCTGAAACCAAAAGCACACCTCAGAAGAAGATGTGGAATCTACCTTTATCTTGTTCACAAAACTTATAGCTTCTTCAAATTCCACGGGTTTCTTTGGTTGAGGTTGTTCATCCTCAAGTGGGAGGGTGATCTCATATCCCTTTGGCAAGAATGTATTGAAACCCAAAATTAGGTCTCGATGCCCTTTAAATAATTCCTTTACCCTTGCTATGACACCCGTAGTGTCAATTCTACAATAAAAATAAAGGTAATACCAATCAACAAGGTAAAATAAACAGTGTCTCCATACCCCAAGAAAAGTATACAACAAAAACGCTAGGATAAAGCAGTAAGCAAATCATAATCAAACCTTTGAGCCTTGAAATCTTTCATGACTTCAAGAAAATCATCATATTTTTCCCTTTTGTCTTGAAATATGTCCTTCACCGCCTTGAGATAGGCTAGGGCATCATTTGTTGTCAGTTTCTGTGTATTTCCCCCTCCCATCATCTGGGGCTGCCCAGACCTTCATTTCCCAAAAATAACACAGATAATTGGACAGATTGTGAGATTCACGAGCTCTTCCAGTAGATCAATACCCAAAAAAACTTCCCCACTAGAATAAAAAGTTAAATCTCCAACACATTCTCACCATAAGAAGATGAGAAAAGTGCACATACATACAAGAAGGGTCGCTATTTTTTTGGGTTCTCTGTCAACATCTAAACGAAATCAAGCCTCTAGCAGAATTTATTATGCAAAAATAGGATCTTTTCTCAACGAATCAAACATATTTCACAGTCTCATCTAGAAAATAAACAATAAAGAAAATAGTAACCACAAACGAAGTAAATCAATAAAAATCCATTAATAAAACTCGCACAACGACTGAACCCCCAGGGGGACCAAAAACAATTGCCAAAATTCACCACTTAAATTATTACGAAGCTCAATCTCATCGTCTACACAGTAACACTAAAATGAATAAAAAAAAAAAAGAGAACAGAATAAAAGCTCACGGTTCTCCTCTAGAAGAAGCCATAGGCCGTTTGAGTTGAGAGGCCATGTAAACGTCGTCTCTGGCCCTCTTCATCTCTGCAAGCGAAGTTCTTCTCTCTTCAAGAGCAAATCATGCTTCCCGACTCCGATGGAAAGCAAAATCCTGCAAGACGAACTCGCTCATTCACACGAAAGAAACAACCAGAAAGCAGATCTAAACGACAAAAAAAGACGAAAACAGGAATAATAATATCAGAAGCAAGAATTCCAATCCGGACCTCTCGAACAGATCACCTCTGAAGAGCCAGCCAAATCGTGACAAAAACAAAAACACAAGTAATTCGCGTTACTTGAAGATGAAGCAACGTCCAGAGAAATCGCAGGGAAAACGTTAATATTATCGAAGCGAAATTTGCAGGGAGAGAGAGAGAGAGATCGTTTAGTTGCCGAATACCAAAGTCTTCCAAACCAAGCTTTCAAAAAACAAACAAACAAAACAAAGAAAGAATCCTCGGTGTGAAGATTACACGTGTTTGTGCAACACAAGAAGGAGGGAATACTAACGATTGAAAACAAGTTTTTACTTTTTGATTTTCTCGGAACACAAACAGCAAAAACAGAGGATACAATGTAGAGATAGAGAGAGAGTTAGGAAGAATGGGGATATAAAAACGCGCACACACTCTCAATATACTCGAATAGAGGAGGAGAAGAATTGGGGGTGTGGTGTGGAGGTAAAGTCATTTTTATTTCTCGACGATCATTTTTCCCGGTTGCTTGATGTATGGGATAACCGGCTACAGGCGGTCCATCTAATCCGACGTAAGCAACAAAATTAGGGCTTTATTGGCTCCAGTATTGGGAGCGTACCAACCACGGTCCAATTGTGATTTCCTTTTTTTTTTCCACGAAATGGTGCAAAGTGGCAATCCGATGAAATTTTGTTAAAACAAAAGGGGTATATGTGTAATGTGATTTGAATTGCAGCTTCTTCCTGCTTGCCTAGGGTTTGGGGAGATCGGTGGTGGTGGTGGCTTTGCAAGGAATTTGAGGGTTATCTTTTGGTGGTGTTAGCTTTGGGGGATTTGGGCAAAGTACACTGATTTCATTTTCCTTTTCTTTTTTTTTTCAAGCGGTTGTTGGTATTTGGTAAGTGATAATGATGAAATTAGAGGGGTGAAGAAGTAATTTAGTTTTGATTTTTTTGAAAAAAAAAAAAAAGTTTTAATTATTTGAATTAAAGTAAACCCTTCCGTTCAGTTTAGAGTTTTAGCAGCGGCTCCTTGGGCCAACTCAAAGCTCTGTTATTGTTTAGGGGTAAGGCTTCGGGCTCTGTTGCAGAGGAGCTAAGGCCTATCCAAAAGCATGAATGGGCTAAAAAAATTGAGCCCAATTGAGAAATAGATAACACGAAGATGAATCAACCAATCCCATCAAAACATACTTGGATAAGAACCTGAAGATTGTTCCTTTATTTGCATGAAACTATGAGGTCTGTACGAGATTCTTTTTTATTTTTATAATTTTTATGAGAGGTCAGGAATTCGGTCCCAGACAGCCTTCACGAGAGTTGGCTATTTACAATTGGGTAACGATACCCTTACTACCATTTCACTATTCTTTTACTATTTATATTATATTTGAAATTTTTTATTTTTTTATTATTTTCTTTTAAGTATTTTTTTAACATCCTTAATCATTAAAAAAAATTAAAAAAATATATAATTTTACTAATAATCACTTTCCTAATCATTAAGTAAAATAAAAAATTAATAAAAAAATTAAGTAAAAAAATAATAATAAATAAGTAGTAGAAAAGTAATAATCCTATCATTTTTCTTTACAATTACACATGTTTATGAGGTTTCCCTTGCCCTTTATCTTCACTGATAAGTGGACCAACAAGTCGAGAAAAACACATTACTGAATAAGACAAAACTTTTTGGATCTGGCCAGGTCACGATCTTGTGGGCCTTCTAGAATGGGTCGAAACAAGTTTGGTGGATTCATATTGGGCTTTGATGGTTTTTCCTGGACCAATCTTGATGTGCCCTATAAGAGTAAAGGAAACCCAAGTATACTTGCAAAGGTTGACCAAATGAACTGCTAAAAGTATTTATAGCCGCGCCGTACTGGGAGGCTAATCCCATCGCATAAATGATATTTTCAGTTATAAGAGTTGTAAGTGTGCAAAAGTTAAGTAAATATGTAATTTACAAGAAAAAATAAATTTTTTAATGATAGACTTTAATCTTTTTTAAAAGAAATATATAGTGCTTGCATAACACATTATTATACGTAGCATTACTATATAACCATCTTTCTTCCTTCGGTAATCCTCTCTCTCACTAATAAAAAAGCCTCTAGATCTGAGTTTCGCCGCTTTCCTCTTTCCTTCTCTCGTTTATCCTCTCTCCTCGTCCTCTTCCTCCTTCTTTCCTATTTTTTTAGTTTATTTTTCTTCATTTAGGGTCAAAAAAGTCAAATCTATAATTTTCTGACAATTCTCAAGAGACACGTACAACACAAGAAGACTCACAGGCTGCAAATTATTCGAAAAATAGTGACGATTTTACTGAAATCACCGTGCGTGGTTCTCACGAGCCAGATCACCAGAACCACCACCATCAGATCTTTTTAGATCTGACTTTTGTGGCTGAAAAGAGACAAACTTATTACCTTCACGCGCTATCAAAATCCATCGGAGTTGATCCAAATTGTAATCCATCAATTTTTGTTTTTGTTTTCCTTATTGTATAATAAAAATAAAAAATAATCTCGTTTCTTAAACGGTTTGTCCGTAAATGTTAAGTCATCCCTTCCTATGAAGAGCGAGGTTAAGTCTCTATTTTGGTATAATGTAGTCTCCTAAACATTTATTTGTAGAGAGTATGAACAACAATAAAGTCCAGACCAATTCAGTAGTGTATTGGTAGAGTTTCAAATGGTTTATATGGAGATATCTCCACATATATCCTATCATAAATGTATGTTTCTTTTAATAATTGATGACATTTTCCTTAAAAAAAAAACTATTTCGTCAAATATTTCATCTTTAAGAAGCGTGTCATATGTTAATAAACATGTTTGATAATTCTTTATACATTGAATTATGTTTAAAAAATGTTTAATTATCATAGTACTAGTTCGGCCTCTCAATTTATTATTATTATTATTTTTTTTTTCTATTTTGCAAATGGGGATTTCACATATGTGAAATGGGGCAGCTTTCGAGTTGGTCTGATTCATCCATCTCCCTGGAAGAAATAGAATTATTCGTAGATGATTTGTTTTTATCACTTACGATATTCAGATTTGGCTGCACCATGTAAACTGGATCACTTAAATGCTTCATTCACGAATATTTTATAAAAATAAATTTATAAACTAATGTACCTTAATATAATACATTAAATTATAAAATTTTATTATAAAATATATTTGACATATCATATCATATTAAGTTATATCAATTTATAAATTTATTTTTGTAAAATTTATTTATAGATGAAATACTTATCATTTGTATATTTACAAACAAAAAATCTTTATAACTTCTTACTATTCATATCACACTCCACATTCTACATATTTTTTAATTTTTTTAATTTTTTTCTTTTATCAAATATTTATTATATAAATAATAAATTTAAAATAGTTTAAAAAGAATAAATTTTAAAAAAATATTAAAATATTAAAAAAATAAAAAAAATAAAATATAAAGTTTGGTGGAGATTAGCAAATCTCGTTTACAAAACTGGCTGTCTAGGTTATGTTTGGAAAAGATATCTCACTCAAAATTTTCATCTTCATCTCATCTCATCTTTATACTTTTTCAAATCCCCATACAAAATATAATAAATAATTCAACTTTTTCAAATCCCAATATAACTTTTTCAAATTCTAATTCAATTTTTTCAAATCTCAAAACTAAAAAATAATATTTTAAACTTTAAAACAAAACACAAAATTCTCATCTCATCTTCCAAACATAATTTAAATTTCCTAGGTTCTAGAATTGTGCCGTTATGACAAGGATTTCAAAGTGACTGCTTGTTATATTTTGAGCTCTTAGATTTTTCTTTCTCCCTCGGTGCCCTAAGCTCAATTTCGACCCAAGTTGAATTAGATTTGCTGCAAGTTGTTACAAATTACCATGGTCAAAAACTCAAATATTGATCCAAAATTATTAAGATTATTGAATACTAATTTGATTAAACATTTAATAATCTTTAATATTATAACATTTCATCACGTATCTAAATCCGATGTTCATGGCTCACTTTTTCCGCACTAACCTAGTAATAATTATTTCATCTTTTACAGCTCCACTTATTCTTATTATTCAATAATTTAACACCATGTACATATATAATACAGATATATTTTAATTCAATCTATAGATTACTCTTTCCATGATTTGAATTCATAATATAGTCCTTACTTTTATACCAATTATTAAAAACTCAATTGTTGATCTAAAAAAATTTTAAGACAATTAAATACTAATTTAATTAAAATTTTAACCTTAAATATGGATCATACATTCAAGAGTCAAAAGGAGACTTGTAGTAACCTTGAGCATCGTGCTCTGGGTACTGGCAGTCGATATCTCGACTGGAGACTATATAACATGGCTAGGTCCCGTGTGACAGAATCTGTCAGAATTCTATGGTAGTCCTAATTTGTATGTCTTTTCTGAAGACAGCTTTCTCTGAAGATTTTATATACCAAAGATTCTCCTTACTGAAGTTTGCCTGATACAGCTCGACTTGTGCAGAACGTGATTTCTATTGCTGAGAACTAATGGGACACCACCAATTATTGTGAACTTCATCAATCGGCTAGGTCAGGTAAGCAAATGTGTATTCAAATCGAGATTTTATATTACTCACTTACATACCAATACACTTGAAAAATGTCAAATTGGACAAAACGACTATAAATAATAAGATTACTTAAATAGAAAAATATTACTTGTTAATCCAAAATGCAGCTGTGGATTCAAGGCTTCATCTGTTAATAATTAATTTCTGTCTTAATAATAGTAATGATAATAAAACTTGAGGCTACTACAGCTGTTTAAATACAAAAATTGTCTTTATCTGCTTTGCATACTCCATCTAGATATGTCAACCATCTCCAGGAGAGAACGTTATATTTATATATATATATTTATTATTATTATTATTATTATTATTATTATTATTATTATAAGAATAATTGAGTAATCATTGGTGGGTAAGCTTGCATTCCACAAGGTTTAGTGCTGACAACCAAAATAAAAGAATACATACCTATTTCAATGATCTGACAATTTAAAATTAACTAATAATATGTTAAATTATTTGTTTATTTCTGAGCTTATCCTTTCTGTATAGTTTGGTCACTGCAAAGCCAAAACCACAAGCCATCTGCATTTACAGAAAAACCACTGACATTCGCATCATTGTCAGGCTCGTTTAAAAGTTGAGCTGAATTTAAATAAATTAAATTTTTTATAAATAATAATAAATTAAGATGGTTAATTAAATTTTGTAAAGCTTATTGAAGATGGATTTATATATATTTAAATATTAGGATCAATTTATATGTATTTATAAAAAATTAAAAAAGATTATAAGTCTCGCGTGTAAAAAAAATATTGAATAAAAAAATTTATAAATTTTAAAAAAATTTTGAATTGAAATAAATTTAATAATTTAATAATTAAATATTTAAATATTAAATTCAACTTAAAATTAGATTGAAATGAAGATAAAAGTCCAAACTTAACTTAGAATTTAGATGTGCTGCTTCATTGACACAGAAATTTGCTAATTCCTTTATAGCATTTAAAATATAAAAAATAAAAAATTGCTATGGCGCGAAAAACCAGTACATAATTGTTCTGAAACTTCCACGTGGAATTATGAAGGCTGAATATGGTTATGTTATCTAAGTTCTAACACGCCACTGCGACACGGTATCAGATATCAGAGTCGTGACAAAATGCACCACTAAAGAATGGGCCCACCTCCAGGCCCCATTTGCAGCGCTCTAGGACAGGCCCACCACATTCAATAGCCTATGTAATGCATGGAAACGATGAAGGCTTTGTTATATATTCATTCTCCCAAGGAGTTTCGTAAAGAAGTCGATTCTCCTTCATCGTATTCGTCCTTGCAATCGTAATCTCTCTTATTTTATTTCTTTCGAGTAGGAAATGGAAAATGCTACACGCGCCGCTGGGGTTCCGCTGGAGTGTAGGCTTGATTTTTAATGTGTTTTTTTGAAATATTTTTTAATATAAATTTTTTTAATAATTTTAAATATTTAAAAAAATAAAATAAATTCATAATATTATTAAAAAATACTTTTACAATCACAAAATAAAATAAAAAATATCTACATAAATTTTTTTTCTAAAATACCTCAAAAAGTAAATTACACCACAACAGGAGCCCAGCGGAAGCTGTAGCATGACCCGTAGGAAATACACCTTGTCAACACATTCTCGTACGAATGAGTGTGATATTAAAAATCCTTAAATTGGAAATAATGAGTAATATTATTTTTTATTTTATTATTTTTAATTATATTGACTGACTTTATATATCAACTACTTGAATAAAAAATTACTCGCATTAACTAATGTGAATGAGGAACGTAATGGATTGAAATTCAAGATAAGAAAGCACTAGTTTTTAAGACGCAATACACTTGTACCTAAATAAAAAATGTGACTTTTAATTGAGGTTTCATACGATACCAAATAGAAAATATTTTAACCATAAAGAAATTATATAAAATTAAATTTACAAACTCATATGTCTTGATGTGGTACAAAATAGATTTAACGAATTTCATAAAGCATCATCAATTTGTGAGTTTATTTTATGTAATTTTTTGGTGTTTGTAGGGATTCTATTATCCTTAATTTCTTGATATCATCATGCATGAATGTACAAAACTGTTGCATTCAACGTTGAAGTAATTCCTACGAAAAAGAATCTTGAAATACACATCTCCCGAAGAATTTACTCAACAACATACCATATTAAATATATCTATCCAAAAAAAAAAAAAAAAAAGAGGAGCTAGCACAGATTATTCATTAATCACGTTCATGAATCATGAACACGACTTAGTTTTTTGTCCCTCCAAATATGCGCGCAGGAACGTGTGAAGTTGGGTATCGATGGCGAAATTAACCTCACAAAACCATGCATGTACATCACCCATCACTCCAAGAAGCAAGTGTATGGGGCTCTGAGAGTGACGCATGATCCAATTCAATCGGACCATTAGCCAACTTTCACGTGGCAACAGGTCGCCGAAGAACTAGGGAATGTTTTTTTTTTGCCTTTTTTTTTTTTTTCGTGTATCATGCATGGCCTCCTGATCTGTACGTACGTAGTTGATAGTTCCATCTTCCCTAGAACAAGACAAACAGCGCACCCCATGCTATGCCATATTGAATTGGCTCCAACCCAAAAACGTACCAAAGGTGGTATGCACGCATGTGAGGGTGTCGCTGGAGAAGGAAAACACACATGGGGAGGGGAGGGGACGGGAGCAGACAGACGCAATGATATTAAATACAGTTCGATGGTTTTGGTCTAGATTTCGGCCTCCCCATGTGAAGGCCTAGCAATCCAACACCAAGCTTATCATATGTCTAGCTTATCTGTCTCTCGGTCAAGCAACATGGAGATGGACCCTCCATACACCTTAATACGCACACAACCATTAATTAGATCCACCTACATGATCTATTTATTTGCCTTTTTCCTCATCATCTTTGTTTGCCTAGCTATGCATTTATCCTGATCTGTTAAGGAATTGATTTTAAATCTTTATACTTGCCTCAAGTAGAACTTGCTGATCTGAATTTGATAGTATATAAAACTAGTCTTGCGAACAGTCTGATCAAGCAAGCCCTTTCTTTCCCGATCGAATTGTTGGAAGAACTGAACAATATAATGTATTCAAGTTAGCATGGTTTACAATTACTAGCATCTCTAAAGCTGGTTATTTATTGAATTTAATTATTTTTCAATAGATTTCAGTGTCTCCAAATTAAGCACTGCCAATTTGTTCTGCAATGGCTTCTAAAAGAGAACTGCAGGGACAAGAATCCCTTAAGTTTTGTTTTCACAAACTGATCTTTTAAAAAAATGAAAAAAGGAAAATTGATAACCAATTAACTTGATTTGTGAAGAGTAATAAAAAAGTATTCTGTAAGATATTATGAGGAGGGTGAATAGTGAGATATTCTGAAGTATTTTGTGAATAGTAATAAAAAAAATAATAAAATAATAAATAGTAATAAATAATAATAAAAAATTCTAAAAAATTATTCTCTAAATTTTTGATAATACCTCGTTACTCAAACTAGACCAAACAATGCACCGATTGGCATTAGTACCATGAAAGCTTCTCCACTTTTTCTGGTTGCTGAATATTTAGTTGAAGTCTAATAGGGAAGAAAAAATCACCACATCTACCAACTGACATTATTTAGCTCATGCAGGTATTACCGAGTATTAGCAATTCTATGTTGATGTGAAATATTCCCACTTTTTTCTGCCCCTCTACTTCTTTCCCAATAAATTCCCACAGTGAAAAAGATCCCTCGATAATAATTTTTTTATCATCCCTGCTAAGGGAAAGAGAAAGAAAAAAGATTCTGATCTTTAACGGCATAATATACTAAAGAAGCCATCATCCCTTTGTCATCATTCTCACGTGACGCTGAAGAAGAAAATTACCATCATGTGTATATACTTTTGTTAGATTCTCACGCAACATGATTAATATTATTTAAAAAAATGGAGATATTTTAATGATAACTTCTCAACAACAGAAAACCTAAATTCATGGGTCTTATAAATACTTGTCTTTAGACATCTTAAAACAAAAAAGACTTTCTTACGTATGCAATATTAATATTATCTAATTTTGGATAAATTTCATTTCATCATGTGGCACTTTGAAGGTCCCCTGGATATATACTTTGGTCATTAGACAGAAAGGAGGAACTAACTTTCCACATCAAGTACTCTGTTTTCTACCTTTTTTTAAATATGATTTTGTCGAGCCAAGACATGATTAATCAAAAAGTAAATCTTTATACTTTTTTTTTTAAATGTAGAATTTCAGTCTTGGTGGCAATTGATTCTTATATATCCAAGTATCTAACACTAAGAAAAACAATAGGGAGCTTATATTAATGAGTCATGATATTTACAGTTTTAAAGTGTTTAAATTTTATATATATATTTTTTAAAAAATAAGTAAATATGAATGAAATTTATATGAAAAAATTAAATTTTAATAATAAATTATATATTTTTTAAAAATAAAATATAAGATGCTTACATATTCTAAAAATGTAATTAGCATTATTATGGAGTGAATAATTCAAAATCAAAAGTTATACAGTAAGCTATGGTTCGCATCCAAAGACTCAAAAGTAGAGGCATATTCGTTAGCCCATGTTTTACACAAATCAAGGCAATAAAATGGGGGCAAAAAGCTGTTGCCCACAGTTCTAAATAGATGAATGCATCTACCCTTTAAAAATTGTTGTTACGTGCCAAAGTAAATATTAAAAGGATTCTGGTACAATTCTCAACTGTTAAGGACCTTGAGGGTATTTCCTCCCTTCTAGCAACTCTAAATAAATGTTAATAAATATTTCTCACCTGTCAAACACTACAGTAAGATAGGATCTACACGAAGCGTTTCCAGAGCTATAAATTAAAAAAAAAAAAAAAAAGCGTTAAAGATAATGTGTGAAGAAAACTAGTTTGGATATAAACAGTGATAACAACGGCACAAGGCGAGAGATGAGAAACTGCCAAAAACTCTTGTCATAAAAAATCAAAGAAGCTCACATGGGGGGGATTTTCAGGCCTATTTATTGTCACCATGTTACCCTTCAATTTAGGGGATGTCATATGCCATTATAACACACTTTTTTTTTCTCTAAGTTTCTATCATTATTGCATTTTCACTTAATTCACGGGGGCATCTTCTTTATTCTTTTACACCAGATTGCTCTTTTGCTCCTCCAACCTTTCGTCAAAAAAAGGGTCTAGATGCTGTAACAGTCTAGTAGAGTAGTACTGCAATAATAAGTTGGTGGGTAGATGGATAAAGCTATATTTATACTTTTTATAGCTTATTATTAGTTGGGACGTCGTAGCGTCCTAGGTGGGTTTTGATAAATAAAATATTTTACTTTATCTTATTATTATAATTTTTTAAAATTTTTTATATAAAAATATAATAAATAATTTAATTTTTTTAAATTTTAAAATAAAAATAATATTAAAAAATAATATTTAATAATATTTTATTTTATTTTTAATAAAATATCTCATCTCATCTCATTTAAAATATATATTTAATCTCAAGTCTCAAATTATGCCATATAGTTTTAAATTTGAAAAATTTTTAGAAGAAATCACTATTGATAACAATTACTTTTACACATATTATATAGTTTCATTCAAACTATTTATTTTTTAAAATTAAAATTATGAGAAGAAAAAAAATATAATAAATATAAAATATACACTATTATAATAACTTGTCTCTACCATTACTTTTTTAAGTTTAGATCGTAGGTGGCTAACTTATGGGAAAAAGACTCCTTTTTTGGTCATGAGTCACGTGAAACTTAACTGTGCTTAATTACGCCATACAGTACTAATTTTACACTGTTGACTTCCCTAGACCCCCAATCGATAATTCGTCGCCCCCCGTAAAAAGATGAAAATGGGAAAAGAAAGGATACGAACAAAAAGATTCTGTTTCTCATGTGCAGCATTCTCGTCGTCTTAATGCACACCATGTTACTGCAGGTTCAGGTTTATATATTTATCTTTTTCATTTCATAATGGATAGCCACGTTTCAAGCTTTTGATGATAAGTTGTTAGGAATGAATCCGAGTCAAACCCTCCGGCTTTAATTAGATCTTCCCGGTCTTCACGTACCCACTAAATTGGCATCTAATAATTTCATTATCTATTATGTGTCCCATATGAATATAAAATCTCATTCATTTTTATAAAATTTTTAGTCTCATTTTATCTAATTATTATAATTTTTTAAAATTTATATATAAAATTAAATATTTTTTTAAATTTTAAAATAAAAATAAAAATAAAATTAAAAAAATATATTCTAACAATATTTTATTTAATTTTTATCTCATCTCATCTATAAAAATAAACGAAATTAAAAAAACATTTGTTATGTATTCTAAAAACAATATTCAACTTATATATTATAAAAACTTTTTTTATTATAAAAATCGTAATAAGAAGGTTTTGATAAGAATTATTATTAAAATTATTTTGGCGTGGAAGAACTTTGGATTCAAGATCACATTTCTAATTAGAAAAGTCAGTTTTTATTTTTTATTTTTGTCTAGATGTATTTTTTACTCCAACTAATAGATACCGAATAAACCCTAAAAAAATGAGGATTTTTAAAGTGCTTCCTGGAAAGGAGAGCTGCTCTTATCAATCATGTTCAGAAAAGATTAGTGATCACTGTACGTAGAATGGGTAAGATGTTTGATAGAATGTGCCACCAAAAACCGCGGTTTTACAGTTGGCTTGGGCTCTCGGAAGTTGGATGCCAAAATAAATAAATAAATAAAAAGATACCTCAACATTTAAAAACCCCACTCATTGCCATTCTCGACAAAACTAAACTCTAAAGTCCCATTCACGAACGCACACTTCCCAACCTCTGCCGCCAAATTACTACCCGAAAGAGCAAACCCCACCCAACGAACCACCGGCACCGGTTGGATCAGTGGCTCCGAGCGCCACCTAACCAATGCTCAAACTCTGATCGCTTAAGAAAATGTCTCTGAACAAACGGTTCTCGTCGAGTCCACCACAACCCGCCGGGTGGACTCACGATCTGAAGCACCGAGTCATCACCTGCCTCAACAAGCTCTCCGACCGAGACACCCTGGCCCTGGCCACCAACGAGCTCCAGTCGATCGCCCGAGCCCTCAGCCAGGACTCCTTCTCTCCCTTCCTCAGCTGCCTTCACAACACCGACGCCTCTTCCAAGTCTCCGGTGCGCAAGCAATGCGTTCATCTCCTGACTCTCCTCTCTCACTCCCACGGTAACTCCCTGTCTCCCTTTCTCTCCAAAATGATCTCCACCGTCCTTCGCCGTCTCCGTGACCCCGACTCCGCCGTGCGATCGGCCTGTATCGACGCGGTCGCGGCCATGTCCTCACAAATCACGAAGCCGCCATTTTCCGCGCTCTTTAAGCCATTGATGGACGCTGTCACTCTCGAACAGGACCTCAACTCGCAGATCGGGTCCTCTCTGTGCCTCGCAGCGGCGATTGAGTCCGCACCGGACCCGGAGGTTGAGCTCTTGCGCAAGAGTTTGCCGAGGCTGGGGAAACTGGTGAAGAGCGAAGGGTTTAAGGCCAAGGCGGCGCTGTTGGTCCTCATCGGGAGTGTAGTTGGAGTCGGCGGGGCGTCGAATCGAGGAGTGTTGGACTGGTTGGTACCGTGTGTGATTGAGTTCTTGAGTAGTGAGGATTGGGCGGTGCGGAAGGCCGCGGCGGAGGCGTTGGGAAAGGTGGCGGTGTTGGAGAAAGATATAGCTGCGGATTATAAGGCGTCGTGTTTAAATTCTTTGGAGAACCGGAGATTTGATAAGGTATGCAATAACTTATAAGGTTGATTCTGTTTAGTTGCTGAGAAAAAGGTGGCCAAAGGAACCAGTGGAACTTTAGTCATATCAGTACATGGACCTCAGGCTATAGAAGTGGTTGACTGATATATGACATTTTGAAGATAAGGAAATTACAGAAAGCTACAGCAGAACACTAAAAAACATGTTCATTTTTCAAAATTATTTTCTTCGGCTTCTCGGAAAATTAGATGGAATTTTAGTGGATACTTGTTTGTTTATTCGTTTTTTGGAACTTTTGATCTGATTAAATTTTGTGTAACAGGTGAAGGTCGTACGGGAGACCATGAATCATACCTTGGAGTTGTGGAAGGAAGTTCCTTGTGCGCCTGAGGAGGTCTCTGTTTCATCTCATTCTAAATCATCTTCAACAGGTAAGAACTAGTGGTTTTAAATTGTTTTTTACTTGCTTGAGAATCTTTTATTTTTGAAAGATCATCACTTTATTGATTGCTAAACAGCTTCCTTGTTCAATCCTTCAGTACCGCTTGAGAGACAATTAGATGGATTATGAAATAAATTTTGCATTTTTAAAATCCATTTCAACACAGTATCTAAAGAGTTTTGTATTCTGATGTTTATGTAGCAAAAAAAAAAAAAAGAATCATTTTGCATTCACAATGATTAATCTATGGATCAAATTGCAAAAATGGGAGTTTTCACATAGAAATATAAAGGTTTTGCATTTAATTTGTCTAATTATAGTATTCTAGTTCTGGGTTACAGTCACCTGCACTCTTCTTCTCTTTCAACTTTAGCTGTTGAAATTGAGCCACCACTGCTCAACCTATCTAATATCAATTGCATGTTTTGGGGGTTTTCATATGGGGGCAGATAACAGTACTGGTGGATGCTTCCATCCCATCTCCCAAAGTCCAAATAATGACGTGTTTAAGACTCCTAAACCAAGGAAAACAGTCCCCACAAACAGGTCCCCTTCCTCTGCTATTTCTGTGACCTCCACCAACAGAGACAGTCATCAGAAGAGTAATGACAGGCATTCAAGTGCAGACATGTTTTCTAAGCTGGATCACAAGGAAACCTCTGGTTGCAAAATTGAAGTTGCAGTCCCAAACTCTTCCTCGTCAAAGTTGGCTTGTGAAGATGGTATGAGGAGTAGTTTCGTCAGGAACTTGGAATCAGGAGAGAATGAGAATGGTGGGAACTCCAAGCGAGAAACAAAGCGTATACTCTTCAGCAAGCCCTGTGATGAAAAAGTGCATAAATTTGGTAGTTTAAGATCTGGGTCACGTGTGGTACCGTTTCAAGATGATGAGAACCATGACTTGAATGCTGTAGTCAGTGACATAGTTGAAGAGGTTCATGAGAATAATAAAGATGTTGAGGACCTTTCTTTAATCCGTGAACAACTTCTTCAAATCGAACACCAGCAATTCAGTTTGTTAGAACTTCTCCAGGTACGTTTCCAAAGGATATGATTTCAGCTCTCTGTCCTCCGGTTTTTAAAAACCC
>QEOT01003665.1:81199-131398 GCA_003123785.1 Pterocarya stenoptera | reverse complement strand
TACGCCCCCCCCCCCCCCCCAAAAAAAAAAAAAGCACGAAAATTAAGCTAGAAGATCCATGAGTTTGATGGGAGAGGGACACCGGCCGGGTACAGTGTGGTGGAGTGCTAACTGCTACGCTACTCCTCTCCAAGGCAGTGGCAAGGTGGAAACTTCATGAGAAGGTAAATATATAGAAAATTATCTGGTACTTAAAATGGAACAAAAATGAGCTATGTAGTAGGTAGTTGCCAAAAAGGAAAAAATGACCAGGGAAAGGGAGGAGGAGGGCGTTGCATTTCTCCAAGTCCACAGCCTTCTGACCCAATATGGATTTAAAGCAATAGTTTCATAATCTAGAATAATCAGTTCAATCTTTCATCCATGAAATGTACTTTGATTTAGACTCGTTATGCAGTTCGTATGAAATATTTTGTTAAAAGTTAAATAAGATATTATTATAATATTATTTTTTAATATAATTTTTATTTTTAAATTTGAAAAAAAAGAATTATTTATTATATTTTATGTGAGTATTAGAAAAAATTATAATAATTATATAATATGAGATGAGATATTTTAATTTATGTAACTAAACAATCCTTACTCAAAAGGATACTTTTCTAAATTCCTAATTTCCAATATCCTATCAATCTATTGATTTCTAATTGGCTATTAATAGCGCACTACTAAAAAAAAAGGCTAATACCAAATGTGACAAAAAAGAGTTCACATGCGGAGCATACTCACCCACACGCCTACTCATGCTCTAAAGCCCTAATGTCTTCCTAGTCAGTCCTACCTCTGCCTCTGCCCACGGTATTATTTTTACCTCTTCCTTTTTCTCCTTTGGTTCGCATGATTACCAAATACGTAACTTGCTTACAAAATACGTTACGAAATATAGTAATTTGCTTGCAAAATAAAGAAAAATGATAATGTGTAATATTTTTTATAATTATATTTTAAATAAGGAGTATTTTTTATAAAATAACTTATAAAATTAATCTTACTTTACGTAAATATCTTCATTTTACAACATAATTATATAAAAAATTATAAAAATAATTGTGAGTCTACCACTATTATAAAATAAAAAAACTAAAGTAAATTCCTTACAAAATAAAATAAAATAAATAAATGGATTGAGTACAAGTGAAGTGAAGTGGACGAGCAGTTGTCGTTGTTGTGCCACTTTTGTTAGGAAACCAAGGGATCCCATTTTTTAAAATGAAAATTAATTACAAGTTGGGTTGGGTTGGGTAACCCAACCCGGGCTTAGCTTGGGGCTGAGATTCCTTTTGAATTCCCAGCCTGCCCAAGTCCAGGGCTTTTTTCCTAGCCTTTTATTTTCCCCCCTGTTTTTTGTTTCGGCATAAAATGGACAGCGGATAAGAAGACGCGTGAGAGTTTAGACAACCAACAAAGCAAGCAGAGTTACAGAGGCCTGATATCCACAAGAGGATTTTCTTACAATGTTTTTTCTTAAATAATTTCTACATTTAAAAAAAAAAAAAAACTTTACATGACACTACAATATGGTGGCACCTGGTTTATTAAAAAAAATATATATTTAAAATAAAATGACTTCCTTAAATACAAAAAAATGAAGACAAACATTACATTCCATTTATCCATATTTTTAATTTCTTTTAAGAAGTCACGTGGCACCACATTATAGTGTCACATCAAGGAGATAAAATGAGTAGTATAAATTCGAGGACATGGTAGCATTTCTCATAAAATCTATTCCTCTATACGAAAGTTGATATAATACCAGAAAACTTAGATATAATAAGGTAGCTGCTAAGATGGAAATCTCCGTGTCAAGATGCAAGTATGCTTTGTCAAATGATTAGAAAGCAGGGATTGGGTAGATCGTAGGAAGCTGAGTTACAGCAAAGAAAAGGTCTGCTTACCAAAAATGTCTAATAATTTAGCGTTGTTGTAAGTTGGGGCAATTATATATGGACATGGCCACAGCTCAATATAACTTGACAAATCCACCTCCTACCCAATCCTTGCCTCTAATTTGGGCGTGGCCTAGGCTGCTGTTGATGATAAAAACGTATTTTTAAAGCATGGAGTTTTGTTCTTGTGAACCTACATCGTCCATCGTTTTTTTTTTTTTTTTTTAATTTTTTGTTAATTAAGAATTAAATAACATATGCAAGAAGGTATGCTATTAAGTGATTAATAATAATATATCTATTTTAATCTCTAGTTTTTATTTACAATTAAACTTATTAAATGAAAAAAAAAACATGTTTAATCAATTGTACAAGAAAAATGACTTTTTGCGACCAGTTATTTCTAGCAAAATGATTATTTCTAATTAAAATGAGTTTATTTTCATTGCAAAACAATGGTCACAAGTATCCTATTTTCTTGTAGCTAGTACGTACATACAAGTTACTAATTCTTTTTAGTTTTAAAACACATAGTTTAAAGAGAAAGATAAATCTGAAGAAGGCTATAGAAGAGATAATGATCACCAATTTCATTACCTGGTGAGATTACAAGAAAAAGAAATTGAGTTCACGAAAATGGAAAGATGCAGCAGATTGAGATGCTTGAAGCAAATCTTCAACCTTTTTTCTTGGATTTTGATAATACATAGTATAAAATGAATCTGAATCTTTGATATATCTTTAAAACATTTAAAATCAAATATTTAAAAAACTGTGGGTATATATATATATATATATGAATAATGCTATTATGTCTTATCAATTTGTCCTCTCATTTTGACCCTCATGTATTAAATTTTTTTTTCTTAATAGTTAAGAAATTGACTATTAGTATATTTGTATTTTTTTTATTTTTTAAAAATATTTAAATATGTTTAAAAATTGTTTGAAATAAAAAAGAAAAAAAGTACAATCTGCACTAGGCTGCAAAGCAAATACTTACAGGCTGCAAAGTAGCACCGCTCATATATATATATATATAAAGGCATCAACGCTTATGTTCTTTGCTTGTATGATGCTAGGTTCAAGAAATTTGAAAGTAGTATACTTGGTATGATTCAATCTTATCTGTTTAGTAGTCCAGTCCACTTTGATTATTTTCCTGATTTAACTATTTCTCTGGATGATACTCATATTTTGAAAGTTTTGACTTTAAAATATTTAAACTTCTGGTTAAGATATGAAAGAAGGTAGCAAACCTCTTGCCATTGTCTACCGTATTTATTTTAGACTTTTAAAAACTAATTTAAATCCTAAAGCTATTTTGAAAACTTCAAAAAGTACAATTTTGTTAATTCAAAGTTCTACCCTTAATATAAACATTCAAGTTCCAAAAATGATTTATTGGAAAGATATATCTCTTCCCAATGAATGGACTTTGGAACATGAAGTTTCTCATGCTAGAGCTTTTGCTGATGAGCTCAATCTCGATTATATTAAGTAATATTTAGATGGTACTGTTAAAATTAGTTTTGATCAACCTCTAGTACCAAACGTAAGAAGAAATTCTTTCGCTGGATCTAGATATTCTTTTATCGATTTTGTTTCGAAAAATCTAGTAAGAAGAGACCAAGATTTCAAACAATTTTTGGAAGATTCTATTAAAACAGCCCAATCTGTTAACCCTGATTTAAAACTGAAAAGAGTATCTATCTCCTTTCAAGTTACTTCTACTTATTACATTACCAAGGATGCTGAGACATCCAAGGACAAATCCATAAAAGAAGAAGCTGATAAAGAAGAAGATGCTGCATCTTTATCCCCTACGGTTTCAGATATGGCCTTACCTGTTGCACATATTCATCACAACTAGCTTATTGTGATAAATAGAGCTTTTGAATTTAATTTAATTACTTTAGTTAAATAATACAGTTATGTTGAAAACCGTGATAAAAGAAAAACTTATCATGCTGCTTTTTCTACTCCTGAAAAATTACTTGTTAAAAGAAAATGGAAAGAAAAGATGGATGCTCTTCAAAAGCATATATTTTTCTTTGATTTTATTGAAAATTATTATGTTCCTAAAAATAGTTTAAATATTGTTAAAACTAGTTTTGTCAAAGAAGAATGATGGTTAAATCTAGCCACTCTCCTTTGAACAAAGTCTTAGAGTAGATTAGGTATCCTATCCCCAATAAAAATGACTTAATTCATAGGTTATGTGATGCAGTTATTATTTCTTAAAGTCGAAATTTTGACAAATTCAGATTAGCGAGTTAGATAAGTATAAGATTGCCTTTACTATTCTATTTGGACACTACGAGTGGAATGTGATGCATTTGATCTAAAAAATGCCCCTAGTTAATTCTAAAATATTATGAATGATATCTTCAATTCATTCACCCATTTCACCATTGTTTACATTGATGATGTTCTCATATTTTTTAAATTTATTGATGAACACTATAAACATTTACAATCGTTTCTAGATATCATTAGACTAAATGGTTTAGTTGTTTTTGCTAAAAAAATTAAATTGTTTCAAGCCAAGATTAGATTCTTTGGTTATGATATTTTTGAAAGTAAAATTAGACCCATAAACAGGGCTATTGAATTTGCCGACAAATTTCTTAGTGTCATTCTTGATAAAATTCAATTGCAGAGATTTCTTGGTTCACTTAACTATGTTGCTAAATTCTACCAAAATATGAGAAAACAATGTTGCTCATTATTTGAAAACTACATAACAATCCTCCTACTTGGTATGATATACATACTAATCTTATTAAATAAATCAAGACACATGTCAAAACTTTTCTATGCCTTTGTATCTCTACTTCTGATTTTTTTAAAATTATTGAAATAGATGCCTCTGACATTGGTTATGACGACATTCTGAAACAAACTGTTTCACCAGGCTCATCTGAACAAATTGTTCGATTCCATTCCAAATTCTAAAATACTGCATAACTTAATTATAGTACTATTAAAAAAGAAATATTATCCATATTACTATGTATTTATAAATTCCAGAGTGATTTATTAAATAAAAAAATTCTTATTATGTATTGATTGCAAAAATGATAAATATGTTTTAGAAAAATATGTTGAAAACATTGCATCAAAACATATTTTTACTCAATAGTAAGCTATTTTTAAGTGTATTTGATTTTGATATTGAGTATATTAAAGGTTCTGACAATTCTATTTATGATTTCCTTACCCGTAAATTCTTGTAGTAACCATGAGCAAGAAGAAAGCTAAAGGAAAACAGATTGTTGTTCTCCCCTTCCCCCTAATTCCTGATACTGAGCTCATAAAAAATGAGCCTGCTTTCCCCCTAGAATTTGCTAACAGATTTACTACTCTTGGTTGTATCCCTACTATTAAACCTGTTTCATTTGTTTATTATTTATACTCCTTATGATCCTCATGCCAAACATTTCTACTGTCAAATCTATTCAGTCTTTTTCTGCTTTGAAAACTGAGTATATTAAAAAAGTTTATTCTACATATATATTTTATATTGAATCTAATTGATCTATATATACAGATCCATTTAAAATTGCGTCCAGCTATTTTCCTCTTGGTCTTCACTGGATTCCTGAGAATTTAGCAAAAAACCTCCAATATTATTCTGGTATTCTACTCCTGATAGAATCCATTATTATTAAACTCATTTATGACAAGACAGATAAATCAAAGTGCTTATATTTTAAACATTGTTAGTGAAAAAGACTGGGGTACTCACCCCTTTACTTCCAAAAGACTTCCCAATTCTAAAATTGTTTATCGTTATTATGATTACATTGCTGCCTAGTCCAAATGCATGCTATTCCAGACTGTAGATATGAGTCACTCCTAGTTTCTTAATTTCGATAAAAAATTCAAAGGCAAACTTCCCATTTGATTCTTAAAATGATGGAACTGGTTTGGCCCCATTCCTAATGTTTTCCCTGAACAACTTCAACAATCTTTTAAATGCTTTGCTAATGTAGTTGTTTCCAAATTAGACTGCCATGATGAAAACTTTCCCTACTTTCTCAATTTCTGCAAAAAATACAAGGTTCCTTGGATTTTAAAATAGAGTTATGAGCGAAAAAGTGATTTCATGGTCCATTACTTCTTTGTTAAATTGTGGGATATATATCCCTATACTCAAGATGTTATAATTATATAATCAAAGACTTCCTTTAAACTGTTACAGATATGAAAAACACAGAGGCATTCCCTGTTATTGTTCATTGATCAACATCACCTGGATATCCACTAATCCAGGCCCTTAATAATAAGTCGGAAGCATCATCAGAGGCTTTAGTTGTAGGTCCATATGGCAACATATTTGGACATGACTCTTAAGATACATCAAGATCATCTGAAAATGAATGATCCGTCAACACAAATCGACAAAGAAGGCTACCGTCCCCAAGATTGATTGGCCACCTCACCTAATTGGCAAAAGACAGACTACTGTCCTAAAAATACTGATTGGTCTCCTACTGCTAGACTCTTGCTACTTTTAATGTTTAAAGATGACTCTCCCATAATTGCGCTGAGAAAGCTGTCTGCTACAAAAGCATCTTGATTTCACGTGAATGAATAGTAAAAGTGAAATTACTATTTACTGTTCACTTTATTGCTTTAATTGTAATAGGCGCCTCCTTCATCTATAAAAGGGGAACCTTGCTTCAGAAGAGGGTATCACTTATTTTGGACTTCCTTGTTTAGGTATTCATTTTCCTCTTACCACTTTCTTCCTCATTTACCTTCATTCTCTTCTTCCACTTTTTGTTTATTATTCTGTTTATTTGTAAGTTCGTTAATCTTATTTTAATGCAATTTGTTATTTTCTCATTCTACTTATTATCTGCATTTGCACACATTCATATGGTCAGTTTTACCTCCTGCTATTAACTGTGCATACTCTATTTCTTGATTATTGTTAATTCTTGCATCTTTTTTTTGTGCTTCCTTTCTCCCTTAGCTAGCGCATCATTTTTTGGTATCAGAGCCAAGTTTGGTTCTGGTTGCTAATCGATTACTTACTTCTTTTCATTCATCTATTTTGTTATCCTCCAAACACCGAATTCTTACTTTATATGCTTTACTTGCTATTTTTGTTGGCTACCTAGAGCCACATCTGTAAGACTCGTTTGTCAAGAGAATGTGCAGGGCAGGAAAATGTCTAAGGTTGCGGTAGGGATGAGAGTAATCAGATACTGAAGTGTGAAGTTCTGGTTTGATTGGTGACAAAATGAATATAATGCTTATATCTAATTCATCTATTAGTTCTAGGTATATACCCCTGATATTATTAATGAGGAAGACTTTTCTATTGAAGAAATTGATTTTATTAATTTCAATCGAAGGAATATTCCAAAGAGAGATTTCACAAAACTTATTGGATTCAGTCTGCCTTTAATACTAAATTCAATATTAGAATTGTTGAACAAACTTATGCCATTTCCAAAATCCATGAAAAATGTTGCCTATTTACGCCAAAAAATATTCAAGATTTTCAGGTAAAAGGTTATAAATTTTTGCATGTTGGTTCTGTTTAGTTGTTGCCAAGGGCAAGTTTTATTTCTCATAAGGGATCTGAGGTAAGAGCCTCTCCCATCAAAATATCCAGTACTGAGTCCAAGGAGACAAATGTTTTTAAAGAAACAAAAAGATTTTGAACAAAACAATTTTGTTAATTTAACTCTCCAAACTATTGGACACCAGCTGGATCGTATTAAAGAAAAGATAAAAAAAATCTATTTCTACTTCATCTTCAAAATCTGTTTTAAAACTTATGGAAAAACCTTTAATTATTTTACTAGAAGATCGGCCAAGGATTGACTTTCAAAACAAACAGGCCAGAACTTTTGATAAAATTAATCAAATGCTTGCTGATATTAAAAAAGTTTAGTTCTAGTGATTCAGAGTATCACTTAGAAAATGAACCCTCTAATTATCATAATATTAAACTTGACTGCAATGATTCTTATTGCAAATCTTTGAGTAAAATAATCAATGTTTTAACCAAAGCTAAAAAACAAGAAAATCTTTTGTTAACCTTGATTTCTCAAATTACTAATCCAGATCTTAAAGAAGAATATCTTCACAACTTCAAGAAGACGATGGTTCGCCAAGAACCTAAGACTCTAAACAAAAAATTAGTTTTCAAGACACTTTGAAAAGATTTCAAAAGAAAAAATTCAAAAATGTTTCTACAAATGATTTACAATGTGAAGTGAATATTATTGAAAAAGAAATTATTGAATTCAAATATGAGATTAATAATTTCAAATCTTAAAATGATTCTTTAAAACAAGAGTTTTTATGTTTTAAAATTGAAAAACAACTTGATTAGGATATTCCTTCTGATAATGAGCAAATAAATGATTCTGATTCTAGTCAAAAGAAAGATAAATCTTTTGAGAATCAGGTTTATTTAATTCGTCATACTATTCCTCCTAATTTGTCATCCAATTAAAGTGTTGATATATATACCAAAAAAAGGATGCGGAAGCTAAGGGAGAAAGGAAGCACTAAAAAAGATGTAAGAATTAACAAGAATCATGAAATAGAGTATGCACAGTTAGTAATAGGCAATAAAACCCATCATATGCATGTGTACAAATGCATATAATGAGTAGAATGAGAAAATAACAATTTGCATTAAAACAAGATTAACAAAATTACAAGTTAACAAAATTACAAATAACAGAATAATAGGTGAGAAGGAAGACGAATAAGGAAGAAAAAGATAAGAGAAAAATGAGTACTTAGAGAAGGGATTCAAGTCTAAAATAAGTGATATATATATATCACTAAATATGTTAACCCCTTAATTTAACAATTAGCCACTCGTCAAAAATGATAAAAGATTCTTTATATTCCCCGAAAACAAAAACAAAATAAAATATTACAAACATTCAAAAAAAAAAAAAAAAACCCAATGATTAAATGACCACTAAACAATGAAGTGGCTCCATTTGGGAGTGAAGTACGTGGGCAGGCTCATGACAACTCAAAAGTCAGAAATTATTAACTCCTTTAAAAAAAAAAAAAAATCTGTATAGATGGATGGATTGGTTTGTTTCAATTATAAGGCTCTGAAAGTAAAGGCAAGTGGCATGACAGTCTATTTCAAAAAATTATTTAAAACAAAAACTATTACCTATTGGTTTCAATGATTAAGAGAGGGTACTGCATGAAATAATCAAAGAATATTCCACTGATCCACTTCATATTGATCATAAAATATTCTCGGAAGTTTTTATTTTATTTTATTTTATTTTTTTTAAAGTAACACAGATTTATCTATAAAGTTAACGAAATGTCCTTGTCTACACAATGGCTCGCCTTCTCCCTTCACTTTATATATAGACGTCGACCCATGCTCTGCAGTTGGACCTATGGCGCTAGCTCATCCAAGAAAATATTTATTTATTATTTATTTACTAATCATATTCTCATTATTCTATGATTTGATAATAGATTATAAATTCACAAATAAAATTTTATATTTTTCCATTTTTCCTCTCTTTTATCGTTTTAACATGTTTATTAGCCCCTAATACATTTGTCAGAAAGAAAGAAAGAAAAAAAAAAGAAAGAGAGAGAAATATGAGACTAAATTTTGTTTATTTTCATGATTAAAATTTAAAATTTTGAAAATTTTGAAAATTTTTCATCTCATCATTACAATTTTTTTAAATTCTCATATAAAATAAAATAAATAATTCAACTTTTTCAAATCTTAAAATAAATATAATATTAAAAAATATATTCTAACGAAACTTTATTTAATCTTTTAATTTTAATCTCAATTCATCTCATCTCATCTTATCTCTAAAAACAAACACGCCGAAATGCCTAAATTGTGGGTGAAGAGTTCAACAGTACCATACTTGTCTAATAATTCTCCTTGGAGTTGTTATGTCCCAATAATTCCGCAAATGTATGCGGGATAATGGGATAAGATTATACGTGTCCAAGAGAGTAATCAGCAGATTATTTCTATATAAAAAAATAGTTGAAAAGAAAAATCGGAAATGCCGAAGTGGCAATGGACTTATTTCCCAAGAGATTATTCAACGAATCCTAACTTTGAGCCAATTCAGGTTTCTGAGTTTACGGAGATTTGGAGTTAAGATATGATGAAAGTTAAATAAATATTATTAAAATATTATTTTTTAATATTAATAATATTTTATTATTTAAATTATTTATTATATTTTATATGAAAATTTAAAAAAATTATAATAATTAAATAAAATGAGTTAAAAACTTTATGTATCTAAACCTTTCCCTACTCGCAATTTCCACCATATATGGAGAATATTCATACATGTGGCCACAGCACTAGTAGGGTCAATTCAAACCACTAAAGATTCAAAGAGTTAGAAAAACAAAAGGAAAATAAGGAATTAATGATTTAAATCTACTATATTTCTAAACTTGGTGTGAGAAAAGTCATCATTTAGTTCCACTTCCACGTTTTTGCCAGACATGTTCCCAAGATTTTTAGGTATAAAAGCATCCATTTTACATTTTAGACCTAAAATGTTAGGTTTAGTTTCGTTAAAATGTTAGGTTTAAACTTGGAAGAATTTTTTGTTTTTAAAGGAATATTATATGTAGGCATAACTTCACGAATTGAGTTACAGTTTCATTTTATTAATTTTTTTATTATATTTTAAAAAACATTTGAATTTAAGATTTTAAAATCTTCATCATTTTATAAATAATTGACACGTTAGCATGTATGGTTCGGTATATAAAATTGTAAATACAGACAACAATTTCCTTCTAAAAATAGACATGGGACGGAGAAAACTCCATTAACTTTGTACAGAAGTCATTTGGAATCACCCGCCTCCACACGCATGATTCGCCATGACCTTCTCAGAAAATCAACTTCTCTTATTTTCCTGAGAACAAAACTCACGCATGGGGTGGGTGGATACTTTTTTTTTTTTTTCCTTCTTGGGTGCAAGAAGGCATGCTGGTACCATTGCCCATATTTTAGAACCCAAAAAGGAAAGGGAAAAAAGGAGGGCTGAAAATGGACTTTTCCTGGCTAGCTACAGACATTAAAAAAGATAAGAAAATGCATTGGCCATATATACCTACGATTTAATTAGAAGGGTTTTAAAATTGCTATAGTGACCAACAAAAGCCTATGTCACTGCGTCTATCTGCCAGTGAAGTTTTTGGCCATTTCAATGGGAGGCAAAGATGAAAGTTGCCAGAAATGTTATAAAATAGAGGAGAGCTTATCGAAAAGACAAAGGAGTTGATACCATACTTGTCAAAGAGAAACAAAGACAGCTTAATACATTGAGTGGTTTGGCGCTCTTGTATGGACATAGAAACCTTACCCTATCCTATTCCAGCTATATTAATATTAATACTAATATATGTATGCACCAAGTGGGAGTTCCATTTCACCAGCTTTATTTTTTGACAACATATGAACTCCTAGGATGAATGTGGTGTTATCTACCTTTTTGTGCTAAAGACTACACAACTCATTTGCTAGTATAATGTTCGAGCTACCTTTTATCTTACAATCTTTTCCCTCTCTCCAAGGACACTATCAAATACTTTAGAAGTTTCCCCACGTTGTTAAGAGTTCCCTCTATATCTTGGAACCAATTTGCAATTTGGTTTTATTGGTATATAAAAGGAATAAGATTAACTTGGAATATACATGAAGTGACCTAAAATGTGCACAACTCAAAAATTGGTTTTTTTTTTTTTTTTTTTCAAATTCCATTTCACTGTCCTTAACTTCTACCGACGTCACAAAACCCAATACCCACCCACCCTCAGTCGCCATGTAGTTACCCTTAGGCTATGTTTGAGTGTCAAACCCATCTCAAACCAATCATTGATAAAACTTATTACTTTTTCAACTTTTCATAAAAAGTTAATCATATCTCAACTTATTTTATACATTCAAATACATATCTCAACCTACTTGATATATTCAAACACATTTTAATAGAATCTACAAAATACTACTATTCATAAATAAACTCAGATCATCTGAGAATATCTCAACACTCAAACGCAGCCTTAGTTTCGGAGGTAATGACATACTCGACATAGTCTCGCAACCTCCTCACTGGCCATCATAGTTGCTAATACTCTCGGAGGTAATGACTTGCCAAACATGTTGATTGTTTTCATCTTTCTTTTTTGGCTCAACGTTTTTATTTCATGTTTGGTGCTCTTGTTGGTTCAAAATTCCATTTAATTCTTATAGTTGTTCTAAAGAGCAATGCTTCCAGCAGCTCTTGAGAGACATGTGCGGTACAAGTAGATTTATAGGTCGAAAATCTTTCGAAGGAAAGTAGTGATTTTGTGAAAATCATTGTGCGTAGTTCTCATGCGCCGCCCACATCTACGCATGGTCCCCAAGCGCCACCCTTTCCGGTAGATCTTCTCGACACACGCATTAGATCACCAGACTTGCCACCACTAGACCTTTCAAATCTAACTTTTGTAGCTGAAAAGAAATGAGTGTGTTGCCTTCACAGGCTGTTACAGATTCCAAAATCTATCGGTGTTGGTCCAAAATATAATTCGTTATTTTTCACATCTATCTTATTGCTTTTATTTTTGGTTTCTTTATAGTTAATTAAAAAAAAAAAGTTTGTCTCTCGGACGTTTGTCTGTAGAGGTTGAGTTCTCTCTTTTTATGAAGGATGAGGTTGAGTCTCTGTTTAGACACAGAATGTTGTCTCTTGAATGTTTGTCTGCAGAGAGTATCAGTGAAGACCATACCAATCACAAAAGAAAATAGTGTACTGGTGAAACTCCAAATGCATTATTTTGATTTATAATGTCATGTTTGATACGAGGACATCCCAGAATGTATCCAGTCATAAATGTAAATTTCTCTAATGAATGAATGATGACAGTTTTCCCTTAAAAAAAAAAAAGCAATGCCTCTGATTTCCTTAAATTAATAAAAGAATAATAAAATCCTCCTGAAAACCAATAAAGAAATCAGGAATTCATAAAAGGCAATAAATCTCATGGCAAAGGAAGAAGTTTACTTCCTTCTAAGCCGATAAAAGTTAATGCCACGAAAAATTGGCAAACGGAAATCAATAGGTCCAAGCACCAAAATGGAAAGATGTTAACTAAATTCCTTTTCTAAAGCCAAGCAATAGAATAAAAAATTATCCAATCTGGCTTTGGCTTCTCTTATTATAATAATGGCTTTATTGGCAATTATATATGTATATATATATATATACAGCGAACAAAAGGCAAAAAAAGAAAAAAAAGGGAATAATAATAATAAAAAAGAGAGACAACAAATAGGTGTAAAGTCAAAGTACACAACTTCATACTTGGTTGGCGAGTTGGTTTGGACTCGAACTGCAGCAACTCATTTGAATTAACGAATACTCAACAGCCCACACCAATCAAAATCTTTCTTTCCTCCACCAATTAACGCGTTCCAATCCGACACCCAAGAAAAGAATATAAACCACTGTCGGCACGGCACCACATTTCCACATTCTCTCTGTATTCTTTCTTTTTCTTTTTATTATTCACCTTCTTCTTCTTCTTAATTACTTCTTCTTCCGATTCCGTCTAGAGTTTGGTTTCCGATCAAGAAGAGAAAGAGAGATGGATTCGGAACAACGCCGCAAGCGAAAGCGTATGGGCCGGCCGTACTCGCAGGGACATTACTTGTCGCTTAGATCTTTCGTTCTTTGCTTGTCCTTCTTTGTCTTCCTAGCCTTCTTGTCCTCCGATCGCTTTTCGATTGGCCCCGTGTCGTTTCGACCTGTTCTCAGAGCCTCCTCCACCTTAACCCTCTTGTCCTCGTCCCCCAGCAGTTCTATTCTTGATTCTTTCCACGACAAATTCTTGCCCCTGAGAGTAGAGGATAGGGTTTTGTTCCCCGATCACCTGCTCCTACTGGTGTCTAATAAACTCCATGAAAGCGAAGAGTTGGAGTGCGTTTACTCCACATTCTTGAACGGTTCCGGCGAGCTTCTTCCAGATAAGAGGAGCCAAGAAGTGGGTGTTCGACCTGTGCTGTCCACTGAACCGTACGATGCGCTTCGGTCGATTGTGAGGTGTCCGCTACCGCCGGTGAATTACTCGACCGCCGCCGTAGATCTGCGGAGGCTTCGGAGCGGCGAGGCGGGCCATTATGAGTGGTCCATGGGGGCTAACCAGACGGTGTATTCGTGGGAGAAGTTGGCTTATGAGGCGGTTTTGGACGGAGATACGGTGGCTGTGTTCGTCAAGGGATTAAATCTTCGGCCGCATAAGAAATCGGATCCGACCCAATTTAGATGCCATTTTGGGTTTGGGAATTGGGGGAGCGATGAAGGCTTTGTGTTCAAAACTCGAGCTGTTTCGGCTGCACAGGAAGTTGTTCGGTGCCTGTTGCCTCGGAGCATTAGGAACAACTCGGAGAGGGCTCAGGGAATTAGGGTAGCCATTAGTCATGCCAATTCCAGAGCTCATGTTCACGAGCCTATGCCTTCTGTGGCCAGAATTCACGACACCAAGTCTGAGGAGAACAAGCAAAATCGGAGCAAGTATGAGCTGTGTGTGTGTAGCATGGTATGGAACCAAGCGCCAGCGCTGCGAGAGTGGATTATGTACCACGCCTGGCTAGGGGTCGAACGCTGGTTTATCTATGACAACAACAGCGATGATGGCATTGACGAGGTGATTAAAGAGCTTGACTCTCAAAACTACAATGTTAGTAGGCAGAGCTGGCCGTGGATTAAAACCCAAGAGGCTGGTTTTTCACATTGTGCATTGAGAGCAAGAAATGAATGCAAGTGGGTGGGATTCTTTGATGTTGATGAATTCTACTACTTCCCTCGTTCGTTTCGTCACCCAAAAGGTGATGGTCTTCCTGGTCAGAATTCGCTCAAGTCCATGGTTGCCCATTTTTCGTCTTCCACTTCAATCGCAGAAATCAGAACAGCTTGCCACAGCTTTGGGCCATCTGGGTTGAGTTCACCTCCAGTACAGGGGGTAACCGTTGGGTACACTTGCCGGCTGCAAAGTCCTGAGCGGCACAAATCTATTGTGCGTCCAGATTTGCTCGACACTTCTCTTCTGAATGTGGTGCATCACTTTCAGCTTAGGGAAGGATTCAGGTACTTGAATATGCTAGAAAGCACTGCCGTTTTAAACCACTACAAATACCAGGTGTGGGAGACATTTAAAGCCAAGTTCTTCAGAAGGGTTGCTACCTATGTTGTTGACTGGCGGGAGGATCAAAATAAAGGATCAAAAGATAGAGCACCTGGGTTAGGGACTGAAGCCATTGAGCCGCTGAATTGGAAGTTACGCTTCTGCGAGGTTTGGGATACTGGCCTGAGGGACTTCATTTCGGCCTATCTTGTTGACCCTCTTACCGGTTTGCTGCCTTGGGAGAGGTCTTCTCTGTAACACGGATACATGATCAGGGTGCTTTCAGCTTAGCTCCCCGTGTAGACAGACATATACGAGAGCCGCCACTGATTCTTTTCATTGTTTTGGCCTTCTATTCACTGATTTTTTTTTTGTAATTGTTTTTATACATGCCACGAATTTATTATAGGGATCACACACATGTAAATTTGTGACAACATGAAATGAAAGTTTTTTCCATCTTTGTCTCTTCTAATCTTGTTGAATGATTCATCGATTTATTTCTCCATTTCTTTCTTAACGTTCAAAATTAAGAGGATATGAACGGAGTATTTGGAAATTCATACATCGGCATGATATATAATCCACCGAATAGTTTGGCCAAAAATGAGTGAAGCATGTACTGGGAAGTGGGCAATTAATGGACTAGTTTCTCATCATGAAACGTTGAGGAGCATGGTCAGGATATCACCTATGCAAATTCAGAAGTAACTACAAATGAATCTGATTTCCTTGTCGCCCAAGTTTGGAAGTGTCCTCATAAGGTTCGCCAGAAGTTGAAAGATCAGTTTAACTTCTAGTCAGTATAATCACACACATAAAAAGTGAAAACCAAACATGTTTTTATACCAGAGATACATAAGAATGTTACTTGCAATGCATTAAAAAAGGGGATAATTAGCATAATTCAACACTTATTTATCCTGTCGTGTTGGAATAGGAAATGCATACTTTTTAAAGGAATCCGGCCCTTAAAACTCACTAGGATGAGCGTGTATTATTGAACCAAACAAAACAACAAACAATAAAACCAAATACAGATATTGAACTTAAAACTATAAGACAAGTAAGCCTCTCCAGACCATACAAGTGCACAGTGCGCCATGCAAAAAGTTCGGTTAAGACAATGCCAAATCGCACCATGTATACAAATGAAACCTAACCATACATGCTCTGAATTATCGTCCACACCAATAATCCATTCATCTCCTCCAAAGGGAGAGTTTAGTAAGGCTCCATTTGTTTACACAAACTTCTTATCTCATCTCATCTCATCTCAATCATTACAATTTTTTCACATTCCCATACAAAAATATAATAAATAATTCAACTTTTTAAATAAAAATAATACTAAAAAATATTCTAATAATATTTTATTCAACTACTATTCAAAACATCTCATCTCATCTCATCTGAACTGTCTATCCAAACGGAGCCTAAATGTCCAAATTAACACTTGAGCTGAGGGTCAAGTTACTGTTGCTCGCAACATGAGAAAAAGCAGGAATAAAAACAATGCCTTAAAATGAGAGAGAGAGAGAGCATTTTGTAGTGATTTAGAAGGTGAGGATAAGAAGAGTAACCCAAACAATTTTATGTTCTAACAACTAGATAGGTGCAGCAAAATTAGAGCTGGTGATCACAAACCCTCGAAATGGAGGGACAATTAACTTAATATGGATATGAGTCTTAATTTCCCTTTCCCTTTCCCTTTCAGGAGGAAACCATTTATATCTATCACATTTGGAGTAAAGTTAGCCATGCAATAAGCCATAAAAGAAAAATAATTTTAAACCTATGTTCAAGCTTAGGGATTTGACGTTGAACTGAATCTCTGTTTTGCCGCTGATGTTCCACACAAGCTATTCTGTTATAGGCAACTCCAGGCATGGAGCAAGGGGAAGGATAGGGTCAAATATATAAGTTGCTAACTTTCAGACTACAAATCTGTGGTACATAGAACAATATACCAGAGTTTAAAATTTTGATATCAAAGAGATGTTTAAGAGAATGAAAAACTGTACCCAGTTGAACGACACTAATACCCAACATCTATCATGCCAAGCATCCTCTGATAGCTAGAATTAACAATTCGAGAGAAGGGAATGAAAAATAAAAGGAAGAAAGCAGCTACACGGTTTAACTCTCCTCAATCAATGATGAATTACCAGAGTTCAAAATTAGTAATCTAAGAGAGAAGCACCTGACCAGAAGTAGTAAAACCCCTAATTGTGTCACCACCAACAATCGCAATTCCTTTCTTTCCAAGTGGCTGCAGAATTTACCGCCGGCAAAGTGAGGCTGGTATAAGTTTCTCTTTGAAAGGAACATTTTTAAAACCTTGCACTTGCCAAGAAAAGTCAACTTCAGTCCATGCATGATACCTGTGTATTTGAAGGCAGAAATGGCAGCTTAGACTTCCGAGGATAAAGAGATAGGTTGCCAGGTAGCTCTCTGCAAAATCAGGTAAAATATATGGTTTCAAGATGATTTGTTTTGGTGGAGAACTTAGAGTTTATGACACTGTCGAATACTTGAACCTCCAATAGGAAGTTCCTTCAAATAACTTACAATCTCCAGATTTCATAAGATTCTGCTCGAGTTATCTTTGCATTAGTTTATTGGCATCCACAGCCACAGCCTCATCATCACCAATAAAAGATTTAGCTGTGAAACCAACTTGAAGGATACAATGTCTATCATAAATAACAACTAGTGTCCTGCAGTATGACACATCTGACAGAGATTCCCACACCTTGAGAATGAGCAATGAAAAGCAAAAATTAAGCAGACTGAATAGTTTCTATACGTGCCAATTACAACAAAGGTTTCTTCCCCTTTCTCCTTGACAACCAACGGGGCATAACTATTCGGTATAATGTATATTTGCAAATGATATTTAGATTAACTCCCAATTTAATACACAATTCCACCATTATATTAAAGAAATAGGAATTGGGGCTAGTGGCTCTGAACTATAATGTAAAATTGAGACATCCATTTTATATTTTGAACTAACTTGAACCAAACTCCATCTTTTGAAACTTAGCATCATAAAGATTACATTGTCTCTTTGTATGCATCATCTTCATTTGACAATCTGACATAAAAAGAGAGGTTCTCATTATTTTGTAACACTAAAAGGTTATGAATCTTGCAAGAAAGTAGAAACCAGCTGAGTTAAGAAAATAAAGCAGATGCCTAGAGAATAAAGATCATTGTGAACATCGTAGGAAAGGCGATATAATGTGCATTACCACATTAATTAAGAAACTACAGAATCAGGGAGATGAGGGCATAGTCTCTGGCATTTAACTCCTTCAGGACTTACCTGAAATCAAAACATAACCAACAAAAACGAACCCTAACTTGGAAGGGATAGATTTTTTTTTTTTTTTTTTTGATAAGTTGGAAGGGATAGAAAAATAGACCTGACCAACCAACTAAAATGAGAGAGAAACTAGGTTTGAAAAGCATATGGGAAACCCTCACCACAGATATCGACTTTGGTTGGATTGACAGCCATAAGAGCACTAGCGATTCATCAAATTTATCTTCAAATTTTGATGAAAAGTACATATTTTCCATATATCTAAAACCTCCTTATCCATAATTTTATTTGGATTAGTCATTAAATTCATCAAAATAATAATATAATATTACTTTTTTAACAATAATATTTTTTAATTTTTTCTTTCATATTTTGCAATTACACTAACTATATATTAATTAATAATTTAATTTGATACTTAAATTCTTTTTTCCCAATTAATTTTTTTCTTCAACCTAATTATCCAACAAACACATTTTACCAACCTAATTTTTTTCCTCAACCTATTTTGGGGCTAGTTTATACACAAAGAAAAAAGCACATGAATATTAAGTAGAAAAAATGACAAAGACTTCATCCACGTTACAGTACATCACGTGGAAAAGAAATGATCCGGAAATGTTATTTTACTAATAAAATATGTGGATAGCCAATCAACAGTAGATCGCCAAATTTGAAGATGCATGAAGAAGTCCTGTAGCTAAAAGCTTGAGATTTGGATATATGGTGAATCCAATGCTAGGATTTTAAAGCAAAAATCATCAAATTTTAGATATTAGACTCATTTGATGAGTCCAATGCCAATGCTCTAAGAGACAGGTTAGGATCAGCTCGACTGTGAACTGCAGGGTGGATAAATCTCACATGAATATGACCAATGAATATTAAAGTTTTAATCTATAAGTGCTTGAGAAAAATGTAAGACAGCAATGATGAACTCAGAGCAGATTAACTTTGAGGGAGTTCCATAAAAGTAAAACATAAATCCTATGCTACTTGAAATTCGAAATAAGAACAAAAAATTGAACTTATAGACCTCCAACGAAGTAACCAATATGTACTAGCCAGACTTCAACTCCTCCCCCCATGTCAGTGCTTTGTGCACTACATTAATACACATCCCATCCGAAGCCCAGAGAAAGGAGGAAGCTTGTGATAGGTTGACAGCCAGTGTCAAATTTGGCTACCTTTCAAAAATCTTATAGCTTGACTTTGAACATGCTGGTAACGTAGTCATGCATTCAAGTTTCAGAGAGGTAGTAAGATTGTAGAATCGTATCATGACTCTTGATACTACTCATCTATCTATCAGAGAACCGGCCAAAAAACTAGAAGCTGATAAGTCTGATAACAGCACTTGTAAATCTCATGTCCTGTTTCTCTATTATATCTTTGTTATTGTATTTGGAATACCCTAATTTAAAGATCTTGGAGCCGTCGCTAAACAGGTCATGCAACCTAACACTATACCTGCGACACAGAGATGTGCATGCACATGAATTCAGCAAGATGACATTAGCTGAAAACTGAACAAAGACTTCCTCTTTTTTACCCCAGCTTCTCTAAGCCGTTTTTATGGAAATCAAACCATGTTCCCGTCAAATGAAGAAGTTACACAAGTACATCTATTCATGAAGCAAAACAGATCTAGGGGAAACCAGCAGTTGTATGCTCCAGTTGGTATACATTGTGGCTAATATCCACCAAGAAAAAGATAATTGTAAACACACATCCAGTGGAGGACTTAACTGGTTAGGGATGTAGAAAATAAAAATAAAATAAAATATAGAAGAGAGAGAGAGACAGAGAGAGAGAATGAGGCAGAAACTTTGAGGGCTACATATACCATAGGGACATAGGGGGATGACGCTAGAGAAATAATGGAAATCAAATAAATCAATGATACTGATTGATTTTCACAATAAACTAAATATGGTAGAAAATAAGTCATATTACCATACATACTAGAATATTATGAAAATATTCCAAGTATGGTAATATTCTAACATCCTCGGATCCTCTCTCAAACTTAGGATGAAGAATTTTGAAATCACGAGTTTGAAATTTTAGTGTAGCCTTCATATCCATTGATTGATAGCATATGAGATGGTAAAATACTAAAAGTGGTGTTGGGGACAAAGTGACTCGCAACTGGAGCATCAAATCTAGAGTTGTGGCCAACAAAGGGCTGTATATGGCCATGGTCACCTATAGGACCAAAATTAGAAGGTCGAAACCCAATTAAAAATGAGAAGACAGCTAATAACGATACTACAGATGCATGGATGTGACGGCGTATGGGATCAGTCTTTCATAGTTCAAATGATATGTACCATACGAACTTAATTCTGATTTTTTTTTTTTTCATAACAAAAGCACCGAGTGGTGACAGGCTTGCCGAAAAAGGATGCCGGAAAAATACCATAGCATTGGGATCAAGTCTTTTATAGATCGGATGATTTGTACCATGCGACCTTAATTCTGAAATTTGATTTCAAAACAGGTAGTGTTGAAGGTTGGAAAGCACCGAGAGGCGAGAAGCTTGCCAAAAAATAACGGCGGAAAAATACCCAAGACACCATTCTTTTTACATACCATCTTTTCATGCAATGGAACAAGATCAAAATGAAAAGAACAATAAGAGAATCGAGGCCACCATCGTACAAATGAGATGGTGAAGGGATTTGTCAATGGAGGTGTAAGGTAAGGAGTGGCTGTGATGTAGCTCCAGACTTTTTGGCCGCATGCCAGAACCAACTTTTTCAAAGACCTTAACAAAAACATTGTTGCCAAAGAAGCCATTACACCATCAGTAATTAAAGAACATCCTTGCAAATTCAAAGTTCTGATAGAACCTGCCCTCCCAATCGCTGCAAGAGCTTTATCTGTAATCAAATTGCACCAACTCAAACCCAAATTCGTCAAAGCTGGAGCCAAGTTAATAAGCGAAACAATTCCAACATCCCCAATCTTCTTCCACCTCCGTAGTAAAACTTTAAACAATTTGTAGAAAATAAAAATAAAATAAAATAAGAAGATGAGGAAGGGACGTAACTAGTTTGTAAGAGGTAATGCTAGCGGGAGAAATTTAAAATAAACAGTCCACATAATCGAGCCAAAGGCTCAGATATCATGTGGAAAATAAAAATAAAATAAAATATAGAAAAGAGAGATGGAGAGAGAGCTACATCTTTGCTATTCCGAATTGTACTTCAATGAATATATGTTCCTATTTATAGGAAAAGAGTGGCTCTACAACCACCATTGGGAGCTCCTGCTGGGGGCTCCCGCTAGTGTATTTTGGATTTTTTTATTTTTACTTTTTTTTACATGTATTTTTTTAACACTGTTAAATATTTAAAAAAAAAATTTACAACATCATTAAAAAGCATTTTCTTAATTACTAAGTAAAATAAAAAATCCCAGCAGGAGCTCCCAGCGGGAAGAGCAGCATTTTCCATAGGGAAGTGATGCTAGAGAAATAATAGAAATACAATAAATCAATAATACTAAATTTCCAACTAATTGATATTAATTGATTTACACAATAAACTAAATATGGTAAAAAAATAAGTCATATTTCCATACGTACTAGAATATTATGAATATATTCTAAGTAATATTCTAACATAATATTCTAACAACGGAATCTAGATGTTCAAAATGACACTAATTAATCAATTAATAAAAGCAATTCCCGCCGATGTAAGTTGCACCATAACTCATAATCCCCAAACTATAGCACACAATGGCCGGAAGCAGATAGCATATCAAGTTCATTACCTGATACTGTTGAAAGGAATACTAAGCTGGAATTGAGCAAGTAGTATTGGAGCCAAAGCATAACCAACAATACCAAAGTAAAAGCTCAAAACTACAAATCACGCACAAATTTAACCAAAATGCTGGTAATTTCTCGTTGAGATCATTACCTGCTCGCATCAGCAACCAGAATGCCCGAAATAGTGCGGTTAAGGAGAACAGCCAAGAGCTATGCCCCTCCTTATAAATCGATAAACTCCGGACAGAGTCGTCGTTGTTGGAGACCAAATCTGCAATCCAGTCCCTCCTAGGCTTTGACCTCTTGTAATGTCCCTGTGAATTTGAAGAAGAAGAGGAGGAGGAAGAGGAATCCCTAAAGAAGAAGCACGGGAAAGAGGGCATAGCACGACGATCGTAGTGGCAGTTTGGGGTTCCGTGGATGACTGCGGAGGAGGATTCCCGCTTCCATCGGAATAAATAAGACAAAAATATAAAAATAATTACTATTTAAAACACTAATTTATTTTTTTAATATTATAATATGTACGTCTGGGTATATTAAGATACTATTTTATTATTATTTTTTTTATTTTATTCTTATTTTTTATCTATTTTTTATTATTATTTAATATTTTTATTTTATTTTTATTTTTTATTTTTTTTACTATTTACAAACATTTTCAAACATTTTTCCAATCCAAACATAAATCTTCTAAAATAACATCCGTTAAGCTTATATGTTATTGAAAAATGCTGGAGGCAGTCGGCCGGTGCAAGCGCTTGGCAAACGACGTTGACGTATAAAACAGAAAAACAACGCCGTTTCAATTTTATTAAATTTGCCCCATTTCCCCAGACCTCCATTCTCTCCAATTTTGACCCCTCTTCTGTGTTTTTTCTTTCCTGAGACCTCTCTGTGTTTCTTCGATCCCTCTCCCTCTTTCTCTCCCCCGCTGCCCCTTCTATCTGTCCGGTCGAAAAACAACTCGAAGATTCATTTGAGATACTATTCCACCCTTGTGCCGCACTTAAAATTAGAGAGTCAAATTCTCCAGAATGCCTTCTCAAAGAGAAGAAAGTGCCCAAATGCAGCAGGTTGCAAGCTTTACCACGTAGAAAAGAACCCCAAAATCACAACAGAATCACGTTTCGAAAAAAAAAGAACTTTAAGAGAGAAAAGATTTGGAAAAAAAATCCATATCAGAAACCCACTCTAAGATCGAATATTAAAGGTAAAATACCTCACCAAATAAAAGTACCATCACTCACAAACACCATTCATACCCAAACTTGTCTTTCAAAAGCATTAGACAGAGATAAGGAAACCCATCCAGGCCAAACTTCAAAGCAAACTTCAAACAGAAGATAGTAAAGAACTTACTTCTTTGGAACAAAAGAAAAAGTAAAAGAAGAAAAAGATCACCACGAAAGCTTCAAGTAGAGGGGCTTCTCACACGGTAGAAAGACCTACTAGAGGGTAAACATTTTTTTTCCTCTCTCTTATAGATTTTCAATACTGCATTTTAAGTGGGAAAAACATTATCATTTGACCTGGAAAAGCAGTTCCCTGTACTATGCTTCACTGCGGCAGCTGACCAAACGAAATGGGTTTTCATCTCTGTTTTCTAATTTAATTCGTCTTCGTTTTTGCTTTTTTTTTAAAAATAAATATTAGCTGGCGTGGCCAGCCGACTACACAACGTCTACACGAGACAGTGTGTATAGAAGAATTGTATGCTATAGGAACAAGTTTTGGAGAGCCCCTTCTAAAAAAAAGTGACTATAAAATATATAAAAATAATTTTTTTTTTTTTAAATTTTAGTGTGTAACAAAGAACTCGTGCAAGACTTGTATAATTAAAATTTGTATAAATCATTACTTATATTGTAATTCACATATTTCATCTTACTCTTAATTGCACAAAAATATTTGAAGAGAATAATTAAAACTCCTTTCAATTTATTGTTGAAATTAAATTATGTGAAATGATTTCTACAAGCGCCAATAGAAAAATTCTGTATAAGTTCATTGTAAAAAAGTGGACCATAGCATAAAAATGTGTAAAAAAAAATTGAGTGGGATCCACATTTTTACAAAATTTCTACACCAAATGTATCTATTTGAAACTTGTACTTAGCATTATTTTTAAATTATTTAATTTTAAAAAAAAAGTAAATGTAAATAATAACAGTTCATCTTCTGAACGGGTTAGCCATTCTCAGGCTCTCAATGACAGCAAATAAAATGCTTCATCAGCCATCCTCATGTTAATTTCATGAACCACATTATAGGGTAGCAAAATCAAATTGGTCGAGAATTTCTTTTCCCCCTCTACACTCCCTCCCCGAGTCCCCACTACCCACCATGCTGCCGAAACCTCCTCTGCACTCCACATCGCCAGACCTCCACAGCCCATCCATCGCAACCTATCTCACCCATCGCACCCTTCCGTCGCAGCAAGTTGCAGCCTTGCCATCGCACGATGGTTTGCATTTTCATATCATCTTAGTTTTTTTTTTTTTTTTTGCTTCTTGTGTTTCAATCCATTGGTATTTTTATGTTCTGCATTTAGATTGAGGACTTCTTGCAAGGGAAAAAATTGAAGAATAGGTTAATGAGAGACCATATATTAGCAATGTCATGCGAATGTAGTTGATATCTGGAGGAAACAAAGAAAGCACAAAGAAGAGAGAAACTGTTATTGTCCATTTCTTCTTGTACTATGTGGTTAATGAGAGACCATCTATTAATTTACAACTTGGCAGTGCAATATGAAGTAAGAACTAAATAGAGATGACAAAACACAATAGACAAATGGAAAGGGCCAAGAGAATGTGAATGGAATTAGTTTATTTAAACCCTGTAGAATTAAATTCCATGAAGAGGATGATCATAACTCTGTAGGACTTTATTTAAACCTTGTAGAATTAAATTCATACAAAACTAACAGAATTTCATAGTTCATTGCATAAACTCATTTTAGTAAATTAAACAAAACTGCTCTAGCTTATTTTCATTCACTGTTGAGCAAAATACCATTAGCTAACTTCATCTGAATTTTCTCTTTAATTTTAATGAGCAAAATACTTTTATTGTTTCTTTCTCTTTATTTTATTTTTTTTCCCAACAACAACAAAAGTCCCATGATTGGAGTGACTTCTATCATTTAACTTGGGTCATTGTTTTATGTTTTAATGAAGGATTTTCTGTCAAGTTCGGATAGTGATGAAGTTGAGATAATAATGAATAGAAATTATCGAAAAGTTGAAGATGATACTATTGAGGCAGAAATTGAAGTACAACAGTGTGATATGAATGTGCTACATGTGCCAAATGTGGAAGAGGGAGTGGAAGTCGGAGATGGAGTGAATGTGGAAGATCGAGATCGAGTGTTGGAAGATTGAGTGAATGTGGAAGATGGAGATGATGTAGGAGATGAAGATGAAGTAAATACGATTTCTAGTTTAAGTAGTAGTCATTTTGAGTGAATCTATACAATAAAGTCTTTCATAATATTTCAAGATGAGCTATTCAATAGCCAAAGGGATGCTTGGCTCAATTAATGGAACATGTTAATGTTATGTTCATAAATTAATGGAAATGTTATGGATCATGTTAATGTTAATATTATGTTCATGATTTAATGGAAATGTTATGTCTATGTTATGAAAATGATTGATTCTATGTTAATGTTTCAGATTCTGGCCTAATGACCATAGGTTGTTACATTACATTTTTTAAACTATAAGTATCATTACATTCCAAAAGCTTCATTACATTTTAGATTTTGCAGAATTTTCAGATTGAGCATCATTACATTTCTTAAAATATAAGTATCATTACATTCCAAAAGTACAACGTCACTACAAAAGATAGAAATGGCCTAATGACCATATGTTGTTACCATTGGCCGACATACATAATTATTGATAGGTACAAAATGATTACAATCCAAATCACAATAAAACAGAACCTTGACAATAATAAAGCTTTCTTATACTTTTTCTCCATAGCGGTAAATTTGGCTTGTTCTGTAATTACACATTCTTGGTTTATTATGTCGTTCCTTCTTTGAGCTAGCTCCAACATCATCTTGCAACATGTGTTTAGTTCCATTTCAAGATTAATCCATTGAAAAAATTCACATTGCTTGTTGATCTTATCATTTGGACAGTTGTAAAATCATTTGCCAAAGCTGGTAACCTTGCCCGAAATCTTTAGCTTGGATGGAATCCCATAATAGCAAAATGGTCTCTGTGTCCAAGAATTTGAATTGGCACTACTGTCATCATATTTCACCATTGCTTGAATTTTCACGTTACTGCCAGAAGAACAGCACAATAAATCAAGTACACTCACTCAATCAGTACTTGTATACTTCCTATGACACAATACCAAAACATAGGAAGTATACAAGAAACGAAAAAAAAAATTGATAAGCAAAACAAGACAGATATCCAGTTAAGTTTCTTCAAAACAAGCTCTGTCAAAATTAAAGAGATATATTATTTTCCAACCAAGAAGAAGAAAGATATTTTAATATTGTAGGCCTTGCAAGTGTTATGCAGTGAGCAACTACCAAAATCCACAGATTCAGTTGCATGGCTTAGCTAGTCAAACTTTAAAGATGCAAATTTTAACTAATGATGGTGGACATAGAATTTTAATCATCACTTTGAAGCATATATTAAATAATAATAACAAAAGGTACAATAGAAGAGATAGTGTCTATCACAGTAGTACCTGTCAATTGTAGAACATGTTCTCAAGAGACTCGCATATTGGTGTTTCTAAGGTGGTTATTGTTTTTGGTTTTGATTAGTGATAGAAATAACAGTGATAGCCAACAATGTTGCAGCCTAAGATACGGCCGTAGCCATCAAACAGGAGATTCAAAAACTCACCAAGCCTTCCAAATTGCTACAAGCTGCATTTCGAAAGAATGGTAACTTAAAACCTATACAATTGCATATTCGTGGTGCAGACAATCATCTTATTTTGAAGCAAGCACTCTGCCATTTAACTGACCTCAGTAACTTGCCAAGTAACGACATGTTCAGTAAGCCTTTTAAATTTATATCAGTGTGTTAAATATATTACATACAAGTATGTAAGAAAAACGTAGAAGAATACACTTCAGAAATTAGGACTATATGATGTAGGATAGAAAGTAACAATAGTACAGATAAACTAAAATTGACATTTTTTTTGCAACATCTTCTGCAATACCTTGTTCAAGGGGCAGTGAGATAGATCTTCTGCAAAATAAAGGATCCACACGGCTTCAGCAAAAAGAAGGAAATCTTGAACATGAAAATGATTACATCAAAGTCTGAACATTATACTTGGAGCAACCATTTTCATGGAAACATAAACAGCTCAAGAAAATCGGTACTTTAGCAATCCACCATACCCACGAAAATCAATTCTAGCGTGCGTTTTCCCACAAAAATCGATGCTTTAGCAATCCACTAAACCCACAAAAATCGATTCTGGAGCACGTTTTTGAGTTTTCCTCTGAATTTTACCTACAGAGAGAGAGAGAGGGAAAGAGGGGATGGGGCTAGGGCTCGATGGGAGGGAAGGAGGGGGTGGGGTTGTGGCTTGATGGAATGGAAGGATGGGGTGGGCAGGCTCGATGAGAGGGAAGGAGGGGATAGGGCTAGGGCTCGTTCGGAGGGATTCGTTGTTCTTGAGGGAGAGGGAGAGAATGCAAGGAAGGGAAGTGGGACACGAGAGTTTGAAAACATTTCTCTCAATCTGCTGCACCACGACCACATAGTAGGTAAATGGAGTGCATACATGTCATAATTTTATTGGATGCCATTTTTTAGGGGAGACCGGTGGTGCCTGCTGGAAGAAATTCTCAAATAATAATATTAAATATTCTTACAAAGTCTGGTATTCATAACCTTCACATATATACAGTACAATATTAAAATTAGATAATCTAATTTAAAACGCAAAATATAAAAGATATTTTTCTAGTAAAATATTTGCAAAACATAAATAATGTTCCACAAAATAAAATAAAACAAAGTTGTGGTGTTGTATAAGAACCATGTCCATAAAGGTTGGACCACGATTGTTGGCCATTGAAGCCGACCAACATGGCTGTTGAGGTAGCCCTGGTCCATGGAACCGTTATGCATGTGATCGTGTGCAATATATATGCCATCCTATTGTTATTTTTGTTCACGAATTTTTAGGTCCATCATTAAATATCTTGCAAGTGTCTAGTTAGATTCTCACATGCATCAGACTATTACTTCATTCAAATAGATCCAAACAGGGCAAGAATCTAAAATCTATGAGGTTGATTTGTTTTTAGAAAGTATCTATGAGGTAGAATTCGATAAATCTACCTTTCCTTTTTTAGATTTTTTGATACCATGCTAAGATTCAAATATTTTGCACTTAAATTCTTATTATTTCTCCCACAATTAGAGTGAGTTAGTAAGCGATCAAATACTAATTAGAAAAAAAAATCTATCATTAAATTTGGAATCAATAATTGAGATTTAGAAATATTTTAGTCATATAGAGATCTCATAAAAGTAACTCATAAATTGATGTGGTGCGTTGAATTATAAAATTATTTTTATAATAAAATAAATATAATGTATCATATGAAACTATGTCAATTTGTAGGTTTATTTACAAAACTTTAACACACATTTGCTCGGATAATTATTCTAATTAGCTGCTAATTGGAAACCCTCCATGCACTGATTAGCAATGCTCCAAAAGGAAGGATATATTCGGCCACCATGATATATTTTCTATGGATTCATGCACAAAAATTTAAAGGGTTCGCATCACTCTCATGCACAATCTTGGAGAACATATTAATATTGACTTTGCAATTTGCATGCAAAAGTGGATGGCCCAATTCAAGAATCGTGAAACAGTATCTCTTCCCAAGAGTCGACATCACTTAAGCTAAATATGTGTGCTACTACTGTATGGAATGTTGATTGACATTAAACGTGGCCATGCAAAACAAAAGCAAGAAAGAAAAAAAAAAAAAAGGGACGGTCCTGATCGCTTGACTAGTCTAGATCGTCATGAAATTTTATGATGGGTTAGTAACAGCCGTCCACTTGAGGGTGGCTTTGATTTGAGTGGATACATCATGTCTTCAATCAGTCTGGTTCAGAAACGCGAAGACAAAATGCATCCCATCAAAGATTAATGTAACTTTCAGGGAGATTGCTGCATGGACTTGTTGATTGGATGCCTATCGATTTCATTAATTTCTTGGATAAAAGCATTATCCCCACTTAACCCTTTTTAAGTCAGTGGATATGAGACGCATCTTATCTTTGATTCTTTTTCTTTTGTAATACTAATCAAAACACTTGAATATTTAATATGTTATTTGTATTATTGGTTTTGTCTTTTTGTTTTTGTTTCGTCCCCAAATTATGATTATTTCTCAAAATTATTAGTTTTTGACAATTTTGATGATCATTTAGATAAACAAACGTGGAATTGTATAAGGAAATTGCTAAATGAGGTCAGATCCGACCATAGAAGTTGCTGATTTTGTCTTGCTGTTTAATCATGTTATGATTTTGGATGAACACGCATGCAATCTGTCATCATTTTTGTATTTTATCTCATGACATTAATGAGTGGAAGGTTTAAACAGATTAGACCTCCTTTGTTTTTTTGAAAAAATGTAGATTTGAGAGTCAACCAGATGGTTGGATAAGAAAAATGTTTTTAGTATTGTCGTTATTCAGAGAATAATCAGAATGGCAGTGAACAAGAAATTTTACAACTTTGAAATTGGCCTCTCTAATCAATCATCGATGCAATAACTAAATAAATAATATTTATAGTTTCGTTTGTTTTTGCAAACGAGATTAGATTAGTTAAAATTAAAATTAAAAATTATGTAAAATATTATTATAATATTTTTTAATATTATTTTTATTTTAAAATTTAAAAAAATTGAATTATTTTATTTTTATACGAAAATTTAAAAAAATTATAATAATTAAATAAAATAAATTGAAGGAAATTGTAAAAATAAACAAGACCTGAATATACAAGTTCACATACTTTGGTTAAAAAAAAAAAAAAAAAACTAGAGATTCACACAACTAAATTTATTTATTTTTAGATAAATTTCGCATTTTTTTAAAATTAANAAATTTAAAAAAATCTCCTCAAATTTGTATATTAAAATATAATAAATATTCTTATTTTTTTAAATTTTAAAAGAATCTTCTTAAATTTTCACATCAAATAATTTTATTTTTTTAAATCTTAAAATAATATTATTAAATTTTTATATAAAATATAATAAATAATTTAATTTTTTTAAAATTTAAAATAATAATAATATTAAAAATTAATATTTATAAAATATTTTATTTTATTATTTATAAATCATTTCTATTTATCTCAATTCTACTTTCAATCCAAACGGCATAGAGGCTGAAAGATGATTGGGTGGTGAAGAGTGTGCAGCCATGGAACATCGGCCGCCACACAACATCGTGTGTATCAAATTAAAGTGGATTGAGGACGTACGTACCCATGGATTCGGAGGAGCATGTGACAAGACAGATCCGCAACAAAAACACCGTAGAGTCGTAGGCAAATTGGACAGATCAATGGCATCGATGGCGGCAGAGCAAGTGAGAAACACGTGCTTCACATTGAGCAAATACAATCTCACCCCCAACTTTCAACCCCGGTGTATAACAGCCTTATTATATGCAGACAAGTACTCTGTTACTTCCACGCGGTTCAATATTATGGGGCCTCCCGGATTTTATGTCTAGAGTGGTGAGTACTCAAAAAGTCAGAAGTGTTAAAAAAACCAATTTGTATGTTAAATAAATCTTATTTTATAATAAAATAAATTTTATTTAAATCAACTCGACGTAAGGTTCTTTGATAAAACCTCTGTAGTCTAAATATTTTTAATCAATTAATTAACCAATATTATAATTTTATATAATTATAAGAAGACTAATAACAAGTAGGATGAAACACGAGACCATCTTGAGAAGAATAATTTTTTTTTTTTGACTTTTTTTAATTATTATTTTAAAAAAAATTTGCAACATCATACTTTCGTCACTAAATATCGGTGACTAACATTTTTCTAACAAGTAATGAATTTACAACTGGCATATTTTTACGGATATTCGTTGAAAGGCAGCGAAAAAGAAAGAGAGTAGTAAAGAGGCAATCGGATTCAAGTCTTAAAAAAAAAAAAGGAAAGCAAAAGGCATCCACCCATTATCCCACCACTCACGGCCACATAGAAAGGTTGAGGAAAAGCGACGTGTGTTTAGTGTTAGTGTAGGTGAAGGGTGGGCTCCACCAGGTTTACCATCCTCCACAACCATACAACCCACGGATGAACGCAGAGACAACCAAATCTTCCCCAAACAGACAGCGAATATGCTCATTTGACGGTGCACAGAGGCTTCCTTTCTCCACCATCCTACTCTTTTTTATCTTTTCTCTTATACTCCATTTTTTAATATCAAATCTAGGTACCATATTTGCCAACCATTTTCCATATAAATGCAGACAGTTTCAATGTCGAGATAACTTAAAAAAAATTAACCCAATTATATAGACCTCATTTCTTGTTGTATACCCCATTCCATTGGTCATTGGATTTTGGAGGACTATGCACGTGATTCAAACCTGGACCACCCAATTACAAAGTTGGTGGAAGCCTACGAGTAAGTACCTCTGAAATAAAAATTAATATCTGGGAAGGAAAGAAATTATATATGTTATATTGTATGTATATATATATATATAAATGTTGTTGGACGGTAGAGATAGTAATGACTAACATCATGGGATATTACTAAAACATTTCTTCTTGTTTACACCGAGGAGGTGTTACAAAAATTGGACGGTCCTGGTTCATGATCTGGAAAGTTGCCCTAGGTAAATATAAATACATAAACATATATATATAAATACATAAACATATATATATAAATACATAAACATATATATATATATATTTATATATACAAAGATCTCCTCTCCAGCCAGACCCAGACCCAGACCCAATCTAATATATATTTCCTTCTAAACCCAAAAAGTCCGTGTCCAAAGAACACCCAATTGGCAAGCGCAAGCACAAGCGCCTTCTGTATACTGCTATATCTATCTACCAAAGCCAGCCCTCTACCTTCCAAATACTGCTCTTTGCTGCAATATTGAAGCCGATCGTCGACGACTGAATAGGAGGAAGATGTCTCGCACATGCTCGCAGTGCGGGAACAACGGCCACAACTCGCGCACCTGCACGGACGCCGGCGCGGGGGGAGAGAACGGAATCATGCTGTTTGGCGTGCGGCTCACTGAGGGAAACTCGTTCAGAAAGAGTGCCAGCATGAACAATCTCTCGCAGTACGATCAGCAGCCTCAAGATTCCAACGCTGAGGCCGGCTATGCCTCAGACGACGTCGTTCACCCCTCCGGTCGTGGCCGCGAGCGCAAGAGAGGCATGTTTCCTATCTTTGACCTGGCTAATAAAGTACACATGATTCGGTGGCCACCATTGGTGGATAAATACTTTTCTTTTTCGGTTTTTGGATGTTATTTCTGATTATTTTTGGATTGGTTTCTGTATGTGTGTGTGTAGGGGTGCCATGGACTGAGGAGGAGCATAGACTTTTCCTGCTGGGCTTGCAAAAGGTAGGAAAAGGAGATTGGAGAGGGATTTCAAGAAACTTCGTAAAAACACGAACTCCAACACAGGTGGCGAGCCACGCTCAGAAGTACTTTCTCCGCCGCATCAACCAGAATCGGAGACGCCGGAGATCTAGTCTCTTTGACATCACTGCTGATACGGTAATGATAAATCCCGATAAAGAAGTTATATTTATGCTTGGTATATTTGGACAACCCAAATAATAAATCTCAACCAATATTTACTTCCCAATTTCCTCTTTTGTTTGGTTTTTATATGCGACAGTTTTTGGGTTCCTCCATGGACGAAGATCAAGTGCACCAAGAAACTGCGACGCTGCCCAAGCCACAGCTACATCTAAGCCATAATCATGGTGGGTTTCCGTTGTCAAGTTTTCCCGGGGCGCTCGCTCCGGCTGCGGTACCAGTACCACTTGCTGTTGAAAACCCGCTGGAAAATCTCTCGTTAGGACCCAACAATCACGTGAGGATGTCAAACAAGCCCATCAGGCCGATACCTATGCTACCAGTCTCTCCATCTTCAAAAATGGCCGATCTTAATCTGAATCAGAAAACGCAAGCGGACTCATCGCCTTTGTCACTGAACCTCTCTATAGCATCGTCGGGTGAGCAGTCACCATCAGCAACACACTCGTCAGCTTTTCAGGCTATTCCCGGCAACTTCAGCAGCAGTGGAGATAGCATTATCAGTGTTGCGTAAAGAATATATGCTAAAGATTACCATGCTGTAAAGGTTGCAGACCAAAGTTGGGATTAGTTATGATAAAATTCAATTCAATTAGGCTGGAAACAGAAAAAAAAAAAAAAGGAATCAGGTTATTAGGTAAGTAGGTGATTAGCTTGTTGTCTGTACAGATTTAGAGAAAATCTAGCTAGGGGAAATAGGATGTCGTTTTCAGTGTGGTGGATTCTTGTTTGAACTTGTCTTGGTTGCTTTCGGAGTGAAATGATAAGAGCATCAGGTACCTTTCCTGTTATCTGGTCTACTCTGGTTTGTTGGAGCTTCAACTAGGAAAAATATCTGAAAATTGAATATTCTCTTTATCTGATAATCCTATCTTTCTTCTTTGATGCTTTTTGGTGCCTGCCTGGTAATTTCCAAGATTGGAGGCTGATTTCGGTTGTTTGCTGTAAATTGTAATTGATTTAAGTAGAGAAAATACTGTTGAACCAGGTAAAACTAGTCGAGAAAATGGTTTGTTGTATTTCAAGTCACACTGAATAGGTAGGTAGGAAATAGCTGTGAAGTTTCTATGAAACTAGGACGTTGTGTCGTCTCAACCTTTGCTATTATATGATGGTCTAATTAAATGGGAAATGTTTATGGCAAAATCATTTGACTGCCTGTAAGTTGAACAACCCACTTGGTACGTAATTGGATATAATATCAAAATAAACTTTCTTTTTAAAAGTTGCTTTATTGATATATTAAATACCTTATTGATGTGGTGGGTTTATCGTAACAGTCCGTTTATCGTATCAAAACTGCTTACGGCTTTTCTTCGTGGAAAATGGGTGGGGTCAAGTGACTCCGGATCCAATTTTTTTATGTTTATTTCTTGTGTTCTATTTATTAATTTGGGATGAATGTTTAGACTTTCTATCCTATTGTATCATGTAACTATTAAATATATTAATAATATGCTTGTTTTAAAAAAACTAAAAAAATACTTTATTGATGTACTGATGTGAAATAATATAAAAATATTTTATTTTCTAAATTTCTAATTTGTCACCGATGCAGTCTTGTAGTGAGAATTACATAGAAAACCAATATATAGTTATTCTATTTTTAGTCAGTGCATGTATAGAGCATATTATTTACATCACTTAAATGGTAAAAATTAATTTATAACATTCAAATTATTAAATTTTTTTTTTCAAATTATGTCATGGAAGCAATTTATTATGTGTATTTATCTATTCAAGCTTATAAAATATAGAACTTTACTATCTAATGTGTCTCTCTTTGTAACATTCAAATTTATCAAATATTGGTAATTAAGGTTAATGTTTCCTCACAAGTAATTTAATTTATCTCGTTTGTTTTCGCAGATAAGATGTGATGAGATGAGTTAAGATATATAGTTGAATAAAATATTGTTAGAATATATATTTTAATATTATAATTTATTTTTGTTTTGAAATTTAAAAAAATCAAATTATTTATTCTATTTTCTATGAAAATTTGAAAAAATTATAATGATTAGATGAGATGAGATGAAAAGTTTTGTAAAAGTGAACAAGGATTACACAAATTAATAATCTTGAAACATGTAAAGATTATGAGTTAAAAATACTGTACCTAATATCCAATCACATGGCCATATTTGAATAGTAAAAATGTTTCATCTCATTATTATCATTTTTTCAAATTTTCACACAATATAATAAACAATTCAATTTTTTCAAATCTCAAAACAATGATAATATTAAAAAATAATATTTTAATAATATTTTATTCAACTTTCAATTTTTAATAATGAATGCTTATGGGGATGACCGATGCGTAATCGGTTTTGAAAAATGTAAAATTGGTCATACCGGTTCGGTCCAAGATTTTGTCTAAAACCGGACCGAACCGGACCGGTTATATCCCTACACTTGGCCACTAGCAAACAGATGGTCAAAGCATCCATCCACCACCGCACGACTCATCTCAACGGTAAATAGTTTACATATCCAACGACCTTGTACTCATGCACAGAAACATAGTTACAAGGGGAGAGAAAGAGAGAGAGAGAGAGAGAGAGAGATAGAGCGAGAGAGAGAGTGCCGGAACAACAAACTTTAGAGGCAAAGGTCGACAGCGACAGAGATGCGGTGATGGAGAAGGAGATGCGGCAAAGGCGACGGCGAAGTAGATGAGGCAGAGGTGAAGGCGAAGGCGAGGGCGACAGCAAAGGAGATGAGGCGAAGGCGATGGCGAAGGAGATGTGGTGTAAGAGACGACGAAGGAGACGAGGTCACGATGGCGGCAGCTAGGGACCTAGGGTTTTTGCTTCTACCGCAGTGTGACGAGAGAGAGAGAGAGAGAGAGAGAGAGAGAGAATAGAAAGAGATATACGGAGAGAGATAAGTGAGTCCGGGGGGGCCTTTTACGCCGTTTTATAAAGACTCGGACTGTAAATTCGGTACCTGGGTCTTAACTCATACCCAGACCGTGTTGGTCCAAGTTTTACAATTTGGATTCTAGATCCACTTTGATTCGGACTGAAACCCGAAATCGAAATTCAGTTTTCCGGGTTTCGGACTAGGCCGGGAAAAAACCCGGCCCAGATGAATAGTGCTAATGTGCAGAGTACAATAGGATTGATTTAGGAAGATTGATGAAAATATTTAGGGAGCTGCTACAGCCACAAATGGATCCCACACACACAGATGTGGCACACTCATCGTATCCCCACTCTTTTTTTTTTTTTTTGCTTTCTTTTTTTCCCTTCTCATGCATGTGCCCCTTCCCGTGCGCCTTTGCCTATCTTTGTGCCGCCACAGTGGTCGGGGACCACCTTAGGGCTGGCAGATGCCGCCGTCAGTCCAAGCGGCACCATCCCCTATTCACTGCAGCACCTCTCCGGTCATTTCCCCTACCCTCCTACCCATTTCCCTCTCTACCTCCGCCTGCCTCAGCCCTCCTTGTGATCGCCATGGTGGTTGGGGACCACCTCAAGCAGCTACCGTGCACTGGAGCTCCCATCCCCCCTCCAGGCGGTGCCACTTGGACCATCGGTGGATTTTGAGATGGTCCCCGACCACCATGGCAGCCACGGGGAGGGCCAAGGCAGGTGGAGGCTGAGAGGGAAAGGGGGAAGAGGGGAGGGGAGATGCACGAGAGGAGGAAAAAAAGAAAGAGAAAAAAATGGAGAAAAAAAAGAGAGGAGATTGTGCCACATCTCCGTGTGAGATCCCTTTATGTCTATAGCATTTTTCAAATATTTATGAAAGCTAGAGCTACGTGAAAATGCATTAACTTCAAACAAAGTATGTAGAGGTGTTTATCAGCAATTGAATATTCTGACAATTCACATTAGGATCGAGCACTGTTTCTTACACTGCAATCAGCTCTCTCTCTCCTAGCTATTCAATTGCTTCACGAGAAGTTCAAATTTCATTTGATTTTGGCAGACACTCCTCCGCGTCAATTAGTAAAGAAGAATACTCTAACTACAAAGTAATTATATATAAATAATTTTACAAATTGATATGGCATGATATGATTTGTCAAATAGAAACACGTAACTAGCGTGGGCATGCATGCAAGATTCCTAACTACTACCGATCCTTTGGGTTTCTTTTGGTTTCTTTAGCTTTGCTTTCTCAAATTCTTCATCTTCATCGTCCTTATTCATGTATCCAACAACTGCATGTATGCCCAAACTCTAGATTTCAGCTTTTTCTGTGCTGCTGCATGCCTCGTTTTCTTTTGTCAGATTCTGCAGCTGAACTACTTTTGAATAGAGCAGTGCTAGGGACCCCGCTCCCAGTCCCGCTCCCAGTCCCGCTATGTGTTTTTTTTTTTTTTTCATTTTCAACATATATTTTTTTAATATTTTTTAATATTTTTAAAAAATAAAAAAAAATCACATTTTTATTAAAAATTATTTTCTTAATCAAGAAATAAAAAAAATAAAATGAAAAACAAAAAAAAAATCTCAATGGGACTGGGAACGGGACTGAGAGCGGGGGATACAGCATTATTCTTTTGAATAACTAAACATATATCATTATTAGCATCTTGGTCAACACATAACGACATGTTTCTTCAGTCGCAAATTAGAGCAGTGGATTACCCACCCTCGCCACGGGCAAGACCTGAGGATTGGATTCTGATTTGTAACCGAAAGCCTTGGGCTTCCGGGCCCCTTGAAGGCCCTAAGCCCATTTATGAATGACAGACATATATACATATTAATGAAGTTCAATTTTTTTTTTATTTTTAAAATTAGAAATCTNATGACAGACATATATACATATTAATGAAGTTCAATTTTTTTTTTAAAAAAAAATTAGAAATCCATTTGTGCACAAATAATGTTGCAAGGACTGATGTGACAATGTCATGTTAGCAAAGTCAACCGATTAATGTTGCTTGTGCTGGCAATGTCTTATTGGATGAAAGATAAAGCTTAAGATTCCATGGGTTATGGTTCCTATAAATAATTCTTTGAATAAGGAAAATTATATGCATATTTATTATTAATAAGTTTTTAATAATTATAAAACAGATATAGGAGATCAGTTCCAAGCCCAAACCTCTCACAATCAGAGAATTAATTAAGCAAGTAAATCAGGTACAAACCTTCCATGATAGAGCCCAACTAAATTGGTAATTACCCAGCTTTCAAACTTCAACCCTCCATCTTCTTACTGAAATATTATTATTAATAAAAGAAAAAGTTGATTAAGGAACAACGGCCTGTACTAAAAGTCTAAAGACCTCCCGACTAAGATGCCTATGTAACTGCATACGTGTCACTCTCCGCCCGCCTTGAATTTTAAATGTCGTCGCTTTTGTATTACTCGATCCTAAAACAAATTCAAATAAGCAAATGAAAATCAACTGGCAGTCAAAAGCTGGCATTCTCTGTGTGTTTGTGGGCGCACACCGTCGTACCGAACCGAACGTAGTCGCTGATCGTCTCACCCTTATTCGCCGGTCCTCGCTACTGCCGCACCGCTGTAGCTCACAGCGCTAAGAAAGTGAAGAGAGAAGGGAAAGTCTAGACGAACCAGGTCACTGTAACTCTTTCAAATCTTTCGCCATGAAGATTGTGGTTCTTTTTTTAGCTTCAGTCTTGCTTTTGGGCTCGTTCCCGTGCAATTCCATCGAAGACGATGTGACGTGCCTCGAGGGCGTGAAGCGCTCGCTCTCGGACCCGACGAACAAGCTCGGTTCCTGGACCTTCACCAACACCTCGGCTGCCATAATCTGCAAGCTGCAAGGGGTGACCTGCTGGGACGACAAGGAGACGCGCCTGCTTGGCCTCGAGCTCCCGTCGATGCAGCTTGCTGGTGGGTTACCGGAGTCCCTTAAGTACTGCCGGAACCTCCAGAACCTCGATCTTTCCGGTAATTCTCTCTCCGCCCCCATCCCTCCTAAACTCTGCCAATGGTTGCCCTACCTCGTGACCTTAGATCTCTCCTCCAACCGCCTATCTGGACCGATCCCTCCGGAGATAGGCGATTGCAAGTTCCTCAACACCTTGATTTTGAGCGGTAATCGTCTCACTGGTTCGATCCCCTACGGCCTCGGCCGCCTGGATCGCTTGAAGAAGTTCTCCTTGGCCAACAACGATCTTTCAGGTTCTATACCGTCAGATTTGGGGAACTTCGACGAATCGGTCTTTGATGGGAACGGTGGGCTCTGTGGAAAGCCCCTCGGGTCCAAGTGTGGTGGACTGAGTAGCAAAAGCCTCGCTATTATCGTCTCCGCTGGTGTTATAGGTGCCGGCGGGTCTTTGCTTCTGGGGTTTTTGACTTGGTTGTGGTGCTTCGTCAGGACTGGGGAAAAGCGAGGCTACTAAGACAATGATCGATGACAATATTATTGATGCTAAGACAGTTTAATTTTTATTTGAATTGTGTAAATTGATATTTTGAAACAAGAAAATTAGCCATTATAATTTCAGAAACTATTACAGATTATCTCAAATATAGTCACTATTAACATGAAGGAAATACGAATGAAAATTTAATTAACTCAAATATAGTTTATACATGAATGAAATACGAATGGAAATTTGATTAACTCAAATATAGTCACTAGTACCTTGAAGGAAATTCCAATCAATTATGCGACATGTTTACTGTTGGGAATACGATAGCAATTGATGTTCAATTAGATATGCTTGGAGCTGATGATGTGCCGAGTTGCTTCTAATATGATGATGATGCTAGCTGAATTCCGTAAGATTAGTTGTATAATTGCGCGACAGTTTCGAGACTTAATCATCAAGTTGATCATACTCAATGTTTGGACCCTCACTATCATCACGCTCGTCTGCAATGATTATATTATGTAGAATAACACATGCTTTCATTATATTTGTTAGTTTTTGGACTTTGAACATTTAGGAAGGTCTACGAATGATTGCGAATCTTTGTTGAAGTACCCCCAATGCACACTTGACATCTTTTCTTGCGGATTTTTGTGCTTTCACAAAAGTTTTCTTCTTATTCCCTTGTGATGATGGAATTGTCTTCACAAAAGTTCGCCACTTGGGATAAATACCATTCGCGAGGTAATATCCCATAGTGTAGTTGTTGCCATTAATTATGTAATTGACTGGATAAGCACACATTTGGGCAAGTTCAGTGAAAATAGAATATCTCTCTAGCATATTAATGTCGTTATGGGAACCGAGCATACCAAAAAATGCATTTCATATCCAGAGATCATATGAATCAACTGTTTTTAAAATAATAGTTGGTTCACGAATGTGGCCGGAGTACATACATTTCCAAGCTGTGAGACTATTTTTTCACTTTCAATGTATGCAGTCAATGCTTCCCAACATTCCTGGGAATCCCCATTGTTCACCAACCGCAAGCAATCGAGCAATATCATTAGCATTTGGAGACTGCAAATATTTATCTTAAAAAACACTTACTATTGTCTCAGAGAATTTTTTAAGGCTCTCCATTGCGGTGCTTTCACCAATACGTATGTATTCATCCAAAAAATCTCTAGTAACCCCATACGTTAGCATTTTAAGTGTTGCAGTTATCTTTTTCAAAAAGGATAAACCGAGTCTTCCAGCATTATCTCTTCTCTGGATGAAATATGGCTCGCAAGACTCTATCTCATTTAGAATAGGAGAAATATGGGACAGCTCATCCAAAATCTCATTCGAAATAGATTCGAATGATAGACTGGATTTTCTGCGAAATAATCGCAAAATAGGCGCTCGTGCCCTTGAATATGATCACGCCGAATAAACTTACAGTGTTGGCGATTGCCACGATGCCTCGATGATTGTCTATCGGCCTCGTCATTAAGAACAACATCCAACTCATCTTCAGATGATAAGTATGGGAGCAATTTGCGAAAGAAGGTACGAGCCATTTGATGAAGGGAGTGGGAGATCAAGGTAGACTATTGAATTTCGATTCTTTAGATCAAATGAGACTTGAGTTTGTGAGAATGTGAATGCAAGCAGAATGTGTATTTGTAGAAGAAAAAGTTACCGTTACATATATGACAAAAAATGTTATCGTTTGAGAGAAGATAGAAAAAGTTATCAAAGACAAAGAATGTTACCATTGGAGGTAGGAGTTCAAAATTTTACCGTTGGAGAAAATCTTTAAAATCTTACTGTTAGAGAAAGAACAAAAAATGTTACCGTTACAAAAATGACAAAATTTTTTATCATCAATACGTGGCTAGGTATTACCATTAAAAAAACTGATAAAGAGTAAACATTAAAAAATACCATCACGTTAGAAGATGCACATATTAAAAAAAAATTACTATTTTTATAATACAGATTTCGGTTTGAAAAATAATACTATATCTGGTAGTCAAAATCGTATAAGTATTTAGTAGAATATGATATTTAAAAAAAATATAAAAAGACAAAAGAGTTAGTAATTAAGATTGTAAATGGAAGTGAGAGAAAAAAGTAATAAAAAATAAATAGAGAAATATTATTTAATAGAATAGAGATAGAGATGAAGAATGTGAAGTAAGAAATTTTTAAAAAATGAATAAAATTTAGAGAAAAATTTTAAAAAATATGATTTTTAATTAAATTATAATTTTTTTTTTTATGAAAAGCCCGATGAGAATGCCAAGATTGGAGAATGATTTCGGTTGTTTGCTGTAAATTGTAATGATTAAGTAGAGAAAATACTGTTGACCCAGGTAAAATTAGTCGAGAAAATGGTTTGTTGTATTTCAAGTCACACTGAACAGGTAGGTAGGAAATAGCTGTGAAGTTTCTATGAAACTAGGACGTTGTGTTGTCTCAACCTTTGCTATTATTTGATCGTCTAATTAAATGGGAAATGTTTATGGCAAAATCGTTTGACTGCCTGTAAGTTGAACAACCCACTTAGTACGTAATTGGATATAATATCAAAATAAACTTTCTTTTTAAAAGTTGCTTTATTGATATATTAAATACGTCATTGATGTGGTGGGTTTATCGTAACAGTCCGTTTATCGTATCAAAACTGCTTACGGCTTTTCTTCTTGGAAAATGGGTGGGGTCAAGTGACTCCGGATCCAATTTTTTTATGTTTATTTCTTGTGTTCTATTTATTAATTTGGGATGAATGTTTAGACTTTCTATCACTATTGTATCATGGAACTATTAGATATAATATGCTTGTTTTAAAAAAAATAAAAAAATATTTTATTGGTGTACTGATGTGAAATAATATAAAAATATTTTATTTTCTAAATTTCTAATTTATGCAGTCTTGTAGTGAGAATTACATAGAAAACCAATATATAGTTATTCTATTTTTAGTCAGTGCATGTATTGAGCATATTATTTACATCACTTAAATGGTAAAAATTAATTTATAACATTTAAATTATAAATTTGTTTTTTTCAAATTATCAAATTATGTCATGGAAGCAATTTATTATGTGTAATTATCTGTACAAGCTTATAAATAGAACTTTACTATCTAATGTGTCTCTCTTTGTAACATTCAAATTTATCAAATATTGGTAATTAAGGTTAATGTTTCCTCACAAGTAATTTAATTTACATCGTTTGTTTTTGCAGATAAGATGAGATGAGATGAGATAAGTTAAGATATATAATTGAATAAAATATTGTTAGAATATATATTTTTAATATTATAATTTATTTTTGTTTTGAAATTTAAAAAAATCAAATTGTTTATTTTATTTTGTATGAAAATTTGAAAAAATTGTAATGATTAGATGAGATGAGATGAAAAGTTTTGTAAAAGTGAACAAGACTTACACAAATTAATAATCTTGAAACATGTAAAGATTATGAGTTAAAAATACTCTACCAAATATCCAATCAGATGGCCATGTTTGAATAGTGAAAATGTTTCGTCTCATTATTATCATTTTTTCAAATTTTCACACAATATAATAAACAATTTAATTTTTTTAAATTTCAAAACAATGATAATATTAAAAAATAATATTTTAATAATATTTTATTCAACTTTCAATTTTTATTTAAAATTATTTCATCTCGTCTCACTATCCAAACCGCATCTAAGTAAAATATTCAATCAACAAATTTCAGAAAACTTAACATTTGATGCTAATTAGTTTCTATGAGGTGCTGTACTAATTTCTCACCGAACAAACACACTAATTAGTGATTAGTAACTAATTATTTCGTCTTCACTACATCTCCTAATTAAAGCCATCGCATCCATAAATATTCCTTCCAAAAATATTATTGGCGTAGTTTCTTTTTCCCCATGATTCAACTTCAAGAAATTAGGTCTAAGGAAAAAGAAAAACTTTTGACGGGTCAAAGTTTCAAACTATTTTATAATAAATCAAGATAGTTAGGCTGGTTTGAATAAAAATATAGTTTCATCTCATCTTATAATTATAATTTTTTTAAAATTTTTATATAAAATATAATAAAAAATTTCAATATTTTCAATTCTCAAAACAATAACAATATTAAAAAAATAATATTCTAATAATATTTTATTCAACTTATCTAAAATTATCTCATCTCATCTCATTATCTAAATGAACCTTAGTCTCTCCTTCATCTGTTTCTTTTTCTTTGACTAACAAATTATTAGAGTTCAAATCATTGGGGTCTGTTTGAATTCAGAAACGAGTTGAGATTGTTTGTGAATAGTAAAATAAAATATTATTTTTTAATATTACTATTATTTTGAGATTTAAAAAAATTGAATTATTTATTATATTTTATATAAAAATTAAAAAAAAATTATAATAATAATAAGAGATAAATTGAAATGAATTTTCAATCCAAACGAGACTGATCAAGCAATGAGCTGCATGCCTGCCAATTAGTTTCCTGATGTTAATGTAGTTGCAATGTCTGAATAGGAATCTAAATTCTATTAGTAATTAACAACCCCTACAAACTTATATATAGCTAGAGAGTCATGTAAGAAGATGAAGCGACGTTTATTAGCATGCACGATCTCAGCAACCTTGTCAATGATGTTCAAAATATGTACAACTGATCGTGATGTCCTTATTCTTGAAATGATGGTCCATGTGATTGTTTTGGAGTGACAAATGGATGGAGGATAAAACTAATGTATCAACATTAATATTGTAAAACACGAAGCCAACATTAATACATATAATATATATAAATATATTTTATATTATATGTATTCGGCCTCTGTGCTTTAACAAGACACAACCTCTTCATCCGTCTATGCGCACCCATGAAATGAGCCAAAAATCGAAAAATATACCCCTTGGTCCCATATATTATTCAGCCATCCGATTTGCAATCCTAGTTCAATATCTAAATTAGGGGTGTAAAAAAATCTAAAAAACCAGGAAACTGGACTAGAAATAGATTTTATAATGAGAAACTCAGACAGAATTGGTCCGGTTCCAGTTCTAGATTTTTTAGATCCGGATTGGATCGGAATGAATCGGTTCCATTTAATATATATTTTAAATTATTATTTTTAAATATTATATATAATATTTTTATATTATATATAATAATATAAATTATAATTATATATAAGATAATATTATTATAATTTATAAAATAAAAGTTAATTTTAAATATGAAATTTTAATTCATCATATGTTTTAAATATAAAATATATTATAAGAACCACTTAGATTGAGAAACAATACTTAAAAATAAAATTGATAAATAATAAATTAATTTCAGAGTAACCGATTGTTTAGAACCTGAGAGCATTAGCATTGGACACATCAAATTTATCTTTAAAATTTAATGAAAAGTATACATTTTTTATAAATATAAAACTTTCTTATTCATAACCTCACACTGGATTAGCTATTGAATTTATTAAAATAATAATATAATATTATATTTTTAATAATAATATTTATAATTTTTTCTTTCATATAATGCAATTACATTAACCATATGTTAATTAATAATTTAATTAATAAAAAAATATAACTTGATCCAACTGGAAATAATTAAAACTTTATTTTCACCAACAATTCAAAAAAGGTACATATTTCCACCATTTCCACTTTCAAAACAATTCATAAAAACAAAACATATATATAGATTAGTTCATTCAAGGTTGAGGAGCTGTAATTTTAAAATAAAATAATGATTTGACGATTAATAGCAACTAGTTATATATGAAGAATGGGATGGATTTACTGTAGCTGAAAGTTCAACTCTTTTGTTTCACTGAATCCAATGCAACTAATTTAGATCCCGTTTGTTTACAAAAAAATCACTATCTCATCTTATCTCAATCATTATAATTTTTTTTTAATTTTTATATAAAAATATAATAAATAATTTAACTTTTTCAAATTTTAATATAAAAATAATACTAAAAAATATATTCTATTAATATTTTATTCAATTACTATTTAAAACATCTCATTTCATTTTTATATATCCAAAAAACTTTAAAACCACAAAATGCATATTTTGACTTTTCAAAAATTTTAGCGAGGCTGAAGCGGATGCTCGTACCCTATCTTTATCTGCAGCTGTGCCCCAGGACAAGTTTAGATGTTGCCCAGTTACCGGAGCATTCATCTATTCATCCAATATGCAACCGATTGTTTACCAGATGGGTAAAGATACCCTTGCCACTATTTTATTATTCTTTTACTATTTATATTATATTTAAATTTTTTATTTTTATTTTTAAGTATTTTTTTAACATTATTAATCATTAAGAAAAAATTAAAAAAATATATAATTTTATTAATAATTACTCCCTTAACTATTAAGTAAAATAAAAAATTAATAATAAAATCAAATAAAAAATTAGTAATAAATAAGTAGTAGGAGAGTAGGAATCTTATCATTTTTCTTACTCGATATAAGAGATCCGTAAATTAATTTAATAATAAATCAGATTTCAATTTTCAGTTTTTATTTTATAGTAATTTTTTATTGGAGATTTTTTTTACAGATATTTTTAGTACAATAGATTTTTGTAATAGAGTACAGTTTTTTCAATAAAACAGATTTTTTAAAACAGTTTTTCTTTTTTAAACAGATTTTAGTTTTTAAAATTTACATTTTATTAAAACCGGAAAACCGGTCCCTAACTGGTAAAAACAGGAAGTACCGCTTTTGAAAATAACCTGTACATAATCTATTTAAAAAAATATAAAACCAGTAATATCAGTTTGATCTTAAATTTTATCTAAAATCAAATTAAACTAGACCAGTTAGACACTTAATCCAAATCATAGAAGGCTTCAAAAAGTAATTATATTTTTACCTTGGAAATAAAACAAGCGAAATAAATGTTCCGGCCTTTATAAAGTACGTACAGTACTAGTTTGAACTATTGATTTACCTAATTGCTTAAAATCATTCATTATTGTCACATGAAAAACAACATACCTATCATCATTCACCTAACTAGATATAGAAAACAATTCAAGTTGTTGCTGCATATCATGAAAACAGTACTAGTAAATCGATTTCAATTATAAGTGAGGGTCGCTTCCAGGACTACATTACAGGACGTATATTTATAGGCTGATTGGCCAATTCTAGGGCCATTCTACGAAATACTTGAGTTGTATTTTATACCCAACACGGATTCAATATTGTTTATGAAAGGGTCATGTGCAGAGTACATGGTCATGTGCATTGTAGGGGTGTTCATCTGGGTTCCGATCCGGGAATCCGGATATATCTAGACCAGAACCCAGATTTTAAATTTGGACTGAAATCCGGATGGATCTGGGTTTTTGAAACCCAAAAATCTGGATTCTAGGTTGCACCCGGAATTTTTTTTTCCTAGATACAAGGTGTTTATACAAATTCCTCTTGGATTCACAAAGGGCATGGACGAGTATATATAGAGAGTGAAAACGACAAAGTAAACAAATTTGAATTTTTTTCCTTCAACTTTCTCAACAACCAAACAGATTCAGTAAAATAGAGAATCAACGAATCCATAAACAAATTGATACCCAATATAGATTAAAAAAAAAAAAAATTTCCAAACATTCCAAAAATCACTCGGCTAGGAGTGTAAATTTAAACTAGTAAACCGATCCGAACCGGACTGGTTTTACCGGTTTTGAACCAGTCCGGTCCGAAACCGGTTTTTATATTTCATAAACCGGCCGGAACCGGTCCGGTTCCGGTTTTGGGATTTTCCGGACCGGACCGGACCAGTTGATAAAATATATATATAAAATAATATTTTATATATAAGTTGTATATATATTAATATATAAGTTTTATATATAATTTATAATTATATGTGAAATATATATAATATAATTATATATCATAAATAAAATAATTTCATATTATAAGTTATAAATTATAACATAAAATGTTAATTTTAAATATAAACATTTGTAATTTGTTTGATCATATGTTATTAATATAATTATATATCATAAATAAAATAATTTCATATTATAAGTTATAAATTATAACATAAAATGTTAATTTTAAATATAAACATTTGTAATTTGTTTGATCATATGTTATTAATATAATTATATATCATAAATAAAATAATTTCATATTATAAGTTATAAATTATAACATAAAATGTTAATTTTAAATATAAACATTTGTAATTTGTTTGATCATATGTTATTAATATAATTATATATCATAAATAAAATAATTTCATATTATAAGTTATAAATTATAACATAAAATGTTAATTTTAAATATAAACATTTGTAATTTGTTTGATCATATGTTATTAATATAATTATATATAAGATAATGTTATTATAAAATAAAAGTTTAATCTTAAAAATGAAAATGTAATTGATCATGAATTATATAGCTGTACTAATATATAGTTTATAACTAATACTAATATATAGCTATCTAATAGTCTAATATTATACTAATGTCAAATTTACATTTTAAAAAAATTGAAAAATCGGATCGGACCGAAAACCGATAAAACCGGAAGTACCGATTTATTAGGGTAACCGGTGCGTAATCGGTTTTGAAAAATGTAAAACCAGTCATACCAGTTTGGTCCAAGATTTTGTCTAAAACAGGACCGAACTGGACCAGTTACACTCCTACACTCGGCCACTAGCAAACAGATGGTCAAAGCATCCATCCACCACCGCACGACCCATCTCAACGGTAAGTAGGTTACATATCCAATGACCTTGTACTCATGCATATAAACATGGTTACAAGGAGAGAGAGAGAGAGAGAGAGAGAGAGAGAGAGAGAGAGAGAGAGAGAGAGAGAGAGAGAGAGAGAGAGAGAGAGAGAGAGTGCTAGAACAACAAACTTTAGAGGCAAAGGTTGACAGCGATAGAGATGTGGCGACGGAGAAGGAGATGAGGCAGAGGCGAAGGCGAAGGCGAGGGCGACGGCAAAGGAGATGAGGCGAAGGCGATGGCGAAGGAGATGCGGTGTAAGAGACGACAAAGGAGATGAGGCAAAGGCGACTGCGATGGCGACAACGACGTGGTCACAATGGCGGCAGCTAGGGACTTAGGGTTTTTGCTTCTGCCGCAGCGCGATGAGAGAGAGAGAGAGAGAATAGAAAGAGATATAGGGAGAGAGATAAGGGATTTCGGGGGGGGCTTTTACCCAGTTTTATAAAGACCCGGACCTTAAATCCGGTACCTGGGTCTTAACCCGTACCCGGACCATGTTGGTCCGAGTTTTACAATTTGGATTCTAGATCCACTTTGATCCGAACTGGAACCCGGAATCGAAATTCGGTTTTTCGGATTTCGGACTGGGTCAGGAAAAAACCCGGCCCAGATGAACAGTGCTAATGTGCAGAGTACAACAGGATTGATGTAGGAAGATTGATGAAAATATTTAGGGAGCTGCTACAGCCACAAATTGATTCCACACACACAGATGTGGCACACTCATCATATCCCCACTCTTTTCTTTTTTTCCTTTCTTTTATTCCCTTCCCATGCGCCTCCGCTTATCTTTGTGCTGCTACAATGGTCGGGGACCACCTTAGGGCTGGCAGATGCCGCCGTCAGTCCAAGCGGCACCATCCCTTATTCACTGCAGCGCCTCTCCGGTCATCTCCCCTACCCTCCTACCCATTTCCCTCTCTGCCTCCGCCTACCTCAGCCCTTCCTATGGTCGCCATGGTGGTTGGGGACCATCTCAAGCAGCTACCGTGCACTGGAGCTCCCATCCCCCCGCCGAACGGTGCCACTTGGACCACCGGTGGATTTTGCCAGCCCTGAGATGGTCCCCGACCACCATGGCAGCCACAGGGAGGGCCGAGGCAGTGGAGACTGAGAGGGAAAGGGGGAGGAGGGGAGGGGAGATGCACGAGAGGAGGAAAAAAAGAAAGAGAAAAAAAAGGAGAAAAAAAAAGAGAGGAGATGTGGCAGTGTATTTCTGTGTGGGATCCCTTTGTGTCTATAGCATTTTCCAAATATTTATGAAAGCTAGAGCTACGTGAAAATGCATTAACTTCAAACAAAGTAGGTAGAGGTGTTTATCAGCAATTGAATATTCTGACAATTCACATTAGGATCGAGTACTGTTTCTTACACTGCAATCAGCTTTTTTTTTTCTCTCTCTCTCTCTCCTAGCTATTCAATTGCTTCACGAGAAGTTCAAATTTCATTTGATTTTGGCAGACACTCCTCTGCGTCAATACTCTAACTACAAAGTAATTATATATAAATAATTTCACAAATTAATATGGCATGGTATGATTTGTCAAATAGAAACACGTAACTAGCGTGGGCATGCATGCAAGATTCCTAACTACTACCGATCCTTTGGGTTTCTTTTGGTTTCTTTAGCTTTGCTTTCTCAAATTCTTCATCTTCATCGTCCTTATTCATGTATCCAACAACTGCATGTATGCCCAAACTCTAGATTTCAGCTTTTTCTGTGATGCTGCATGCCTCGTTTTCTTTTGTCAGATTCTGCAGCTGAACTACTTTTGAATAATTAAACATAGAGCTTTGCTACACAGCCACCCACTGTTCACGCAACCACCGCACTCCAGCCTACGTGGCTTTCTTTGTTTTTTTTTTTTTTAACAAAACGTGCAAGGAAGGTGTGTTTTGGTCCCAGATTTATTTCAATTTCCCCTTCCCCCAGCCCCCGCGTTCTTCTTCTTTCGCTTCTGCAGACCCCCCACGTTCTTCTTCGGCTCTTCAGAAATCAGAGACACTAGGTATATGTAAAAACATTTCCAATAATACATAT